>JAUMHL010000028.1:17859930-17874034 GCA_032362345.1 Sandelia bainsii | reverse complement strand
AATAAATTGTTTGAGATGAGGACATCACCATTGCATGCTTCTACTTAAATGCCCTACTTTCATGATATAATATCACTTTAGTGTGAACTTTTTATGTTTTCCCTAAATTTCACCCAAAAGCCAAATATCCCTAACTTTTTGTGAGTAGTGTATTTTTCATAGCACATGTTTTTTTCAAATAGACAAGTGCAGGCACTTGTAACTCACCTGTTAGTCTGGAGTTTGAGGACTGAGTTTGGAGCCATCAGTAACTCGCCAGCCTCTATTTCAGGATTAAGCATGTTCAGCTTGTCATAAACCTTGATCAAAGCAAAATGTTGAAACTCCAATTATTAGATTATTTTAATCATTTGTTTTGGCACTAGTGACATGTCATAGCTTAATGCAGTCTGAAGCTGGATACAGTCAGCTTGAACTAATCTGCAGTCTTAGAACTTCCAAGTTAACAACTTCAGATATTCTAAAGCTCAGCAATTTCAATGGTCTACGGCCTTAAATATCAGCTTTCTCTATTCTGGAGAAGCAGCAAGGGGATATGGTCATGATAAGCAAGGTAGTTCTGGATATACAGTATGTTTAATAGCAGTGCTCATGACACACAAGTACAATGTTTAAAACATTTTCTAAAGTGTATCCCTATGAGGAAGTAGTAGCCACAGTGATCTACCTGAATTTGGACCTCATCTCTGAGCTCCTGCAGATTGCCTTCTAGCTGCCCAGCCTCGGCGTCACTAACTCTGAGCACCACCTTCAGCCCCGTCCGCCCTCTAGTTTTTCCAGTCACCCTCATACCAAAATTGTGCTCTGACTGGAACTCCATATTTGCCTGAAGGAGACACACACACACACAAACACACAATAGCAAAAATAGCACCAGTAAATCAAATAAAAAGCCTATGGTAATGACGAAACGGGGACAAGGAATAGGTTGACAAGGAAGCAGAGACAAGACAGATGGTGGCTTTTAATCATACTGTAACACAGGGACAGCATACCTTAAGTCAATTAGGAAAAAGGGACTGGAGGCACAACAGGCGCCGAAAATAGGGATGTTATATCAAATGCAGGAGCATAGACCCTGAAAGCAAAGTACCTCAGAGTGTCTTGACTGGACATCTAGGATGTCTCTCTTGGTGGTGGACCAGTGGAAGGTGAGGCCAGGCAGAGCATTGCCAAAGGAAAAGGGTGTCTGACTACTGGTTAGACCCATCACATATACAGGCATCTGCAAAAGGAAACAAGATGCATCAAGGGAATCAGAGTGTAATATCACCCACAAAGAGTAGTGAATGATATTTATTACGGTTAATTGCAGCATTACTGTCAGCAGTAATGTTCAGATTTTTTAATCAGTTTTATACTTCAATAAATAAATAAAATACCTGTGCTCCTGTTTTCATTCTTGTAACAGGTGCTCTGATTCTAATGGCTGTCAAAAACACAACCTCAACTTCTACTTGATCCTGAGAAAACAAGATAAGTTTTTCATCTGTAAAATCTAAGTTAGTGATACACAAGTTTTCATCATCTATATATACATACAATATTTACCTGAGACACAACGACTAGCTTCCCAGTTTCTGCATCAACAGCTTGGACCAGTCCAGTCACAGTGACATTGCCAACGGCAATACCCCTGACATGGCCCATGCCATTAACAGAAGCTATCTCCTCATTGGAAATAGAGAAAAGGATATTGGACTGAGGTTGAGGGCCTCCCTCAGATGTGATCTATAAATGACAGCAGGTATGAAAAGAGGAAGAGTTTGAAAAAGAGAAAGAAACAGGAAAAGATGAAAAAACAGATCCAACACAAACAATATACAGTGCATGTGTGTTACTGAGTAATGTTTAGCAATTAGAAAGCTTCTTGAATAGGAGGCAATTGCTTTCAAATTAGAGCATGAGTTGAGGCAAATGAAAGGCAAACTGAATGTGTAAACCAGAAGCAATTAGGCCAACATCATTTTCTACAAGAGTCCTAGCAGTCAGCTCTGTTGGAAGACAAACGGTGGGTCACATGAACGGTGCTGGCACAATGAATGATGAGGCCAGCTGTTTCCAGATGCAGCCTAACTGTCAATATTACACATACCTGCATCATTGCTCCAATTAGCAGAGTCACTTTCCTTGGGATAAGTTTGAATGGTGGAAACACCTTGAAGTGAGAAAAAAAGGTTACAACATGTGTAAGACTCAACATCTGAAGTGACAACAGAATTTCAAACAAAATTATACCTCAATTTGCTGAGGTGGGGATGCAATCTTTCTTCCATTTTTATCCACAACAACAGCTGACAGAGTGGTCTGGCCAATAAAAATACCTTTCACCAGGAAAACAGCTGTATCATTCTCTGCAGACTCTTCTAATGGTCTACAAAAAAGATATTCAGAAACTTACATTAAGACTTGCTAGTTCGTACACCCTTCACAAAAACAACAAAATGCACATTACTTACTTTAGAGAGACTATAGTAGAAGCTGCCTTGAGTTTTAGATTCATGAAATGGAAATAGCTGGCTGGGAAGGGCTTCTTGTTATCATCCAAGACTCTGACATAAGCTCTCACAGATTTGCCAATCTCCACCTGTGATCAGGGTGAATGAGATCCCTCACAATCATTTTGGTTCACAAGCAGGGCAAACCTAATGACACTAATTCAAGACAGACTGGCTTTCATGAAAATTGGGAAGAAAAGTGCTAAAGGAAAACAACCATATTTAGTGCTTAGATATCATTAAGGAAAGTGTCATTTCAGGAAAGTGATAAAAGGGATCAACCAGTCAAGCAGTGCCTGCACCCTCTAAGATGAGGGATTATGAGGCTGAAAACTGACCTTGTCAACAACTCTCACATAAACCTCTAGGATGTCAGAAATGTGTACTGTGGCTTTGGCAGGAGCTGGAAATGCCAGACAAAGGTCATAAACCATCACCTTCACCACTCCTGGGTGGACAGGAGAAACCTGTGCACAAACAGCAAATATATTTGTATCAGCAAAATATCCATTCCCTACATTCAATGGAATAATTTCGAGCACTGGTGTAGTTTAATCTATCATGCAGCCAAGTAAAACAATCATGAGTCACATAAATCACAATTTTGTATTGCTGAGAGCTAGCCCTTCATAAATCACACTCCAGATGTTCCCTCTTACCTGAGCTGTTCCTTGGCTCTCCTGAAATACCACATCTGCTATCCCTTTTACACTGGTATTTACAAAAAAGTGCCCTGAACCTTCTCGTAGGGCCAGGTTTGCCTACAAGACAAAAAATGTATTAACACTTTGTGAAGGTGCTGAAAATGACTTTATAATAATAATTCCATATTGCGAGGTGATTCAGAAATCTGTTGCAGTTCTTTGTTTTGTTTGTGTGACAGCCAGCTGGCCTTGCCTGAGACATCAAAGGCGACCTCTGACCACACTCAACATTTAAAATCCCCTTACACGGGTCACTGGTTGTTATTTAACCCCCACACCTGTCAAACACTGCTCCTATAGCAGGATTAGGAGAGGGGGGCACACTGAGCAAGGAGGCATAGGAATTCTACATTCCCCACTGTGTCTAGTATGATCATTAACACCAGAATTCATTCAGTATTTACCCGTCACAGTTTTTGCTATGCAATGCTGAAAGTACAAAATAATAGCCTTGAAAAAAAGCCATAAAACGCCTGTTAGCTTGCAAGGGTAAAGTGATATGTGTGAGCCCACAGCACTAATAAATTTGTATCTTACCCACACATCTGGGTGGTTGTATATGGTGACTGTGTCAGGAGAAACCTTTACATCTTCAACCAACAGGAGCTCCAGAGTGGCTGAGACAGGGATGAAGGGCTCATGCTGGTCAGAAGAGGAAGAAGAATTCAAACAGATTTAGTCTCTGGCTACATATGTAAATGTTATACCAACACCTGCACACCAACTGCATACCACAAATTTACACACACACACACACACTCACACATGTATGTGTCTACTTCAGAGATATACATACATTTCTGCAAGACCTAGCATCTTGCAAAAACGACAACAGTGATACTGTGTTTTTTTGAAAATATTTTTTCCAGCTGCTTCTGCTTTTTAAGAGGAAGTGAAACACATTTTGTCTTGTCTATGTGACTGAGCCATTAGTTTTCACTTACCAGACTGGGAACAATGGCAGCTGCTAGATGTGAAGCCTGGTAACCCAGAGCTGTCACTGTAATGGCAGCAATGCCTGTCTGGTGATGGACAAGAACTGTCTGACGTCCTTCATAAGAAGACAACAATAATTATACAAAAACACCAATCCAAATGTTTTGCCATTATTAATTATTAGAAAGAAAAACACAAACAATAAAAAGTGTATTGGTGATAGATGAATGATAGTTGCCCATCTACCACTGCAGTCTCAGAATTAAAGTGTTTTCCCTGTTTTTACTCCTTTCTAAATGTCTAAAACAGTAAATGCAGCTGAGAACCCATACTCTCTGAGAACAACAAAAATTGCAAACAAGATAGGTTTAAGCCAAATTGCAATGTTTTACAGTACCATGAAGTTTCATCTGTTTGTTGCCATCCTCAAACTGGTGCAGCTCCATGGGCACAGTGGGTTCAATGCTAGCCAGTGACACCTTTGTTGATTCCCACAAAATGCTCAGAGAGCTGAAGTTGTCAAATTTCCTTCCTTGTTGATCAAAAGCAGCCAAGTCCAAAACAGGATTATGGTAATTTGAAACAGGTACCTAGAAAATATATTTCTATATTATTAAGTCATTTCCTACAAATATTATACATATATATAAAATTAATCAACATCATTGAGTTTAAGCTACATTTACATAGCACTGCACTAGCCCAAATAAGTCCTTTTGTAAGTTACTTTTCTTCATTTGTCAGGTCATCTTTTAGAAGAGAAGTCTAAAATTATTTTATATACATGTACACAAAAACTTGTTGACACTTGTTACATCACACCAAATACACACCACTTGTTTGTTCTGCTGCAGCAGCGGGCAAGTCAGGTCCAGCTGTGGGCTGGTATACACTGGGACTAGAGTTAATCGAGATGGAGGAGCACATACAAACTTAACCACTGCTGGTTCCACAGCAGGATAAGGATTGGTAACACTGGCCTTATTCCCCACCATCACCTCCAACACCTGAAAAGAAGATAAAGTTACACTACATAACCATACATCGCCTTAGCTGATGAAGTGAATGTTAAATAGAACGAATATATTATCAGTAGATCAAACCTGCTCTCCCAGGGCCCTGCACATTGCCCTGACCCAGTGTTGATTATAATTGTGAGATGAGGGACTGGTCAGAGTGAGGCTCACGCTGGCCTCATCCTCAGCCCTCAAGTTGCAGAAGAATTTTGAGGGCTCCAAAATCCAAGGCCGCGGTCCACCTTCAATTAACATTTCTTTAGATGATCCCAGAGTCACTACGGCCACAGATACAGGATCAATTGCCTGCCAAATAAGATTATTTTATTATAAAATATGCAAGTTATGAACACATTGTGCACATTGAACACATTATTAAGTTGTAACAACACTTCAGCAGGACATGCTTTTACAACATTTGTTGGACAAAAATGTAATTACAGAAAGCAAGTCTGCAAAATGCCATGGAGGACAATTTTGAAACATCACAAGAATTTCTGGAACATTTTGCAGAACACTACTCTAATAATAAAAAAAATACATAGCCAAGCCAAAAAGTGGAGTATCAAACAGCATATTACTCTGAGAAACTGTAGTATGCTGGAAAACCATATATCCTTAGGCTCAGGCATAGAAAACAAATCAGGCTAACAAGTGTATAATGCATAATCAAAATGCGTAGCACGCAGGGGAAACTCAAGAGAAGAAATTTTTTTCACTCCCTGATCACATTTCTGTGAAGACTATGTGCATGTGTGAGTCTGTGTCCTTAGAAGGCAGAAACCTAACTGATGTTTTGGGATGACTTTAAAGAATAAAAGCAAATAAAGACATCAAGTAAAGTTCAAGATTATTACACCCTGCAGCTGCACCCAGAGCATTCATAACTGTGTGAGGTTGGTTTTTAAACAACCAAAGGCTAAATAGAAATTAGCAGTTTGGCCAGTCAATTCTTTAAATACCCATTAGGTCCAAAAGAGGGCAAAATTATATGGTTCAATGAACAAGAAGAACAAGGTCCTAGAAGGACTTTGGACTCACTCTGAGAGGAAGATAGGCAGCAATGGTGATCTTAGAACTGAGATGGACATTTCCATGGGTGTAGCTGACAGTAAGCATGGTATAGCCAGGGGTCAGGGCCTTGGCTCTCACCCCACTGCAGTGGTTCTGGCCTGGGGACAGCCTCCCTGGATCAGGAGAAAGAGGGTTGGAGGAAGCTAAAGAGTTAGTGAATGCAGCACAACAACGTTCAAATACCCACAAATGCTCACAAATTTGTCTTTCTATCTTAAACCACACTGGAGAACAGAGGTCTTAATATTTGTCCCAGCCCACTGTTCTGATTAATAATACAAGATTCCAAAATGAAAAACTTATCTTATCAACAGAGGAACTTTCAGAGAGATAAATGCTGCAATGACAACCTGAAAATGAAAAAAAGTGACTGTGTCCAGAGTGGACTGTGCTCATATTATTAAGCACAAATGTTTGCAAAAATGTTTCTGCATTGAATTTATTTGGGTGGGTGACCAATACAGATTCACCTCCAACTAGCTCCTCCTCCCGTAATGCATTTGAAACTGCATTTGACACCTTACAGATTGGGAAAGTGGCTGTAATTTAAATGTTTGCTGCAATTAAGATACAACTTTATTGATCACCAAGGGGAAATTCATGTGATGAAGAAAAAACAACAAATAAGGTGCTATTTGAAATAAAATAGGGAGATATATAATTACATAAATTACAATACATATAGATTATATTAGTTATTTATGTTAATATACGTGCAAGAGAACCAACAGTTGATTTCTGGCAGCCATGCTATAAAAGTATATGTAAAGATATAAATAATAATTTCCCTATAGTATAGAATTGTAGAGTTTTAGATATAATAAGCATTGCAATGCACAGTCAAATAAAATGAGACAGTGCAGGTGTTTTGTTGTAGTGTGTGTTACAATGTGCTGTATTAAGCCCAAGGTCCACTGTATTGTATAGTTACAGTCCAGAGCTCTGGGACTTGTCAAGGGTTGGGGGGAGTCACAAGTGTAGAAATGGGGAGACAGGGTGTGTTTATGTAATTGATTGTTCCTGTTGTACAGTCTAATGGCAGTGGACACAAACAAGCACCTTAAGCATACCATCTTGCTCTTTAGTTGAATTACTCTGTGGCTAAATGAGCGTCCCACCTGGCGCTGTTCATCGAGTGGGTGAGAGGAATTGTCAAGGATGGCGCCGATCATGTCAACTTCAAAGTTATGTCCCTCCCACAAGACTAACCATACCCACAAAATAATATTTCATCAGCTATCACTCACAACTCTGACTAACTGTCAGTGAATTAGTTCTGTGACTGAGCATCCTTTGGTTAATGCCCTTCACAAAATGCCATCTAGGGTCCATGAATGAAATTAAACAATACAGGATGATAGAAGACTTCAGTTGTCCGAGCATGTTGAGGGAAGCTCACAACATTATTTAAAAATTTGATGCATTGCAACCTGATCACCCAGACTTACCGTCTAGCAGTTGGAAGACGCCATGATTCTCCTGTTCAACCAGCAGGTCAAAGTGGGAACAGTCACTCAACATGACTCGCTCTTTTTCCACCTCTTCCAGCAGGCCGAAAATCCTAAGAGGCAGATCCAGAACCAGGCCCACCCTGGCCTCTACTGGGCAAGGAGTAAAGTCCATGGCCACAGGCTCAACAACATACACCTGAGGGAAAAAAGGATCAAAGAGGCAATAAAGAATGTTAAATTGAGGGCGGGGAATGACAGTAAAAGAAGGACATCTAATCTATTAAACTGGAATGTAGCTGGACATATACAGAGTTTTATAGTTGCACAGTTATGTAGTGTAATAATAAAGGTAATTATGTCACAATTTTATGTTTTTGTAATTGATAATAATGCACTATAAGTACTTTATCTGGTTAGTTCTTCATTCCTTGAATTATCTCTCCAAGTGTATGAAATACTGCCATTATATATGACAAATACCAACATTTAATAAAAATTAAAGATGGATTAAACTCACCTAGATCATTAAAAAAAAAAGTGATAAAGACAAGCTATGTAAAAGAAGCACGCCAACTTACTTTCATTTGGCCAAAGTGTAATGGGTTGCGTAGATCATGAGCATAAACTACACTGATGCCAATGTCACTGACTGTTGTCATCACTCCTTTCACAGTCACCGTGGCAACAGCTGTATTGGAGGAAGACCAGCTAAAATTTCCACTCCCTCCTGTCGCCTGTCACAAGCACATGAGAAGAAGAGTCATTATGAGCATTTCTGATCACACATTCAGATCAAGTGGTGGAATCAAAAACACTAGTATGAATAAGAGCAAATTCTAAAAACAATGATATGCTCATTTCTGCCCTATGACAGACTCACAGACACTGAAGCACAAACAAGCTTTTATACTTTCTGTATAGGCATAATTACCTTTATTGTGTACTGATAAGCTCCAACCTTGGGCTGCCATGGAAATGTGAGAATACTGGGACTAAGAACTATAGGATTATAGATTTCCACATCCTGTTCATTGTGGACTGGGTTGGCCAGTGCATGGACCTTTCCACTCTGAAACAGAACAGAGGCCACAGTAAATGATTGCTGGACTAGAAGAGGCAGAATGTTACTGCAATAATGATGCTCAAAATGAAATAGACTAATGGGTCAAAGATGCAATTAAACTTACTTTAGCCACAACAGCATTTAGAGTAGCATCAATGAGCGTTAGGCCATCTTTGCGCGCTTTGACACGATGATATGATCCATTCAGAGAAGACTCCAGGACTTCAAAGTACTCCACCGGGAAAACGGTACCAATACGCACATTCTGCAAAATTAAAATACACCACATGCATATTTTAAACTAATGCCTCCGCATCACTAAAATTCTGATTATAAATCTTGAATTAATCCCTTATAAGAAAAAGAATATTTTTGGTAAATTAAATTTTTAATTGTTTATAATTGTAGAAACTATAAGTTAAATATGCATTTCTATAGTACTGTTATAAACACTCTCTGTCATGTGATGTGTCTAATGTATGTGCTATTAAAACAGATATTTTCTAAAAGTCTGTAGCTATAGCTATAGTATAGTTAACAGATAATCTGCTCTTGCTGCTGTGTGTACTGACAAAACAATCCACCACTTCTATGTCATACATCCTACTGTAAAATGACCATCAAGCTTTCAAATGAGGAATAAAGTCAATCTGATAATATTTGCACTACTAAAATTAATTAATATCTCATGTGTTTGCAGTTGTATTTCATTGAAGACGACCTGATCTTTCTTTTGGAAAACCCTATTCAAACTACTGGAATGCACAGCCATTGTCAAACCAAGGCCACTAAACCAAACAAATAAAAAAACAATTGTGAAAAAAGTGAGATTAAGAAATTTGAGCTTACATAACTATACCACAAATTGTTTTCTGTTACCTGCATTTAACTACTGCATTTATCAACAACTAGAACAACACAATGCTGGTTAAGATAATTATAAAAAAAAAAAAAAAAAAAAGTAGTTACATTTTTACACTTTGTAATTTTACAGATGTGTACTTACATCAGAGAGGTAAATCTTGTTGCCTGATTTATCAAATACTTCAATGAGGATATCATAAACTCTGCCTGTTTCAAGAACCCAGCTATCTCCTGGATGGATTTTGAAACCTAAAAAAACAAAAGAAAAAGTTAAGAGATAAGATGGGTCTTTTAAGAAGTGACAATTTGACATACTTATGTCTCATTATGTTTTTAATCACAAGACCAAGAGACAAACCTAGATAGCCTGGTTCAACCACATACAGAGTGCTGTTGGGTAGGTGAGAGACTCCTTGCATCCGAAGGCCTAAATGGTTGCTACTAAGGAAAATAAAGTAAGGCACACCTTTGATTAGGACAGCTATAAAAACATCTTAATTATTAAGACTCAGTGTAAAAACACCTGCCATGCAGTTAACACATTTTAGTATATATTATATTAGATAAAGATATCAAGGCAAAATGCACGGCATTATAATAATAAGCACTACAGAGTGATTTATCAGAAGGATACTCTTATAATCTAGGACCACGTTGATGTGTCCTAGTTGAACTCCAGTAATTGTAGAGGAGCTTTGATCCAGACTGGCCACAGCAACATCTGGGTTTCCATTAGGGCCAACTACACTATTCTGAAGGTGGAGTTCATACTGATCACAAGGCATGGAGAGCTCTGGACAAACGACACAAAAACAAATCGGTTAAACATACAGAATTTCCGTAACAGACAGAGAGTTGAAGCTGAAAAAAAAAAATAGCACAACTGCAACTCATGTGGTCAGAGTGACATCAACTCACTGAAAAAAAAAAACAACTTTATAGTTTAAGATGCCTGAATATTGCAAGCTGTAAGTTTTCTAAATACAGCTTCAGAAACAGACCAGTAACTTAAGTAAAATCAAATGATGGACTTTACATGTCAGTGCACAGTCATACAGTACCTGTGATCGTGCCCTGTCTTATCTTCAGGACTTTGTATCGGATGGAAGTTCCCGCCAACAAGTAGACATCATGTTCAGGACTCAGAAGGATATTCTCTAAAATGAGCAGTCTCACCTCTGCTGCACCCACATCCTGTGGTTACAGCAGATACCATGGTTACAAAACAACACAATTTAAGCTTCCCGCCAGAATAAAATGGCTTCAACATTCAAAAGGAAAGATACAGATCAACCAAATAAATTTTAACTGCTGTGCACGATGATGTTATGAGTCAGCTGGGGACCTTTACTGCATGTTATTCCCTCCCCTGTCTTCTCCCTCATTTACTGTCTACTTTCTTACTAACACTATCAAATAAAAGTAAAAAAATGCAACCAAAAAAAACGTCTCAAAGAATAATAATATTGCCTGTCATTTGATTTTTTTGCTTTGATTTTCAGTATGGTTATGGCCCTCCATCATTTTGGTCTGACCAAATTCTACAATGTACAATGTATTTTGATTTCTGAAGTAGAAATAGACCTGAGACTAACGTGAAAGTGAAATATTTAATTTTGTGGTAGTGTCATCAGTCAAAAAAAGCGTATTTTGTTCTACATGACAGCTTACCTTATACAACGGCTCCTGTATTTTGGCCTTTAACTTAGCATGTCCCGTTTTCAGTCCTGACACCAAAATAATATCACCCTGCTTCCCAACACGTTCCATTTCAGATATGTATCCAGGAGGTGTATAGGTGGACTCCGAGAATTTAAGTACCCTTGAGGAGATGAAAGACACTCAACTCATTATGGGCCCTTGCATCTAACCGAATTAAAAATTGTCAGACAAATAAAAAAGGCTACTTTTGGCTTACTATCATACCTTTAACAAACCAGAATGCTGAGTAAAGATTGAATGGAATATTAACTTACCGTAATGAATTGTAAGAGTCAGAGAATCCATTCACATCTACATCTTTCACTAAGGTCCAGTCAAACACTAGACCGGCAAGGGTGCTGAATGTGTTTCCTGTGATATAAAAAAGAACAAATCTTGCCATTTCTTTAAACTAGAAACCTTAACGCTAAGATTACACACAGATACGTGACACTTGAGGAACAGAGACTATTTCCATAGTCAACTTATAATGCTTACTAGTCTCTACATGAGTGTAAAATAGACACTGAACACAATTGTGTGAAAGCTCCTGGCAGTCAAATTAATCAAAACAAAACCAATAGGCACCTGATAACAGAATACATGCCGTTCTTTGTCAATGCATTCCAACTGAGGAATCTAAAATGCACTTTAAGGCCAAGGCAAACAAAAGCAAAACACCAGGCCCTGGAGCCATCATGAGAAAGAACAGGCTGTAGCTACAGCTCATTAAACTAAGTGTGTCTGTCTTAAATGGAACAAGTCAAACGGAACAAACATAGTCACCTCACAGTCATAGCTTGAGGAGAAAGAAAATGTTGCTTAGAGGCAGCTCAGTCATTACTCTTATAAGTGTTTTGAATAGCAACTAAACAACACAGGTGCAGACACCTTACAGTAGGAAAACAGAGTAATATATTAATGTAAACTATTTTATTAGCCTTAAGGGGATATTTAATTATCAATAACCAGCAGCCTATAATGACAATCACTTTATCCTGTGAAAAGACAGCATATGACACCTTCAGAGTCCAGTGCATGAATTTTGAGTTCCAGTGGTGAGTCCTCAAGATGTAGCTCTTTGGTGGTCGACACTATCTGGATCTCACTGACGATGTCAACAATTGCGTCACATCGCAGCACTTGTCCTGTAACTGCAAGGAAATAAAAAACATCATGTATGTAATAAATACTGTACGCTACTGCAATGTTACAATTACCAAACAAACAATGAGTCATTCAGAAAAGATGGTTTGATATTTTAAATGAACAGAAAATAAAAAGAAAGTAACAGTAATACTTGTTAAGGGACTCGTAAAATCAACATCCTGACTAAAACACTTTATTATGAGCACATGGAAATAGTAACCAAATGCTTCCTCTGCTCCTGAATCTGCTACAGTTATCAATCAAGTTAAATATTATTGCTTTTTTGGTCAGCTAAGTGTACTGACGCACAAGTGACAGATTATATCAGATAATGTTTTGGTAAGGCTTAAACTAGCGAGTTAAACCTCATTCAAAGCCAGTGACTGTGCCCTGAACAAATAAACCAGTTTAACTGTTTTTTTTGGGGGAAAGAGATGCTAGAGATGTATGTTGAAGACCAAATAATTAAATGATCTGTTTTCTCTTGGTTACAAAAATAAATAAATAATGTACTGTCAGTCATCCAAGACCAACGGTGCCACAGGAAACATGACAGAAAATTTCACAACAGCAAAGGAAGAACGAAGGAAAAAAAAGTTTTGCAACAGAATGACAGTTTTCATGATCCTATCCATTAGATTTGCTACTACGGAGAGAATAGAGCAAACACTCACTGGCCACTTTATTAGGTACACAATGCAATCCAATACAGCAGCTCTGCCATGAATTCATTCTAGGTTGCGTTTTCTTAGTTATTCTTCATACCAACATCGCCTTTTTCATCCAGGTGTAATTTGTTGCTGTTCAAACCAAAATAATGTTATGGTGAGGATTTGAGATGGTTTATCTAGCCTTCCTCTATCTTTTGATGAGGCTTACTGTTTAAATTACTATTTACTAGTCTAATCTACATGAGTCAGCCAAAGTTTACATGTATTCACTAATTATATTTGTGGGTTTTATACAGTTGTCCGTTAGTATTTTGGTATTTCGAATTGCATATAATGATTTTGTATAATGAGGTTATGCTTTTGGAGTTGTTTTTGTTGTTTTCATGAATGGTGGCACAAATATGAGTACATTATTGTGAAAAATAGGTTTAAGTGTCTGGTTATTGTTCCTGGGGTGGACGCCACACCAACAAGAAGTTATTTAACCTATTGCACACACCTTCGCAAGTCTGATGTCACTTATATCTTATTTAGAGTCAGTGGAAGCTTGAAATGTGCTCTTATATAATGCAATGGAAAATAACTTGGAAATCTTTGCTAAACAGAAATATCCTGCCACAAATCTAAACCAGAAGATAATTAAGAACAAGCTACCCTTTTGTGAGGCTTCTAATCCTTCTTCATTAATGCAGAATAACATGCAGAAGAGTTGATGATAAATAATTAATATTAAATACATTCTTTGTTTTATACAGCTTTATGAGACCTTAAAACAGCTCAGTCACTCTGACACTGTATAGAGAAAAAGCCACAACAGTTGGTGACCATCACCTTGTAAGGTTATGATTAAGTACCTTTTATTATGTATATTTTATTAATACTGAGGGCAATGTAAAAATGAGCCAATATCACCATCTTATATTTATCAAAAATTTCCAGGCTGGGGGGGGGGGGGGGGGCAATTTAAATAAAATAGC
>JAUMHL010000028.1:17787150-17846581 GCA_032362345.1 Sandelia bainsii | reverse complement strand
GTGCCATGGCCCCTAAACTCTGGAACGCTCTTCCTCAGAGGCTGCGTGACTGTCCATCTTTCATAGCTTTCAAATCTTTATCAAAAACTTTTCTTTTCACTGATCACTTTTCTACTGCTTTCCTGTTTTTTGTTTGTTTGTTTGTTTGTTTTTTCTGTGTGTATGTAAAGCGGCCTTGAGTTTGTATAAGGCGCTATATAAATGTAAATTATTATTATTATTATTATTATAAACCTGTTATTGTAGCTGTAATAATGTTGTATATATGTAATTAATGATATTAATACACTTGCTGCCAAAGAAAACCTAATTAGATCATAATTTTCCTTATACTGAATTGCCCTGTGGCATAAAGTAGTCCACTTTGTTAGATGACTTCTTCTAACATGTGAGTAAGCTAAATAACGAATGAGTGAAACCTATTCGTCTTGTTAATTCATCCTCATAACCACTTCAGTGACTGAATTAGCAAATTATTGTGTTGGGTATTTTGAAAGATCGTTCTTATTTGTTGTGTCTTGTCCAGCAAACTGCAATCTTGAAGATGTGTAGTTAACCTGCTTTACAACACGAGGATTTTTGCGGAGATCTGTCGGGACTTTTCTTTCCTTTCAGCACCTGGCCTCTCTCGGTATGCATAGTATATGCTGAATGCTCATGTGAGGTTGTAGTGAACTCAGGGGTACCTGTCAAATCCATTTACCAGCATAAAGTTGAAGAATAGTAGTTACAAATTGACTGTTTGTTGCCATGATACAATTTGTTACAGAAAGTTATAGACTAAATTCTGGGTAAAATGTGAAACTGTTTGTTTGAAGCTGATGAGCCAATATAGAAGCTCTTTTATTTATTCAGGGTAAAAAGACATATTTGCTTAGACAGATGTCCTCAGACGTTTTCCACACCATCCATAAATGAATTAGGATGAAGTTCAGCTATTCAACTGTAAATTCTTACTTCATGAGAGTCCGAGTAGTATTGATTTTTCTCCAGGGAAAAGAAGCTTGAACTAACCGCTCTGGCTACTCAGTTTGTAGGTTGG
This sequence comes from Sandelia bainsii, assembly GCA_032362345.1. Classification (NCBI taxonomy): domain Eukaryota; kingdom Metazoa; phylum Chordata; class Actinopteri; order Anabantiformes; family Anabantidae; genus Sandelia; species Sandelia bainsii. Next base: position 17,845,539 of record JAUMHL010000028.1, on the reverse strand, counting down.
AACGACTGTGAGGGTTCACTTGTCAAGGTCATTGGACTAAGGGAAGATCTCCAAAGCAGTGACATGTTGAAGCACAGGCAGGAAACACCCACCTGATAAGGGTCTTTACTAATGACTGTTATCGGTGCCATTAGCTGAGAATGCCAAAGCTATTTGGAGAGGAAAGGAGAAAGCATGAATAACAAGAACACAATCATTTTTCACCAAATAGAAATGCGGTGCTTTGCTGTGAAACATAGTCCCAAGCAAATGTTATTATTTTTTTCTGTCAATAACTCCTGCTTATTTGCCCACTCTCTTTCCAACCTGACGCAATGTGTGCTCAGAAGGGGGGATGGGATTGTTTAGGCTCTCTGACGCTGGGCTGGACCTGGTATAGGATTTCTTGTGGGGTTCTGCCTGTGAGTAGCATAATACCCATGTGATGAATGAGACCATTGTTGTGGCTTGATTGCCAGACGCTACTCACTGCCCCCTCATGAGCCCGTGTGATTACCCGTCTCCCGTATGAGGCTGCTGGTTTCCCAGTCTTCCCAGCAATCACCTCATCTGAAGCACACCTCTGCTCAGTAGCTTCCCTTCCTGCTTAACCAACCACCAGCCACAATGTTAGACATGGATGGATGTTGGTATAACCAATGACTGAAGAGTAGAAATAAGCTCAAACACTTGTTTTTATTAACAGAACTGTTATAACATGCTGCTTATGGGAGTGGGATCAACAGATGTATAATTTTCCTTAGGATAAAAAGGAGGGTGAATTCCAGAGCTGGCAATGTGAGAGAACATTCCTACTGTACTATTACTGTGAAGATTAGCTTAAAAAAGATGACACTCTGGTTAATCTAGGGTGCCTTCCAGGTCATTTCCAGGAATTTTGGCACATCTCCTGTTCTCAACATGTACTTACTGAAAAACCGCCTGATCCACATGTCACGCGTGCTTATAAAAAAGAAAAACTGTCTACTCCAGATGCAGGAAACCGTGCATAAAAGAGACCCAAAGTATAAGTAAAGAGAGATTGGTAATAAACTGTGACACAACAACAAGGCCTACTGCACTCATCTGCATTTCTCGTAGGCATTAACAAACAAGCAAATACAGATATTTTCAAACTTACAATATAAGTGGTCATTTGTGAAATATGAACTATGGCGCACAACGTTTCCTATATACTTCACTGATATGATAATCTCTAATGAAAAACACTTAGAAATGATAATAGCTATGGCATTTATTGAACTTTAAAAGCAATTAGGTAATATTATTCCTCAGTGTTATTTTCATCCATCATGTCCTAAATCAGGATTTGGAAGGGCTTCCACTGGCAAGTAGTGAGCCCATTTCCTGTGTTCTGGTTTGTGAACACATCTTGGAATACATAAGGCATAATAAGGCAAAGGGGAACAAGAAAAAAAGAATTACAAGACTGTGGAGAATAATTGGTCAGAGATGTGCAGCAGAATAATCTTTAACCAATTTAAATCATGCTGCTGAGGTGTGGCGTATTCAGAAACACACGCTAAGCATACATTGCAATAATTAAATTCACTGTTACTTAATCTTACTAGTAGTTGTTTTAGAGTTTGTTTCATGTTATCTAAACACATGGTTCTGTAATTGGAATGGAGATTGCTGTGTAAAACCATCAAAGACATATGCAAGCCCTCTGGGCTCGCATCAGCTAACTATAACCCCAGATAAGACTACAAAAAGACAGATCACATGATTGTTGGCTCAGAATCTCCGGAGGATTAAGACATAAGTTGTCAATAATTGAAACCCGCATAGGTCATTCTGGAAATGAAGTCATGTTAATAGCGGCTGTAATGCAGAGCAACAGAGAGGACTGTTGCTCTGCATTACAGCCGTTGCTGGACAGTGATTGTTTATTTCAGAAGACACAATACCTCTGAAAGTACACATGTTGAAGGTGAGAGACCCCGTCACTCCCTCCCGAGCTTAACACAGCCAATCCCACATACAGACACACAGAACCACAGACATGCTTTTAAGCTTTCAGCATCAATCATCTGACATGATGAACCACATAAGTTTGTATGTCGGACACCCTTGGCATGTGCTGTTATTCACAGTGTTAGTCTTGTTCCCTCCAACCCACCTGTATTGTAAATCACTCCCAAGTCCACAAAAGAACAGGCACACAAGCCTTGATTAGTGCCAGTGCACTGCTTTATGACACCTCCAGACGTGTTGAGAGTTGCCCAGCTCCATATTTTTTCTAAATATGTGATGTCACCGGTTTTGGATTTGGACAAAAGCAAAGCATCTGGTGTTAATGCTAGTGTAATGGGCAGATATAATGATAGGTCAGGAACACAGAGATAGTCCTTGACTACTTTTCAAGTGTATATTTTAGATCTCCATTGTGCAAACACAAACACAATAAATCAACTAAGCTAATTATTGGACCGCTGAATGTGCCACATTGCCACAGTATATAGGCTTAATTAGAAGGTCTGTCCAAAAGACAGGAAGATACCTAGTTAGATGTGGATATAGCTCAGTTTAAACAGTTTATCACTCTTTTCATCCCCAGTAGCTATTTTGGTGAAACACAGCCTCCCTCTAAAGTAACTTCATGTGCTGCATCCTTTGTAAACATGATAATTCTAACCCCTGTATGCTGTACATCCCACTTTCTGGATGGACATAGATGGAGCAAATTCATGTAATCTCTGTGATGAGTGAACTGATTCCACCTAGAGAAAATGAATAGGAGGCAAAAGAAGGAAGATAAATAATTATGCTGCCTGTCTTTTAATATACATTCACTCAGGTTCAAAGAGAGTGTTAACTGCATGGTTGGCACATATACTGTAGTTATGTATCAAAGAGTTATTGTGCCTTTCAAGATTTAGATTTTCTCATTTCTAAACCTTTCAATTATTTAAATTGCATCCATCACTTGCTCTGTTCTGAGTAAGTGCCTTGGTTTAATTGTGTAAGCCAGGGAGATATATTTGAACAAAAATAAAGGGAAAGTGGAAGTGAAAATGCTTGAATGACCTTGGACACTCTTATGTGTTAGTATGTGCCAAGCTTCAGATGTCAGTAAGAGTTTTGCTTGGTTTTTCCTATGTGTGACCACAAAAGCCATGTTGTGCAGGTGAACTTTGGTGATTCCTATTACTTTTCTTCTATCAATATCATGACATGAAACTTTTTTTTTTTCTAAGTTTTGTGACTATGTTGTATCATTGACTCTGAGGACATGAATGTAATGTGTTGTGCCTTCTACAGTGGCATGGGATTCACAAATCAAAGCTGGAACGCACTGCCCTGTTATTAGAGGAACATGTATGTACAGCTTTTTTCCCCCTGTAAACTGGATAATGTGTTTTTGCTCTGTCTGTTCACTGACCCAGTTTGAAATGAAGAGCTAATGTGTTTTTGTTTCCCTTTGCTCCAGCTCTGATTACCCAGGATGTAAAAAAAAGGATAATTTTTCTCTTAAGGTAATTTTATAGAGTCTGGGATTGGTTTCATTCTTCTTCTACCCCATGGAGGTGAGAGCAAAGTCAAGGAGGCTGAAAAGAAAAACACAGATACTTGCTATTCTCAATGTGTAGTCACTGGAACCAGATCTAAGTCTATTTCTATAACACAAGTGTTCCACAAAAGATGAGAGTCTGTTGCAGTCAAATACCACCAAATACCCTGTATTTTACATCCGATCACTGATGGGATTCTCTGATGGTAAAGGATAGCCATCCTGTTGAAGCTCAAGTCACACTGCAACCATTATTTCATGGGATTCCTGGGAGTGGGATAAATCTGGAACTAGGCGTTTGTGTTTCATTACAGTGTCTGCCAACGAGCTTGTGAAGACCTGCTGTGAAACCGGGGAGAAATGGGCTTCGGCTAATGGTCACTGCAACAGTATGGAGCCACCCATCAAAGATAGACAGTCCATCTGCTGGTAAGACCAGTATTAAACACCTCTCCACGTCATTAATCTTTCAACATGCTGTAAATCAGCTCAAATAGTCTTCTGAGAAAAGGTCGTTTACTATTGATTCGTGGACTTCAGAAGATCAGTACAGTGATGTTATTATAATCTGCAGAAGATATAATGACAGATCAATGGTCACAATTAGTTATTATGGAGATCAATTACATTTAAGTTAACTTATTTGGAAACACTGTAGGGTCTTCAGAAATCTGACTGGTGAATCATTTATATTTCAATTTCTAACACATTTCTAAAACACAGTTCAGTCAGCTCTTGCAGGAAGAATGGTCAAAACACTGGTTGTTGCTGTAGAGTCACAGATGCAGCTGTAACACTCCACTGCACTCCTTTCTTTTGTGTGTCTTTCTTTGCCAGGACTGCCCAACAACAGTGCTGCCTTGGCTCCCTGAGAGAAAGGCGATGTTTGGCCGGAATTAACGCAGCCAGAGCAGAAAGCATGTGTGAAGACGGTGATAAATGTGGGATTGATTCGTACAAGGCAAGTAACTGTGACCAGATACCACAGCAAAGCACAAACACAGTTCACTGGGTTCACAGTCAAACTTAATGACACTCTAAATTTCACATTAAGCCTGTTACATTTTGAATTAGCAATTGGCATTTGCATTAGTCACGGTGGAATTGAAATTGTGCAGATGGTACTAGGCTGTATCCAGTAAACACCTGTGTGCGGTGTTTGAGCAACTTTATTCTATATCCTCTGAGGATTACTTTCTACTTGTAATTCGTGTTATTTAGTTACCTTATTAGACAAAATGATTTAGGACAACTAAAGATTCAGACAGTGCTAAGGCTTTACTATCTTCAGTAGCGACCTCAGCATTTGAAAATGTCAAATTCTAATTCTCTAGAATTGTAGAAACACAATGTGATAAGTGATGTTGTAAAACAATAGCAGTGGTACTGTGGGCAGGAGTAATTTTTTTATGGCAGTCAATGAGAGCCAAGTCATGATGACCCTATACCTCTATTGTTTTTCTCCTGATTACTAAAGCCAGTCATTTGACCGACTGTTGAAGGATGCTAACTCACCTACTCAGAGGCCCTCGAGCAGTAAGGGGCCATTATTGACTATGCAGTGCACTACAGCTGTTAAATATTGCCTTACCACCTTTTGTGGGGCCCCTGTAGATTTAGCAACATAATGCTATCTACAGCCACACTTTATCACAGCAGCTATTATATCAGTGTTTCACCGTGCCCCATGGACTCATAGTGGTGATGTTTGTGAGAGGCTGTGAGCAAGTGTACAGATGCCCTAAATTAACTTGTAACTATCAAAATGTCTAAATACATTTTTCCATAACTAGCTGTACATGTTTAAAAACTCATTATGTGACCTGCAGGAGTGCTGTGACTGCTGTTCACTGGGGCTGCAGTTCCGCAGTAAGGGGCATCACTGCGAAGCCCACCAATACCTGGGCTTCCAGTGCAGACATGTCTTTCTAACCTGCTGCGAGGGGGAGGAGTGGGGGGCTGGGATTCAAGGTGGATGGCATGCTGTCAGAGAGAGACCTGATCTTAACCCTACTTCACCGTCACAAAAAGGTATTATCAATAAATGTTCTTACACACAAATACACGATCTGGAAATGCATTTTTCATGCCAAGGGAGGAGATATTGTTGGGTGAGGAGAGTAATACACACCAGTGCGCTGCCAGGGAAACATACTGATTTAAACCAAAGGCAATCTATTCCCTTTACAATATACTAGTAACACTCCTGAAAAACTCTTCACCTTGTTGGTCTCCCACAACAAGTATAATAGCCCATTTCACGCCTGTAATGTAATTCTAAGAAATTTAATACCTGTCTGCCTGGCTGGCATTGCCTCTACTTTCATGGTTACTTATCATCATTTGTGTCAACCACTTTCCCTTACTTATATCCCATATGGGAATAAATACTACTGTGTCTGCAACATAAGAAGTACAACAAGAAATATTTTGGTAACATAAATACAAAGCAAAAAGAAAACATCAATCAACATTATTTTAATTGTAACTTCTATTGATTCCTGCATGTGTATTTTTATCAGCCTGTCAAGGGAAGGGCATCGCTAACTTGTTTAGGATATGGATGATGTGGTGTGTGGCAGTGGTTGATGCTGTATACTTATCTCTGTAAAAATAAACATCAACAAGGGAAACAAGAAGAAGAAGAAAAGAAATCACCCTTATCTTTGTGGCTACTGTGTTTTCCTTTAGGAGAATAAAACATACTCTTTATGTTGTTATTCATATAGTAATTATAAAAAGTTATTCACTGTGAGCATATCAGCCACTCTCTCCATGTGCTGTAGTGTCTGACAGCCTGTACCCTAAAGACGCCTTCTCCATTGGTGACGAGCAGGACGGGGAGAATGCAGTGGAGGTGGAGGACATGAACGAGTGCCTGATATATGAGGGCAACATCTGCCACCACAGATGTGTCAACACGCCAGGCTCTTATCGGTGTGAGTGCTTCCCTGGATACGTGCTGCAAGAGGACGCTTTCACTTGTGCGCAAGGTACAGTGAAAGCCACCAATCTTGTTTTGTCACACAGTGCTAATAGATATTTCCAGAGATGCCAGGATACAGGAAAGCAACTCTCTGTGCCATTTTTCTCTTTGAGATATGATTTACAGTCCACATTCCTGTCAGGAAGACCTCATTTGTTGTAATTTGTCTGCACATTCACAATGTATTATTTTCCGTGGTCACTTTGTGGCCCTTCCTGTCTGCAAGGCCTGATACTGCCTAATAATAGCCAAATAGTCTAATCACATGCTTACATCCTTTTCCTGGACTGCCAGCAGTGTTCAACTAATCACAATTCTGCTGTTGTCCAAAATAATTTCAGCTGCAGAAAACATTTTTGCTCTTTTTAAAAACATACTTTTCACTAACTTAGAGGTAAAGCCTGTGTGATACTGTACCAGACTTTAATCAACAGTGGCCAACAAAAGTATGTCTACAAGCCTGTCTCAACAGGATACTAATGCCAGAGCTCTTAGCAAATTACAGTGATGGGATGGGGCTCACTAATAAAACCAAATGTTTGTCTGCAGGCAATGTTTTCTTTCCTGTTTCACCTGCACTACTATTACAACTTTCATCTGTAGATATGAGCCTTATATCATTGGAAGAAGATGCACAAATTGTACAAGGTCTCTAACTAAGGCCACAGTAGATGCAAAGGTGAAATTGTTGGTTACACTGTAATTCATCATTCCTGAGATTATCCGTGTTTCTGCAGAGATGGTGGGTGAGGAGAACAGACTGAAGGAGGATGACAGAGCAACGGTGGAGGCCACCTCACCCCTCACACCTCCCTCCCAGCCCCTTGTCCCACTCAATCCCTGTGAAGGTTAGAAACATACAGCTTAATGAGGAGAGAAAGCCCTGTAGGCCTGCCAGCTCACAATAGGGCACTTTCATTCATCTTTACGTCTCAGACCGGAGCATGCATGCTGATGTAGTTGAATATGTGTAGAGGAGAGGCCAGCACTCTTTGCTGTAGACTGACATGTTATTATGTCGAATTTACCCTTTTCATCAACGTAATTGTGCTGCAAATGTCAAACACGGGCGGTGACATTGTATCAGTGTCTTTTCAGCATCAGTCACTCATTCTCACAAGTTGTCCATATCATAATCTGTGCGGGGTCACATTTAATTTTTCTTGTTTAGTTTCCATGACACCAGGGTGGAGGTCCACCACACTGTGGAAATACAAGCAAAAACAATATAACCAGCTCAGAGATCAACATGTAAAGAGGAAATGAGCAAACCAAAGTACCACAAATTGTATTATGTCTCCAACACAGAGTTACAAAGCTCTAATCTGTTTCACCTTTTAACACTAGTGTGTGCATTTTAACTACAGTACATTTCATTTAACCTCATTACATAGTGTTATCTTCAGGAAACAACCCCTGTGAGCAACAGTGCACCCCAGTGGGCGGGACGCCACAATGCTCCTGCTACCCAGGATTCTCCCTTGGGTTTGATGGATGCTCATGTGAAGGTAAGGAACTAAAATTCATGTGTTCCTCCATCACACCAGGGCAGCATGTGGAACATTTGTGCAATCATACAAGTGAAAAAGGGCTCATAATTTCAGTCCTCATTTCAGTTTTCTTCTATAGCCAGAGGAGCTTGGTTCCAGTTGAGAAGAGTTTCTTGGCAAGAGCATCTGCCACTGATTTGTCTCTTTCTCTCATCAGTGCCTCTAGATTTGCAGAGGAGATACAGCTCTAATCCCCCTTTCTCTCAGTAACACACTGTGATGCAGACAAAAAAGAACATAAATGGGAGACATTTTTCTCATCTTGTCCTGAACTGAATCAAATAGTGGGATTATCGCAAATATCCATTATCTTATCTTGCATTCCACATATACCCTTTTTTCATGTCACTCAGAATGGTGGTGGGCTGTGTGTTTTTATCACGAGGCTGATCCACTACTACTGTAAGTGTCCCAGCTGTCTTCCTGGTGATACATCTATAAGTTAAGCCATAACTACTAGTCTGTCTCCTGCTTGACAGTAGCAAACTGTGGCAGTCACATAAAGTGGCTCAGTGTGGTGACAAATTTCTCACTGTGTAGATGTTGTACCCAGTGGCCTTGCCAGTAATCTACCTCTCAGAGGGGTATCTGACCTGTCTCTTTAATTTGCCTCTGCACACAGTCCATAGCTCAATTTTCTTTTTCTTTTTTTCAAAATCTTCTTGGCTTCTTTATCTAAACATTTTTATCCACCATCTTCTACTATGAATTTGTTATTTATTCACTTTCTTCTCACTGACACATTTGTTTTTTTTAATTCTTCTTTCAAACATCCAGACATAAATGAGTGTTTGTCCGCACATGCCTGCCAGTTGACTGAACGCTGTGTGAATACTGCAGGGAGTTATAGCTGTCAGAGAATGATCACCTGTCCCCCGGGATACCAGATCAGCAACAACGTTTGCAAAGGTACAGCACAACTTATCACGACTTAAGCAGCATCACAGTACTCACTTCTACCTACAGTTTCTTGCGTTAAAGGGATTTTTTTTCTCTCCACTGTCACCTGGAGCTTGCTCAGTGGGGAAATTTGTTGGGCTTTTGATATGAGTCTATTTAACTGTATATGTTTTCCATATAATTCTGAAGGTCTTGAGGTGATTTTTGCTCTGATTTGGTGCTTTATAAATAAACTTAATTGAATTTATTATGTTTTAATATGTTTAATATGTAAATACTAGGATGGGTATTTGTATTACTGCATGTTCACAATTTAAGGAAACCGCATTGGTCAGGCAAATATTCGCTTTTACCAACCTTGAGAGTAAGTATTGAGATTTTTTTTAATTCTTCACATCCCGTGGTTATGTAATTTCACGTGGGCACACGGTCAAGAAAGAATAAAGAATTATGACTGCAGCAAGCTATTTTCATGGCATTTGCTTGCTGTTAACTCTCAGCATGAAGAGTTGCCTGGTGTGGTGCCCAACTTTCAGATGCAATAGCAAATCTCCCTATACGTCTCATTATTTCCATGCACCATAAACAGAGCCTGTGCAGAGGTCTCATTCATAAAGCAGCAGTGATGTTCAGGAATAACACCCCCTAAGATGAGTTTTAGATGTGCTGTTTGCCACTGCAGATGGGCTTCTGCGGGCTCAGCCAAGGAGACTCAGCTAATCTGCAGCTCCTTGTGAGCCTAAAGGATGTTCAATCAGGCAAAATGTGCATTTAAAATGAAAGTATGTTTACTGGTGAGCCTCCAAACAGCTGCCGCAAACAGTGAGTGGAGAGAGAAAAACATGTTTGTGCTGGGCTACCTATTCCCTATTCGTGGCTTATTAAGAGTCAGTAATGAAAATCTCCTTTTGACTTCTATTACAAATTAAACAAAGTCACCACGCAGAGGTAAAAACTGTGTTCCTTTGCCTTCTCTCTAAACAATGACTTACTTAAGACTAGGAATTAATTGAGCAATCTTGCACCAATACTGGCTTCCTAACTAAGTGTTTCTACTTCTTCTACTGAAATTCAGTTAAAAGAATGCATGGATGACATACACATATTATAAAAGTCAGGGCAATCTACTTATGCCATTGATAATAGTTTCTCTTAATAAAATTCAGTTAGATGTCTGCATTCAGTGTCACAGAACAAACAGAAATTGCTAGTAGTAAAAGTGGTATGATTTTCTATAGTAAAGCCCATAGCTAACTCAGTAACTGATTTATTCACAGAATACATCTATTTTAGCTTTTTAAAGTTCATAATAACTTCATATCCTAGAACACACACAATACCAGAACTTCATAGTTGCCAAACATATTCTAAAAATTTAAATATATGCTAACACATATAGTGACTATGCCACATGCTTTTAAATAAAGATAAAGATAGATAAGATAGTTTAACAAAAAAAGAGTCAAGGGCCAAGGGTTTAAGGGGTTAAATATTTACATACAATAAGTGAACTCTTTGAGCTTTCTAGGTTCCTTCAGCCTTTTGCTTCTACTGGGCAGGAGGTCACTGCCAATTTCTCACATACTTATCCTGCTTCCTGGCTTTTCTCTCTCTGTCTCTGTCGGTGTCGGGCTCACTCAGCTCTTGACAACTCTGCCAGGCTTCTGTCAGGAGCAAGATGCTCAATCACTATCCCCTGTTAAGAGACCTTCCCTTTATCCCCAGATCAGTTCTGCCTGACAGAGCTGATCTAGGCCTCTGTACAGCAATTACAGTGGTGAAATCTTGCAAACTTGCTCAAAAACACAACTCACTCATGCATTATTCACGCACATGCACATATGCAGCACATTTTGTGGTCTTTTGAGACTGCAATTTACCTCCAGTTTTGGTTATGGCCACAGATGCGGAAGGCTGATTGACAGGAGGTAAATCCCTTAGTAGACAGGTGTTCAAATACTCTGGGGGAATATACTGCAATGTTGGACTCACAAAGTGCATAGGAAGACTACTGCATGAATACTGCATGTGACTTCTGCTGCTTTGGCCCATTAAATGTATTCATCAAGATGAAGTAACATTTAGAGCATTCTGTTGTAACAAGAGTAATTAGTGTAGATGTGATTCCTAAGTTGTAATACAATTTTTATCCCTCATTGACCCCTAGAGTATTGAGAGGGTGAGATTTATGATAGATAACAACAGTAAACGTGAGTACCAGCATCTGTCATTCAACCAGAGCGCCATCCAGTGGCATAATATGGCATTACATCGATGCATCTTGTAGTATGCCCTGTAGTAGATTATTAGACTGGTACTAATAATGTTTATTTGTGCTTGGATTTAATAATTTCTTAAATCCTCATGCACTCATTTCTTTATCCCCTCCCACAGATATCAATGAGTGTCTGGAGAGGAGCCATAATTGTGGGCTTGGCTTTGAGTGTGTGAATACAGAGGGCTCATTTAGGTGCAACCCCAGACCTCGCTGTTCTGTCGGCTTTAGCCAGGATGCACAAGGCAACTGCATAGGTAAAGAAAATCACTTTCTTACTAAAACAATTATATAATTATCATAGTACTCTCCACAGTTTTTTCCAGTCTTAAGTAAAAGACTGAGGTGTTCACTCAATGATTAGATCTTGTCTTCTTGTTAAAATTGTCCTGATAGAGGAAAAACTAAAAACATTCTTGTGGAATAAGAAAACTGTCACTGAGTATTACTGTGTTTTACTATATAATTGGTTAATTTTTATAGTCTATAGTTTATAGGGTAATACATATAAACCTTATATCTAGAAAAGTTGGGACAATAAAATAAAAAATTGGTAATATAAGTATACCTAGACAACAATCTAAAAAAATTTGACAAAGGATACACAATATACCAAGATACACAAGTAGTGAGGCTGTACAGCAGCATAACAGTCTGTCTTATTTATGTTTTAGAGATTGCCTGTCTTGTTCCCAAACACAGATAAGTGAACCAGAACAGGTACACAAAGAGAAATTTCCCCACAGGTGAATTATTGTCTGTGTAGATACATGGTTGTACAACATGCAGGTGAATCAGCGGGGCTGCAGTGACAGAGGGGTTAAATGCCACACAGACAGGAGATCAGAGAAGTTGCTGTAAGGGGCTGCAGAGGGGTGGATAAAAGCCAATCTTCTGTCCTCCTCCAGTACAAACTGATGTTGTGGAATTAGCCCCAAGGGGCAGGAACTGGGGCATGTCGAGGCAATCAGCACCACTGTAAAAAGTGTAAAAGAAATTCTCTGAGAAATGAAAAAAATGAGAAAATGTCAGACTCACACATAACAAAGTTATCCAGGGGAATGCAACAGCGTAATGTGTTTGCTTTGATATCACAGTGTGGCTAAAGAGCTACCCTCTGGTCTCTCATGCCCTGGCTTTGTCCCTTTTGGATCTTCACTCTTTTTATATCTTTCTTCACCTTTATCTCTCTTTCCCTATCTCTCCCTGTACCAGACATTGATGAGTGTAGTACTTTGGCCCAGCCATGTAGCCCAGGATTTAACTGCATTAACACAGCAGGATCCTACATGTGCCAAAGAAAGATAATGTGCAGCCGTGGCTATCATGCCAGTCCCAATGGATCCAGCTGTATTGGTAAGAATTGTACTTATTTACATATAAAAAATGTGTAATCGGATTTGAGTTTATTTTGCTCATGCACCTTTTTAAATAATACTTATTTAAATATATAGTAATAACTGAAATTGTTTGAAACACTCAAAGTTGTAGGAGTGGAATCTTATCATTGTGATTTTATTAACTTTTCCATGTCTTTACCATTCGTGTGTGTCTTGTAGATGTGGATGAGTGTCAGAGCAGTCTGCATCGATGTGGAGAGGGCCAGCTGTGCCGCAATCTGCCTGGTTCCTATCGGTGTGAATGCCAGACAGGGTATCAGTATGATTCATTCAGGAGAATGTGTGTAGGTGTGTACATCGGACATCAGAAATCTGATAAATTTTAAGAGAAAATTTTAACAGGAAAAGAACATTTTGTGTTTTGTCTCTTCACAGTTTCCTGTTCATTCTGTTCTCTCCTTCCCTTCCCTTCACCCTTCATTACTTTTTCACCCCTCCTGTACAGCTAGCCCTCTTCTTTGTGTTACTATTCTGCTGCTGCTGTTTATTATTCTGTGGTAGGAGAGCTGCTGCTGTTTTCCAGCCTCTGCTGCCTGCTCCTACAGTAGCCACAGGGCTACTGATCACATCTCCTGCTGCAGAGGACTCTCTTCTGCCCCTGCTGCTGCTGCTCTCTCTGTTTGTGATTCACTGTGTTGTGACTCTCATGATAATGGACTCTGCTCAAGTGTTTAGACTATCAGCAGGCAGCTGGTCCCTTGACATCACACTCACATTGACATGCACACAAACATGCACAGGAATGCACACGTACAGGGTCGGGCAGTGCAACAAATTTGTACATGCTTGGTTGCACATGTGCACTCGTGCACATGGGTGAAAGCACACAAATGCAATACACTCTTACTTACAGGTATGATGACACTGCTTCTTCCTCTCAGATGTAAACGAGTGTTGGCGCTACCCAGGCCGCCTGTGTGCCCAGACCTGTGAGAACACCCCAGGCTCATATAAATGCTCATGTACCTCTGGCTTCCGCTTATCCGACAATGGCAAGAACTGTGAAGGTGTGTTTGTTAATGTATGCCTGCATGGGTATGTGTATACATCCATGTGAGTGTGTTGATGCATGTTGTTTTATGTTTTTGTGAATTTTGCAGATGACAGTATGGTTTTGTTTATGTGTTTGTTGTCTTGTGTGTGCAAGACTTCCTAAACTGAGATCATAATAAAGCTGGTCACTGCATAGCATATTGCTGAACACAGATGGTGGTTAGAGGTATTAGTGTATTATACTGTATATCATATCATGCCTTCAGGCATGAACCGGTAAAAACATAATTGGCTGAATAACAACGTCTTGTTTGTGTGTTGAGATAAAAACAGTGAAAATCCTTTGATCAAGTAAATTGTGACAGTAATGAGCTCTAACCTCTAATCTCCAGATGTGAATGAGTGCTTGGCCAGCCCATGCAGTCAGGAGTGTGCCAACATCTATGGTTCCTACCAGTGCTACTGCAGACAGGGCTACTACCTCAGGGAGGATGGGGACACCTGTGAAGGTGCGGCATGCTCTATTACACATCAGAAACACCATATTCATACCAGGCTTTTTTGTTTTGACACATTTATGAGACTATTTTACACGAGTTACTTCCTTGTGGTTGTTTTCCTTATCACCCAGACACCGATGAGTGTTCCCAAAGCATTGGACACCTCTGCACCTATAAATGTGTGAATGTTCCAGGCAGTTACCAGTGTGCTTGTCCTGAATATGGCTACACCATGTCTCCAAATGGACGCTCTTGCATAGGTGAATAACCTTCATCCAACAAAAACACACAAGAAACACATTAACACTCTGTACAGTTGCTTTATTGCAAGAGTGCCTTGTTGAGTTTTGGTCTGAAATAGATATTTAAAATTGCTGTGCATCCATTTAACTCTAAGTAGAGTGCATGGTAATGGTTATGGTCAGATAAATATAATTGGGACTTTTACAGTGGCTCAGTAATTACACAGTCTGTAAAACTTTATTGGCCAAAAATTCTTGTCTTGCTAATTTGATTTTTTTTTACTTGAGCAATTTCCCCCCACACGGTCTAGTTTTTGTCTTACATCTTTCTGCAAAGAGGCCTTTCCTCTCAGCTCAGTTGTGCTGTCACAACACATGTCCTCTACTACAGGCAGTAAACCAGCCCTTGTGTGACTGTGTGTTTTAGATATTGACGAGTGTGACAGAGGGACCCATAACTGCTCTCTAGCTGAGACCTGCTACAATATTCAAGGAGGGTACCGCTGTCTCTCTCTCGACTGCCCACCAAACTACCGCAAAGTGTCCAACACGTAAGTTATGGCATGAGTTTAAAACCCACTCCCATGTTCAGCATAATGAGGTTTCAAGATGTTGACCTTTACGTCTTCTATTTATATAAGGTTGGATAACTCTATGATTCTCCATTTGATTTAACAAAGTCCATTTAGAGTACATGAGGGATGACATAGATCTTAAATAGTTGAGTTTTCATGTGGAAGCCACTGTCTTTATAGTATTTTTTTAAATCTGTAACATAACCTCACTGACCTTTCCTGTATCCCTTGTAGGCGCTGTGAAAGGATCAGCTGTCCCAACTATCTGGAGTGTCAAAACTCTCCCCTCAGAATCACCTACTACTACTTAAGCTTTCAGTCCAACATCATCATCCCTGCTCAGATCTTCCGCATCGGACCCTCTCCTGCGTACTCCGGAGACAACGTTATTGTCAGCATCACGCAGGGAAATGAGGAAAACTACTTCAGCATCAGAAAGCTGAATGCCTACACAGGTGCTCTGTACTTGCACCAGCAGGTTGAAGGCCCAAGAGACTTCCTACTTAATGTAGAGATGAAGCTTTGGAGACAGGGGATGTTCACCACTTTCCACGCCAGGATCTATGTCTTCATCACAGCCAGCTTGCTGTAACAGTTGGAGCTGATCTGTGGCCACTATGGACCTTAATACTGCTCATAGAATTTCATTTCATCCTCTTTGATCCTTTCATTTCTCAATTTAACAATGTCATAAGATACACCACTATCTGTCATGATTTTTTAGAGCAGTTTATCTTGCTAATGGCCAGTTAACAATAAATATAAACACATAACTTCGAGTGTAGTGATGTGACTATCTGCCTTTTGCCAGTTTCTGTTTTCACTGTGATTCAATTTTTTTTTCATTTTACACTTCACTTGCAAATGAACATGTCATTAATTTCCTTGACTGAGAAAACTAATTCAAGGCACATTCAATATTTTCAAATGGTTCAGCAGTCGCAGAGGATCCATTATCATCCAATTATAAAATATGCATTTGGGGGAACAAAGATATTTATGACATATAAGAATGAAACATAATCTTAAACAGTTGTGGGTAAAATATTAATAATAGCAACAGACACCCTCTAGCATCTAGAGTTTATATATAAATCAAATTTTTTTGCTTATTCGTGTCATCCCATTATAAGATGATGGCATGTAATATGATAAAAATGTGGTAAAAGCAGAATAACTTGTTTTTTTCAACCTTTTCCATGTTTTTGCTTTGTATTTTTAAAAATAATTTAATGTTAGGTTTGAGCATTTTTGGTTCCCTGTAATAAGACACAATATGAATGGATGTATCATACTTTTATGCTAGATTCATAAACTGCAAAATATTTGAGTAAAATATTAAAAAACACCTTACTTGGATAATTGTATTTAAGAGCAATGTTATTTGTTGAGACGTCTGTAAATTGTGTTTTTGTTGTATCATTCCTTAGTACTTTTTCTCTTAACAAACCTGTTGTATTATGCAACAACTCTTGCTAATATGCTGTATACAATGAATATAATTCCTCTGTGAAGTTGTTAAAGTATATACTCCATTCCTGTCAGGACATGTCACACGTAAATATCCATTATTTACATACCTGTTCACACCTTGCTCGTGAGAGTCCCGAGAGTCATCCATCAACACATTTCAGTTTGACGTATATATGTTTTATGATTGCTGATGAAATAAAAATGATCAAGTAGTTGTTGATATCTGAAATCAAATCTACTAATACTCTTTTTGTATTTATTTGTAACAGCTAAACTCTTTTCAGTTCAACTCTATTTACTGCAGTTTGCAACATAGAAAGAGTTACACCCCCACCTAGAGGATGAATGCGGCCATACACCCTCAAATGTGTCACATACAACAAAACATCAACTCAACTTTGAAAACATTTGAATCAATTAAACTATAAAGATTTGATTTAAAAAAATGTATTCAGATCTTCTTTTTAATCAACTCCACTTTAAGCTATAAAGTAATCTGCTGCCCTGCTCAGAGTTCAGTGAACCTCCTGGACCTGCGGTAATCATCGGACCGGGTGTGTGTGTCTCTGTGACAGCTGTATTAACGCATATTGCACATCCAAACAGAGCTGCTCGCCAGTTTTCTGATGTCTCACACGAGTTAAACTGTCAAAGGTCATTTGGACAAAAGAGACTGATTTCTGCTCTAATTTTAGTTTCTTACTCCCAGGTTGACATAAATACATAAACGATAATAGCTTGGTTAGTCTCAAGGAAACAATCAATACAGCTCTCGTCTGAGACATTCCTCCTGACATAACTCATAATAATAGCTACGTGTGTCATGACTTACTCGAGCTTTCAAACACACCCAGTGACTGAGATACCACTCTTGGTATGTACAATACATAACGAGCCCTGGGGCTGTGATTGATGTCTTTTTCCCCTAATTAGCTTTATCTATTCCTCAAGATTAGGTGGTGCTATGTTACAGGGACAATGAATCATGCATCCCATCTATTATGGGTTCAGGGAAGCTTGCAGGAAGTCCTGGGCAAAGCAAGAAGGACTTGGACCATGTAGCCTCAGTATCATCACAAATGTGTTTAGTGACTTGTTTGCAAAATATTCTCTGATTTAAAAAAAACCCAACTTATTATTGTTACCTGTATTTTTTTGCTTTGTAAATTCTAATACATTGAAGCTGTTTTGGATTTTCACCCTCTGTATCTTGTTGTAGCATTGAGTGTCTCATTCTGTTTCAATCTTTATTTTCAGCCACAGTATAGTACTGTTTTTCATTACAGCATAAATCACTGCAAAACTGTGTGCTGGACATTAAGCTGTTATTTATAATTAATATTACTGTCAATGGGAAAGAGAGAGAACATTACATTCAAGTATCTGTTGTTCCCAAGGGTCTGAGGAACAGTCTGTAACAGCTCTTTCTTCAGTGAGTAGTAAATGATAACATGCTCTTGATCAAGGCACTAAATGATGCTCCTATGGCAAAACTTGAGCTTGTTCTAACAGTGGGTTGTAAAGGCCAGTTGGTAAAGTGATGCATTTATGGTTGCTGCTGACTACTGCCTACTGACACAAAACTGGATTCTTTTTTTTCTTTTTTTTTGGAAAAATTAGTGTAAAAGCAACATGTCCCGATTTACAAAAAATATAATTATTCTTTACTGGTGTCCCTAGTGCCCAGGGGCTAAGGCAACATCAACCACAGTGTCATCAGTTGCATGTCATTCCCATCTCTCTCCCTCCTTGTTTCCTGTCATCTTCCTTCTTGCAGTCCTGCAGTTTAAGTATTTGTAGAACTTTGAGACTACTGTCAACCTCTGCCAGATTAAACAAAGGTGATAAACAAAATCTAATTATACTTAAAATGCCACTTCTGGAGGGAAAAACAGCTGCCATCTGTGACTGTGAGACTGTGCAGCATGTGTCTGGGTGGAAGTTGGAGCAAAGGCAGGGTGGGGATGGAGCGACATGAGATGAGGAGGAGGGGAAGGTGGTGTTACAGACAGGCTTGTCTTTGATAGCTCAGGTGGTCATCACCTGAGGGCGAAAAGAGCATTAATGGGCATTCTCAGCAGCAGACAAGCACAGGCTAGCGCTCCCTCTTCTCCGGCTGTCATAAACAGGAGGAAGTATGCATCATTAGATTAGTCTGAGGCTAACTACCTGCAGTCAGGCCCACTTCATACAGTAGCTAGTAGTGTACAGAGTACACAGACCTAACCATTGGTCTCCCACAGCTTAGTGTAATTGGCAGGGTCATTTGTGGGTCCGGGAGCACTGCAGTTTGATTGGTCAATTTGTGGAGTAAATATCTGCACCGCAGAGACAGTCATTATAGTAGATTTATTATAGGCAATTATAATGACAATAGGATATTATGATTGATCATGTTTTAAACACCTTTAGGGGACAATGAAACAACAAATAACATTAGGGGACAATGAAAATGAGAACTCAGTTTGTAAAAACAGACACAATGGGTACATTTATTGAAAGGTATAATACAGCAGCAAATATGATTTTAATGACTGAGACACAATTCCATGGCTGAGGAGGAGCACAGAGAAAATATCTGTAAGGTTAAATGTCAACAGGTTGAAATAAAAATAACTCAGAAGTAGTATAGTGCAAACTATTATGTTCATCTTTTCACCAGTGGTAAAGAAAAAAGAGCAATAAAGAGAATTAAAGTTGAGAAACACACAAAGAAAGAAAACCAGACAGGAATTTGCCTGAGAGGAGAATGAAGGAAGGTATGTGAGGTTGCCTGTAACTTTGAGTTGCCTGATAGCTCAACCTAGGCATCATCTTACCACATACATACAAGATACTGTGCCATATACATACGAATATTTGAGAATGGACGTGATCATAATGCATGCACACAAAAACCTAACCAAGAAAAGCTCTGGAAATTAAAATGTTGCCTCCAGTCTGACTTCGGAGAAGGCCTGAAGAAAGAAGAGTATGAGATTAAGCCCTCAGGACAGATAGAAACCAGTGGTTTGACCCGAGGGGTAACTCCTCTCCAAATCTTCCTTGGTGGGAAGATTTATTGGAGTCTTAATCACAGGTCCACATCTCGGCAGCAGGTTTACTGGCCAGTGGTAGATGAGCCACAGATGATGCCTTGCCTTGTTAACTGCAAGTTTGACAAATTACAATTCTGGACATCTTTGGTATGTGTGACTTTTGACACCGCAAACCATGTTTTATACTTTATGTACTGATTCACTTAAAGTTAGAGTTACATTTGTACATACTGTAGAGACTGTACAGAATCAAGCACAATGGTACTTGAAAGTTTGTGAACCCCGTGAAGTCCTAAAACTAAATAAAGGTAACCCAATTAAACATATCAGAAAAAAATCCATTTGTCCATTTATTTATTGTAGACAATTGACAATAAAGGTCTCTCTTGCAGTGGCTAATATCAATGTTCATGAGTTGGGAAGTAGGAAGTGGAAAGAAGGAAGCTACTCTTCAAAAAGAACATTGTTGTTTGTCTACAGTTTGCTCAAGATCATGTGGATAAGCCAGGAAGCTACTGGAACAGTGGTCTTCGGACAGATGGGACCAGTGCGTGAACAAGCTCAAAAAGTGTAATTCATTGAACACACTCAATTTTTGATGAACTGAACAAATCAGTTTCCAACTGAATACCATGAATGTGCATTGGCATTTGAATGTTTGAATGTTGGCAGCAAAGGGAAGCATAAGAACCGTATCCCACCTGTGAAACATTGTGGTGGCAGTATCATGATTGGGGCCCATTTTGCTGCCTCTGGACCAGGACTAATTCCCATCACTGATGAAGATATAGTTTCTGAGTTGTGCAACAAATTCTCCAGGAAAATGTGAAGATATTTATCCTTGAACTGCAGCAGGGCTGATAAAGTGTTACCTGAAACGTTTAGTTGAGGCATTGCTGCAAAAGTGCGTCAAATTACATTTACAAAGTTACATAAATAAGAACATACCTGTCAGTTTCATTGGAACTACTTTATATCACTCAAATCAAAACTCTGTCATCTGTGGATTAACAGGAATAACAATGATTTTCCTTTTTTAATTGGTTTAATGTTATAAAAATGTAATTCATTTCCACAATCAGGTGAAGTGTTCACAACTAAGCTCAATAAACTCAATCCACTGATCATCCTCAGATGGCAGTGAGAATCGACTGAAAGTCTTTGTCTAGTCTTGAAATAGTCTAGTCAGGAAAATGCACTTATTTGCATCTTGTGTTTTACCAAGTTCTTGGTAAAACACAGTTACAGTCACATCTCTACACTGAATGTGAAGCATCACCAGTATCTGGTTAGACTAGCTCAGCAAAAACAGGAAAGGGGGCAAGTGTTTACAGCTAATTAGAAGTGTAAATCAGGACATATTGTTTTTGCACTGGTTAAACAGCATAGATATAGTGGAATGTGTTATTTAGTGAGCTTCTTTGTTAACTTTGGCCTAATTCAGACTAGCAGTTTCCAGTCTTTATACTAAGCTAAGCAAGCCACATGCTAGCATTAGCTTCACACTGTATTTTGTAAAATATTTATTCAAATGAATTCTTTGCACAGATTTGCTTCTTGCTGAGTGTTGAGAAGATTGTGCAGGTGCAACAATCTAAAATATTGTATTCATAATAATGGGAAAAGAAAATAACCAGTGTTACGTTTAGCTGTGTTATTTTACAGTCCTTAATATCTATAATTAAAATCCATTTTGCCTCTTTGTTAACAATGATCATGAAGAGGATGCTAGTGCATCAGTAGATGAGTGTGTATCAGTAGATCATCTGTAATCCTAATCATTTGTGTTTATCTAACACTACCACCAATCTCTTGGGTTGTGGTAACAAAAAAGGGCCTCCCTAATTTAAGTGATTTCACAATATTCAGAAAATGAATTTGCAAGATGCAACAGGTACTGCACTGCTTTCATGACTGTCTGCATACCAATGTGACCGCAGTCTAACTATTACTCTCTTTATCTCTGCTCCCTCCGGCACCAGGGTAGATAACTCTGTGTTCTCTTTCCATAAAAAAAGTCTTCTTTAAAATTTCTCTGGGAAATGTACATTTGTTTGTGTTTACCCCTACAGCAAATCTTTTTATGACAGGTCTTTCACATATAGAAAGCTAAGCGTATACTGAATTTTGAAAATATGGCATTAAGGCCATTCTGCCCTTTCTCTAAAGATTAGATATGAAACTGTAAAGCGCAGCTGCTGTTGTAGTAAAGACAACATTCTCACTCAGCTGCCCACCACCTGAGCACTGGCAGTGTTTTACAAGAAAGATTGATGCCTGCGTGTTTATGTGGTGTAAATCCTGTTGTGTGTGGCAGTGAGCAGTTTCATTCTGACTGACAGCTGCTCAATATTCTTATTCATAAACACAAGCAGCAATCAGCATATATCATGTCATTCACTGCACATTATACGCTTCAAGAAATACTTTTTTAACGACAGGTTGATTTGTTGTTATTTCTGTCTAATTGTCTATCTTGTCACTGATGCACACGCTTATGACTCACAAGCAACACGCCCAGATAATGGTCTCATTGCAGTGGGAAATTTCTTCACAATAACTTGCAGGTCTAGGGCACTGTATGGATGCACACTTCAGGCCTTTAAGATATTTCCAGGACCATTTTGGAAAACAACTTCAGCTGACATATAGCAATTTTTCTCACTGACTCTCACCATGTCAAAACAGTGTCACTGAAAATGTATGGCAGAGCAGGTACTATGTACTGTATTCAGACTTTGGTTCCCTGAGATTACAGGAAGCATTTTCCTCACTTGCACCTAGTATTATGTAGAAATGTAGATAGATAGTTTTGAGATATCTGACTACATGCACACACATAGTGCCTGTAGGTTGTCTGTGGTCCAGGGATGCTGTTATAGAAACAGTAATATACAACATAATTGATAATACTTTAAGTGCCACAAAGTAAATCTAATTTATTTTCATTGTATTTTGGAACCAGCAGAAACTCACATCATATACTGAGATATGAGTTTATTACAGTGAGCACAATGACATCTTTTTCAAAATATATTATTTTTCCTCTCAGTTCTGCTGTGCGAAATAATCAAAGAACAAAGAATTGGTTTGTGAACTTCTGATTTCTGAAACGTTATCAGGACGCTGCCATCTATCACCATTTGGATTTGAAATCACTGAGTCACTGTTTTCTGTGTTTAAAGCCTTGGGTTCTTTCTGTCTGTCTGAAATCGTATTTCCAACTCCTAATGCTGAGAAGGAGGAAATGGCTGAGAGGCAGACTTCCAGGACCGACAGAGGTAGGTGAAGAGGAGCTTCAGTCAGATCTGGGCCGAGCTGAGGGACCTGAGAGACATGGACGCTCTTGTTACAGCCATAGAGGCCAGGAAAACGTTCAGAATCATAATTCATCAGGTGAAGGCAACACAGGCGGTCAAGAATTTATCCCTCTCATCTACAAAAATGTTTTTGTACAAAAAGCACTGAAAACCACTACAACAAAAACACATGTAGGCCTAACACTTGTATATCGGTGATTAGTCAATGTGTAATTATTTCCCTGACTGTTCTTTTCTGTCTGTGTGTCAGGTTACTTCACTGCATCAATAAGAGGAGTGTATTATTCCAGATTTACTAGGCATGCTGCACACACTGACATGGGTATGATGATGAGACTTGTCAAGAACAGACATTTGATGATTCTCACTGGGGACCGTCCAACCACACCCACAGATGCTGAGGATAAGGCATCCAGTGCCATAGTGTTAAGAGTTAGAAGTGGGGGGTGTTGTTTCAGGAAGACTTTGTGGACATGTTTGGGATGACCAGTACCACAGAACAACCTTTAGTGGATTTTTGCTCTTTTTATTTGCTCTTTATTTTGCTCTTTTATTACAGTTTTGCATTGTTTATGTTTTCTGTAAAATAAAGCAATGTTCATGGGCACAAAAGCAATAAAATAAATTTAAACATGTAATTTCCAAGCAAAAATGTTTGACTCTTACAGTCTTTTCAATGATTTCTAAACATCATAAAAGACCATTAAACAAAAATGACACAATAGACAAAATATAGAAATAAAGATAAAAACAAGAGACACTTACAGATGCATACTCAAGTACTTGGCATTAGATCTAATTTTGTCTTGAAGGTAATAATATTTAATAATCAGACTGTATGGTCTTTTACTTCGTTTTACATTATATAATTATATGAAACACATGTTGTCTTGAGCTATAATAACATTTTGAGAGAATATCACTAAACCAAAGCTTTGTAGCATCTATGCCATTTCTTGCATTTTGGGTTCCTGGCAGCTTTATACAATGTTAAACTGACAGAGTTTCTGCTTGGTTTGTGCTGAATAGAGGATACAGAATATTGCTGAAGAAAGTATCTAAAATGGTTGTATAAATAATCTTGAGACAATATTTTTTCAGACATGACGTATTTAAAAACTAAACAGGGATGGAAGGGGCACTGTACACAACATCTGTCTACAATATGTTTTATTTATATTAAAACTGTGATGATGAGCAGCCATCCAACAATGTTAATGTGGTCTTTGTCACTTTTAACACTTTTCACCAAATTTCCTCTTTTGCTTGGGTCATAATAACTGCAGCCACTAGAGGTCATCTAAAAATAACACGTTAAGGTCAGTTCATGGTTTCCACTTCCCTTGGATGGACACGTAATCGCACTGCAGATGCACAATCGATTCTATTTCTACTAGAAATAGGGATATGTACATATGTGGAGATGTTCCACTCTTGCTCACTACAAAACATGATGGCGACCTCTGACAGCAAGCAAAAGCCAGATGAGAAGCTCTTGTATTAGTTGTACTTGGCTGATCGGCAATAAAAAGTGGAAAAAAGAACAGTATGTGTAATCGCTTAACAAGAACTGTATGAAGAATGTTGAACTAAACAGTACATACATTTGGTGCACGATACCAACGTCCAGTTGACTTGTCTGGAGCCTCTACTGATGTCTCTTGTTTATATGCATTAGAAGCTTTAAGTTTCCACGTCACACCTGTGTAATCTTCACACTGGATCACGATTGGCTTCTAAACTTGTGATGTCACAAATTCAGATTGTGGGAACATGTCTAAAACTGAGACTTATGATGAGCACAGAATTTTTTCCTTTGGTATATAAATACAACTTCACCAGTTTATTGATCAAACAAGTGCAAGTAACTAACTGCAGTACACATATGTGGATGGATGGTACTGTAGAGGTAACTGGCCTGCACCTTATTAGTGAGAATGAGGTCAAGTCTTTTAGCAAAGACCCACTTTGGACAGGCTGGACACAGTACGTTATGAAAAAAGGGAAAAAACTGAACAAATTCCTCAGATAAAATTGGAAGAAAATGACACGTCATGAATGTGATCATTGTTTCCCTTCCTTTGGTGTTTCACATCATAAAGCCCCCGGAATGCAGCTGCATCAGCGTTTGAGCTTTGACTAAATCCATTCAGACTCTTTGTTGTGCAATCATTTAGATCACACATGCACACACGCCTACATACACACATACACACACTTACCAGTCATCTTCTATGGCTCTGATAACTATGATCAACACACAACACAGAGCCATGGAAGGTACATTTCTTTTCACTGTCGGTGACTGTGGTGAATTCTTTCTTTCTCTGCTGCTCTCTCCTTTGCTTGTTATTTTTCATACAACACACAGAGAAGACTATCAGTTGCTATCAGATGCCCTCACAGTAAAGTTTCTCACCCTTGAGGGAAGATATAGCACTGACACTGAGAAAAACCCTGAGCAACATTATTCCGTATCTACCACTGCCAGGTTTGTTGATTGCCATTTGTCTTCTGAAAGGAAAACGAAGGACAATATCAAGCAAGGGTGCTCAAAGGAATAATTCAGCTGTGTTTATGGAAAGAACCTGGAGTACACTGGAGACACAGCAACTTCTTTGAATCTGTGGAGGTGTTTAGATCAGACCTGCAGCTATGGTACAGCTAAGGAGCGCTGTTAGTTTGATCAAACAGCTGCCAATATGAAAAGGACTGCCATATCCTCTCAGCACCCCGGGGCTGTGTGAAATGAATAAAGCTTCTCCGGCTTCTCTTACACAGGCACCTCTTGGGTTGGAAACATTTTTTCATAATTGCATTTAATTCTATGTTAGGTGTCCCCACAGTGCCACTATTAAGGTTAAGGCTAAGCTGAAGAAGCTTTTCAACCTTTGTTATCATGGCTTTTGCTCATTTAGAGGTAGTATCATTGATCCAACTCTAAGAACACAAGAATACACAACATATTAAGTTGTATCCCTGTTATTGTCAATATTCCAATGATTCCCATGAATATGGCGTATTTACATCTTTATGTGCGTGATATTTGTTTTGGCATAATTTAGTAGCTGATGAATCAGATGGCTTGGGAAATGGATCTTGGTTAAGAGTCTTTAATGAGAGTGGGGATTCCCAATTTGAAAACCTTAGTCATCGTTTCATTAAGGTAGTCTTTCATTTGATTTTTTTTTTTTTTTGCTCTCTTGTAAGCTTAAGGTGTGAAGGCTCATTAAGGCTGTGACAGCCAGGAAACTTGTGCGGCACATTTGTCTAACTTACAGCTTTTTCAAGAAGAGCTGGTGACCTGTGAATGTTTAGTTTAGGGTCGGTTTCACCAGTATAGACTGTTTGAAGTATCTCTGATATGATTTGTGGACATCTTCTTAGAGGGACAGAATTTTCACACAGTAAAAAAGCCGAAGCACAACAGCAAGTTACAAAGGTTGGTGAAAGTGTAGACACTCATGCCTCCACTTGCATGCATGTGTTCTCACACACACAACAAGGGAATGACAGTACTTCTTTTGACTTTAAAATTAAAGGACAGATTCATTATAGGATTATAAAGTCAGCTCGAGAAAAAGAGAATCCGCATTTTGTGAGATTAGTATCAAATCTTGCTTGAGAATAACTAATGATGGGGTAATTTATGACAATAACATTACAGCAGTTTCAAGGTGAATCAAAAGTGCATTGTCCTCTTAACCTCATTTACAGATGTGAGACAAAGTAATCCAAAAGCAAACAAGCACAATCTCATTACTGTAAATTTTGCTCAGTGTAACCCTCTATTAGCACATTTCAAGCATTACTTTAATGTATTAATGATCTGAACATGAAACAAAGGATATACATTTGTTTATACTGTATCTTAAACTGAATAAGCAGTTTATGGTGCAGTTCTATGCATGTGGAAGTAGGTGCTACTAGTTTTCTTCTTTGCACTCCAAAAACATGTTTGGTGCAAGCTAAGGCCCCAAGGCGAACAGAGAATAAATGTGCATTCCTTTCTGCCTGATTTAAAAGAGAAGTCTCATCTTTTTTATGCTCTTAGCTGATCAGAGATGAGCAGGAGGCATCTTGATCAAAAACATGACTCTAAAAAGGAAGATGTCATGTGACTGTTCTGGAAATGTACCTTTAATGCTGATTCTTAAAGTTTCTGTTGCTCGAGGGAAAATATACATGTGTTGAGAGACACAGCATACTACAGAGGACTAGAACATTTCTATTACCAGCTATATTTTATATCTTAGGCATGACATGTTTGCATATAGCTGAACATTGTGCAGTAATAAAAAAAATGGTGTCTGTCAATAGTGTGTCTACCTCTGTTGCCCTGTTTTAGTGTTAGTGGATACCTCTCAAGCGCCATGTGAAGTTTTTGTGCAAAGCAAGGTGCAAGCAACACACATCAGTAGCCAAACACACATAGAGAAATTCATGTGCAAGTATGCACACAGAAGGCAACTCTGAGCCAACAGTTCAGTTGAAATGAAGCCCTGCATTTTGGCTGGAGTCTACAGATGCATATCTGTGCTGAACCCTGAAAGCACCAGAGTGTACTCCGATTCAAATACTGAACACTGTAATTGCCTGCACAAGAAATAAACACATTCCTATCTAAAGTCCTAGTCATGATAAATAATTTAAATAAGCTACATTATGGAGTTTAATAAAGGTTAATAAAGGCTGCATGAGAGGTTGCTGACAAAGCCCAGTATTATGGTTGGTCAGGGGTTACAAACTCCTTGGCTTTCACTAAACATACAATTTTCCTGAAAGTTTGAGTGCAATTGTTTTGAGTCACTAAATGGGACACATTTTCACTGATTCAAACACTTCAAAAGGCCAGGCTCAGATAGTATCATCCAGCTGCGGTGCCAAATGTTTTAGACCTGCATTTCTGGATATGCAGTTCCACTCAAGCCTTGGTCACCTGAGAGAAGGAAAGTTTACACCTGCAGATGCAAATGTGCCAAAATTGTCTATGATCTCCAGGTAAGGCGAGTAACAACTTCTGCCACCTGCAGGAAAGTCTATCTTAGGGCTTAGATATAGAGACAGACAACCATCCACAGTCACATTCACACATTTTTTCACAAATAAACTGCATGTCCTAACCAGAGGAAACTCACTTCACCCCTGTACTAACACTATTCAAGTTTCATTACAAAAAGACTTATTATTTTATTCCTTTTAATATTATTATAATCCAATTTTATTGACACTGACAAGTATACAAATTGTTACATGTAAAACCTCACACACACAGAACAGAGTTAAATAACAGTGAAAACGGTTACTGTAGCACTCTTTGCCTGTAGGTGGTGTTAGTGTAGTGGTGGTGCCTAACAGCAATTAAAGGAAAAGTTGAGCTTTTTGAGAAATTATGTTCATAGGCTTTCTTGTTCACAGTTACATGTGAGGAATTACATTCCTTGGCCTGAAACTGTCACTTCCTGCATCTTGTAAACCACAGCATGACACTATTTTACTTTTTAAATCTTGTTTATGGATTAAATAAACAACTTAGATGTTTAGTTTAGTTAGTTAACTGTAGAAGTGCCAATAAGCTCTTTCTGTTACTCCTGACTCACTGTTGAACGCAAATCTTTGTTTTAAGCAAGACTAACTAGACTAGCTGCTGGTAGTAACCTCATGTCTATTATACTGATATGAAAGTGCTGTGCCTCTCAGTAAGAGAAAGAAATAAGCACATTACTCAGAATGTGAAAGCAATGATTTAGTATGTTTGCATTTGAATCAGGACATCACACATACAAGTTCCACACTCACTACCAGATTTTATTAGGTACACCTGCTGATATTACTTTCTCCTCCTGTGTGTGGTACTGACTGACAGTTATATGACGGGTCTATGATGACCAAATAGATCCACCTTACTGAGATGTGAATGAATAAATCAGCTTTATTGTCATTGCTCAAGACAGCAGAGTTATAGTGTAGCTTCCGACACACAGAGCTGATAAAAGATACATGCTGATAGTGGTTAAAAACAACAACAACAACAAGAGGCTGACTGGAAAGTTTGTGAATGAATTACAACAATATGTGAGGCGCTTTATGTCCAAAAAGAAACAAAGGAAACAAAAGTCTGATTTACTTTGGCTTGGTGCTTATCTACCTTGATGACATTTGTTTACTGTTCTGTGTGGTCCCAAAAGGTTCCTAGGAGTCAAAACTTACTATATACAGCTGTGACTATCTACTGTACGTCAGTCTCAGTCAGGCTTTGAAGCTGTGGCTCTGGAAACATTTTGTTTATTATGTTGTTAGTCATTGCCTTTCAATCAAGTGACCTTGTTGTGTGTGAGGTAAATTCACAATGCAAACAGATCTTTCAACCCCCAACAGCTCACTGAGCTACTGTATGTCACCTCTGACACCAGAAGTGCAGTTCTGTCGTAAATATGACAAAATATGAATATCTGTCACCCATCTTAGAAAGTTCAGGCCTAACCTGATGGCTGGATTGTGTTCAACTTGCATTGACATAAAATTATATACATGCATTTTCTTGCTGTTTAGTCAACAACAACAACGTGGCCTTTTCCCCTTTTGTACGGTAGACTGTTCAAGCAGTTTCAAGCTCTTCCTCTATACATGGCTAAGTTTACCTGCAGGGCTGTGTTTTCTGTGTTTTTGTTCTACTCTGCCTCATTGACTCTAATATGGGCTTCCTGAATGCGTTATCTTCAGACTTGTTCCCACAGGAGCTGATGACTCAAAATGATTTCAAAGATGCATGATGAGAATCCAGAACTTTGTGGTCTGACACAACTGGATTTGTTGAGATTTATCCTACAGACCTTAATCAGAATTTCAAAGTCGGCTACGTAAATGTAGTAAACATGAAACACACAAGCCTGCAGAGAATGGCAGGACAGCTGTGTTTCTCTCTTCTGTACTCTGTGCAGATTAAAAGCCCGCGGCTCCTGAGGCAAGTGTGCTCCTCGGTGCACACCCAGTCATGTTCTCTCCCTATCAGATCATTTATGCAAACAACACCAGCATCTGAAGATAAGTTAATTAGTATGCAAATAAAAATGAGAGTGGCTTCAGAGAAAATGTCAGACGTTCCAGACTAAAATATCTCAAACAATTATTACAATACACATTCATGGTCACCACATGAGGAACTTCAGTGATTTTGGGGATCCCTCAACTTTTCCTCTAGAGCCATTATAAGGTTAAAATTTAGATTTTTTGCAACCAAAATAGCTGCAAAATCTAGACATTCCCATCAGTTTCACCTGTGCTTGCTAAATGTTAGCTAATTAAATGTTATCATGCTAAGACATTGGTGGCAAATACAAAACATGTTCTCATGTTTGTATTGTCATTCTGAGCATGTTAGCATGCTGACAGCATTTATCTCAAAGCACATGAGTACATGCCATCATTTTGTGCCTTTCGAAGACTGCACTCTGCATCATCAGTTTAGTTTTGGTCAAAACCCTGGAGGTGTGTCTTTAGACCTGACATCTCTTCGACTGGCACAGGGCATTCCTCGCAAACAGCTTCACTCTCACTGCTAACCAGCTTAAGAATGCATACTGCCTACTCTGAGTGGATCTGAGTGCAGATAATAAATTTTCTGTGTGTGAGCAATGGGCAAAGTTGAATAATGATGAGCAGTTGAGGCTTGCCTTGGAAGAAACAATGTCACACAAGTAATGAGCTGGCTTCAAGTGTTTGTTATTTCAAAAGGCATTTTTCCTCTTCAGCATGCAGTCATACTACAGTTGTGGATTGTGCTGTGGCATGTTGTTCGAAAAAAAATGTGGAGAGGGATTTGTTTTTGGTGTTCCCAAAAATAATGTCAGTGAAAAAGAAACAGAGAATCCAAAAATAGAACGACTGAATAAAGTCAGTATTTATTAATGATAATACATTTAGCTGTGCAATCACCATAAAAAGTATAGCTGGAAGGTGTTCTAAAGCCATCTTGTGATGTGTGTACAGTACAAGAGACAAAGTGGCAAAAAATGCCAGTGTGATGCCCTCACCATCTACCCTTGCAAAATTAAGATGCTCAGGCACACCAAAATTATTGGACCATGGATAGACAAACAAACTTGCTATTATGATGAGTAAGAAGAAGATAAACAATGAGAAATAAACGTGTTGACTAAATTTTAATTAACAGCTGTGGATATAATGAACAATCAATCTTTTAATCTCCCAGTTGTTGATGTGTGCAGGGGGCATTTAACCTTCCCATAAAACAGAGCGCAAGGCAATTTAACTAAAAACCTGGGGCTATTTAAAGCGCACTGTTGCACACTGGCACGTTCCCTGCACGATATGTTGCTGTTAACTGCCATTTGATTAGCTGATTATACAAGACACAAGTCATGACTGGTGACTCATTAGACAAATGTAAAACAATATGAGTTTTTTCTTACCATACTAGCACCATAACTCTGTTTACCTAAGACAGAAAGTCATCAAGCAGTGTGTTGACTGTTTCCTTTGCGTTTACCAGCAGCAAGCATCTGGAGCCTTCATGTTAAATCATTGTGCTCCTGGGTGTTAATGTAGGAGGATTAACCTGCCATCATGGCAGCCCATTTATTGCCGTTCTCCTACACATGAAACAAGGCTACCATGTGCAAATACAGTTATGCAGGTTGGCACATAACTCTGAAGGAATGTGCTGCTCTTCTTTTTTATTGAATGCATAAATTCAGGACGTCCAAACATTGGCCGACAGTGCTCACTACCCAGGAGAATTCTCAGAAAGCACGCTACCAAACGTAAATGTGTGCACTCAGTCAATCCCACTCATCCATGATGGGATGATACCTCTGTCAGTGTGGTCCTCTCAGATGGAATTACTGTCATAGCTGGCAGGATGACTCTCTTCAGGTGATAAAAGAGGTGTTGATACAGAAGCATCTGGCAGGCTTCTAAGCTCCAGACAGGTTCTGCTCTCACCCATAGCTATCAAACCACAGACAACATTTGTTTGGGCTGTAGATTTGCCTAGTTAGCTGATATTGTAAATTTCAATGAGCAGACCAAAATATTGATTTTGTTGATACAACTTAGATTAATCATAAATTGATCCAGGAGAGGAGGGTTCACACAGTCATCTTCAACTTCTCCTCCGCAGCAGGGTTTTCCCTGAACATGTTGCCCAAGGCGTGTTTTCGAAATGTTTTGATTGATCATCAGGATTTAGGGAGGAATCGCAAATTTAATACAAATCATGAAAGACTAAACCACAGATATTGCTTGATGCCAGTGGTATTTAGAGTTTTACAGTTTGAAGTAGACTGTAACAGTACAACTGGTCTTGTTCATGATGTTGACAGATCTGTTAATTGAGATTTGACTGATGTCGGGTTATACAGTACATTTAACTGACTGCTGTGTACTTTATATCAAAGAACGCTGACAGCTAATTTGATTGCTATTTCAGATTAAACATATTAAAAACTTTCCTGGACTGGTATCAGTCAGGTAACAAAATAAAGCTGACCATCACACATACACATGTACTAACCGCTCACTGCTTCTTCTTTATGTGAGTCTTTCTCTATCTCTTTGTCAATTACACACACACACTAAGAGAGAGAGAGAGAAAGAGACGCTCACTCACATATAAGCATGCAAAGACACTTTTTCTGTCTCTCAGATGTGGCCAAAACCCCGGAGGGACTAAAGCCATTTTTCATGTAATTACAGAAAACCTGCTTGACTGGCTTTGAGGCAGCTTGTGAAAGAAGAAACCAAGTCTTTCTTACATTGTACTGTACATCTAACCAGTTACAGTTAGCAAAAAGTCATTTCACTTGGTTCACTTTCAGTCATTGGCTCAATTTTGTCGGCACATCTAAGAGTTCTTATAGGTGTGCCACAGTAAATTGACTGGTTGAACACCACAAGTATGACATGCAAACTGTCGATACCCATCACCTCCTGACACTCCTCTTATATAATTATTTGGTTGACAATTAGCCTTCATGTTAAAGTAATCTCTCTTGATCAACCATGTAGTTTTTGGTTTCTAGACCTCACTTCGTCTGGTTCCATCCACATTTTAATCCTTCTAATGCATTCAGTTCGAGCATTCAGCCTTACTGTTCAAGCATGTGTTCAAGATAGTGGAATTTTTCCATTATTGAAACACAAATATATCATCATATGACATTGACAACTACAGTCTGCTCAGAGAGGGACAGTAGTAGAAAGGAATTCCCCCCAGGACAGATCAGTACAGACTCGGTGAACTGACGCTTTCTTTGGGGTGTACGGCAAGTCTGCAGCAGCACTAGAGCAGGCAGTTCTGAGGTAATGTTTGTCTCTGTCTCTCTTCACGTCTTCAAGATAAACCTGTCATTAAAACTGAAATAGGATCCGTCTTGATGAGAAGACAGAAGATTGATCCAATGTTGTGCTCATCAGGAGCGGCAGAGGACATGCTTTGATTCTGGCTTCCTGTAGGGCGTGACTGTTGCTTTGGAGTCTCTCTCATAAAACATATACTGTGACCCACCAAATATCCAACATAACACACATTTTGTTTTCATAAATAAGATACCTTCTTCTCTGCCTTGCTAAATATTTGAGTCATAGTTGTTTTAGAGTGTTTGTGCCCCCAAGTTGTCTGCACATTACCTTTATTTATGGTTATAATACTTCTCAGTGTTACAGATTTATGTATGTAAACCTGGGACATTATCATTCTACAATTAGTCTGTCTGAACCTTATCGACCCTGTGGGTGCATGCACCTTCTCTACATGCTGCACCAGAGCTGCTAAATGTCTTAACATGTGTCCCATGCCTTTGAAGGCCTGCCACCTGCGGCAAGCTTCCATCTGTTATAGGCTGCTATTATATAATACAATATTTCAGAGTAGTGTTTACAGCTTATTTTTTATGACCCCAAATTGGACAAAAAATAATTATTATTATTTGAGGTTTAAGATAGCCATCCATCATGCTAACCGTTTGTCCTCTTACGGGTTGCGGGGTGCCTATCCCAGCTCTCAGTGGGTGGAAGACGGGGTACGCCCTGGACAGGTTGTCAATCTATCACAGGGCTGACATACAAAGACAGACAACCATTCAGTCACCAATTCAAATTCAGGTCTTTCTTGCTGTGAGGTGACAGTGTTAACCACTACACCAACATCAATCAGTCAGGTAGCATCAGGAGGACAAGTGAGCAATAAATCATGCCACAGTCGTCATATTGCCATTCATACAGTACATGCCCCTCTGCCGTGTAGATCACCATTTGTAAATGCCACACATGCAAACACAAAAAAATTTGATTTGGTGATGTAACATATTTACACACTTTAACAATCAAACAATAGCAAAATACACAGATCAGAGTGCACTCAGTTAGACTTCCTTTTCAGTCACAGATAATGTCAGGCTGCTTCCAGATGGGGAAAACTTGTCTGACAGAGGTTTTGAAGAAGGCTGTTATAGGAATGTTTCCTCATTCACCTGATTCTCTGCAGGTTTCCTCTCAGCAGAAACTCAGAAATCATGTCAGATGCTCAGAAGAAACAGTTCTATTTCATGTGAGTTTCTGTCACATCAGACATGGCTTTGTTTGTCCTACCCATCCTGTCACAAGACACCTATCCTTTTGAAGAGCGGTGATTTATGATGGAAGAGTTTGCTGTGGTATCTGTGCCAGCTGACTAAGCCAGCTGCTTTTGTTGCCTCTTCAGGAGTCGTAGGTGATATCAGATCATAGCCTGGATCATACTGATACTCTTCCCCTTGTGACAACTGTAGGGGATATACCTCTACATCATAGTTTTATTGTTAAAGAGTGTTTTTTTCTTTACTAATATTACTAATTTTACTGTCAGGTGGGTCACTTTATTGGCTGTAAATTCTGCAAATCCTGCCAGAAACCCTTTAGACTGTTTGTCAATGTCTGGCACAATATCAGGAGTCAGTGCCCATCATGCTTTCATTCTGTATTTAACTAGGCCAAGAGGAGACATTCACTAAAGAAAGGCCAGCCAAAAGAAATGTCATTTGTATTGCCTGGCCTCAGTGTTGCAAAGACAACATCAGGACTATAACAATACAATAACCATAAATCAACATACTGTAGATATAAAGCCTCAATAAAATCATTAAAGGGGAGTGAAAGTGAGATTCTCTCTCCTTCAGTGCTCTCTTTATCCCGTTTCTCTTTTGTTCTATTCCATCTCATTAACATCACTGAAGATGACCTCAGAGCAGCGCATCCAGCTGTGTTCCCCTGCCCTACAGACAAACCTCTGACCCTACACTGAACTGTGGGATCATCTACCACTGTCACTGAATGACCGCCACGACTGTGAGGTCATTTGGTGCACATTTCCTACTTGTTCAGTTGAGTTTTTTTTTAAGGAACTTGAAAACTCATTGTCAGGGAAAAAGTGACGAATGGAAAAAATTTGATATGTTTAGAGGAATTAACAGAATGACCTGAGATACCAGACATCTCTACACAGGCCTTTGCATTGTTTACAGCCAACACTGGCTATTATTTACAGGGAGTCACAGACATAACACTTCACATAAGTGGTTATTACAGTTCATGACATCAGTGTCATGAACTGTGTACACAATGCAAACACAACTTTGTGATGCACAAATTGTAAATTGTGTGGATCATGTTTTCTGCGTGTTGCTGCAGCAATAGCTTTTCCTTTCAAAGTCTTTTCTGGAATATGCATTTCAATCCAGCAGGAGAGAATGAAATGAAGATAACATGATTGAAAAGGTCTGTGGCGCTGACTTCAAAACACTTTTGTCACCAGCATTGTGGGATACATATCAAAAGAAGTCCTTTCAGGTATCTCTTTACCTCTTTTGGGTTGAAGGTGAGGGTGTTTCCATATCTTGGCAAAGCATGAGTGGAGAGAGGGAGAAGATTAATGATATAATAGCTCTGACCACACGGTTTAGTTATTTAAACTGGCAGCATCAGCTCAAATTGTTTCATGGCTTTCTGCAATGATACATTTAGGAGCGTGTCTGGACGAGTTACAAGATGCTAGAGGAGAGAATTCATTGCAACTCCCTCTGAACTGTTCAGCCAAGAGACAGGAGCTTGGAAGCTATGACAGCATCAGTAAAGTACACTGAGAATGTTTATTTCCCAGCACCTTGTTTATGCACCTTTCCTGTTGACAGACTAAGAAATCAAAAACTGAGATGCCATTGGCGCTGACTGATTATTTGATAGGTTAATATGCAGATGAAAAAGATTGTACTTCCAGTTTCATTTCAATATTCTCTCTATTCTCATTTAAAAGTTGTGGGGTGATCACTTGCGAGGAGAAAGATTTCGTTATGAGGAGAGGAGTGAAGTAAATGCAGCCAAAGAGTAAAACCTCTCCTTTCAGACTTGTGGTTTGTAATGTACCTGCAGTTTTGTCACATCAATAAGAGACAATCAAATCAAAGAGAGAACATGCCAGCTTTAACTTTGTAAGGACAAAAAAAAAAAAGGCGGTCAGGTTGAGAATCTGGCTGGCTGACTGTCATGACGCTGGATGAAGATTAGTGATATATCCTAAGCGTCTCTGAGTCTCATGAGGTTGTAGTGAGTTTGGTGTTTTTGTTCAAAACATCCCGTGTCAGGACGCCTGAAACGTCTGAGGATTACGGTAAGCTTAGCTCAGGTGACGTCGCCTGTGAAGGGGGGGTGGTGGTTATGAGGGCCCTCCATAACCCTGTTCCCAAAAAGCTGGGAAAAGTATCATATGGGGTGCTAAGATCATTTGAAGACACATTACACATCATCAAAGGCAGTTTTTAACATCCTCACTCAAAGTTCTTATTACGCCATTTCTCAGATGCATTACTTTTCCATGATTACATATTTCAAGAGTTTTCAAAGGCAGGTTAAGCGGGCTGGTATGTTCACTGAAATCATTTTAAATGGCTCCTTCAAAATCCCCCAGGAGAGCTGATCCAGCCTGTGTTCTTAACTTAATGCCACTGACAATACCTTGAAGCAATTTGACCACTGTGTTTACCTGTAAAATCAGATAGACCATGGGAAGTCAGATAGACCCTGTGAGGGACAGTTTTCGGATCTCTCTTGTAGGGAGTGGATATTGTCGGCTATCTCTGGCTTCCATCTCAGAATCTCAAACAGCACGCAGTTAAGAGAGTGCATGAATGAGCTTTGTGCTCATACAGTATCTCTGGAATCACATAAAGACAACCTTGTGCTCTGCAATTTACTGTGCAGCGCTCAGGTGCTTGTGCATGTCTGAACCAGAAGAAAAACAAAAGTATGACTGACATAATCATGTGTCAGAAGATTTATGGTCAGAGAGTGCAAGAGGGAGAGAAAAACTGGAAAGCACATTTTCCCGCTCCTCCTCCTGCTTCAAATGACTGTCTTTAGTGCTGTCCACTTGTTTGAGTGAAATGTTGGAAACTGTTGAAACAGAATCGTTCACACACAGAGGGTCTTGTGTTAATGAAGGGCCTGTAAAATGTATGATTTAACATCTCTTTTACTGAGTCATTTCCTTATTCATTGGTGGCATATTTGTAGTCGCAGGTTTCCTTTGGAATAGTAAGACTTTATATCTTGATGTGTAACTTTAATTCTGTGAGCAGCTTTCATGCAGACACAAATAACAACTGAACTGATAAGATTTTATGAAGAAATGTGATGACTTTGCACATTGAAACTGGAAATGTACTACCACTGGTGTATGCATCATCTACATCATTTTTATTTCAGCTATAAAGGCCGATCTAATGATAAAACAGAAAGCAGGATGGGTCTTGCTTAAATATGTTATAAAAGATTCACTGTTGGCGTTGACGTTAATTGCTGGCTGGAGCTCGCTGCTGGGCTGCCCTGACGTAACGGGTCATGAGAGCAGATAGGGAAGCTGTGGCAGGCCTCCAGCAATAACACAGGGAGCGAGCCAGACTACCAACCATAAATCTGCAGCTACCACCAATTTCCAGCTACCGCAGGTGATGGGCAAGTGCGTGTGTTTGTGTGTCTGTGTGTTTTCATAAACAAAACTCTAAAGGGTATCGCAACCCCACTTCAGAGCAACATGGATATTACACCCCTGAACATCTTGGCGTGGGCCTGCTCCTGTTTATGGAGAAACACACCTAAGAGTATAATTAGCATTTTAGTGATCCTGCAGGGTGTCTAACTTAGTCTGTGATATCAAAGAAGGTGGTGTTTTGTGCTTGTGACTCAATGGGGATGAAGTGACTGTGGCCTCTGTGCGGTGATGTTTTGCACCTGACTGGAAAACACTGCAGGTGGATTATCCAGAACAGTAGCTAAACTAAGTTCTTTGTTTAAAAAAAAGGCATGTTATGTGATAAATAATAGCAGCAAAGATTTTATGGTGTAAATCTTCATGATTAATCTGCATTAGTGGAATCTAAGGGCACCTTGTAACCTTGGTCCACCTCCTCAGTCAAATTATCCATTCAAACCTGGATTTTTGCCCTTGTCATTCAAATTTTAAGTAAAAGTAAATAATTGACACAAGTAAGGGACTAGGAGATGTCAGTGTTTTGTTCACAGAATAATGTGATGTGCATCTTACTCACAAAACCCTAGTATAGGTTTAACCAGATCCTCTGGAGCAGCTGCCCTTTTCTTATGCTTGGGTCTTTTGTATCAATATTATGAAAGCTGAAAGCTTTTGTCAGACAGACAAGCCTCTATTATCTCCCTTACGCCCTTTATTCTGGGCAGATTATCACCGCCAATGACACATGATACAGCTAATCCACTGTAAATTAAACCTGAATTCTCATGCGTCTCAGCTTCTTCAATAGGGAGTTTTAAAACAAAGTTAAAATACCCGAACGGAAAGGCTCTAAAACACAGCCCAGGTGAAAACTTTACAGGCTACATACACTCAGGAGATTATTGGGAGCAGGTTTTCCGTCAACACCTCTGGGCCTGACTTCTGACTGCACTTCCAGGCCGATGACAGTGGAATCTGCAACGACTGTGAGTTTTACCATCGTTAACATTTCCCTGACACGTCGGCTGGCCTCTCTTGGAGACGGCCCTGCATTTTCGATGCTGCGCTGGTGTTGTTGTAGCAACTAGTGGCCCGGCAGTGAATGAAGCAGATGTGCGAGTCATCTATCACCTGACAGCTCCCACTCCCCCGACTGAGCAAGTCATCACTGTGACAGTCTGCCCGACCAGTCTCATCAATTACCCCGGTACCCTACTATTAGACCACAAACACTTTTCTCTTCGGACACATTCAGCTGCTTCCCAGTCTGCAAGATGGGCCCTCAATTAAGTCTGAATAACTTTCCCCTCTAAGAGACTCTTTTTGTAGCTGAATATTTCACACACTGTGGTTGTATGATAAGCCCTTTGAAAGCTGATGGCGGCCGTACAATATTTGAGGACATTTATTTTATGACCAGTGTCTGATAATGATATAAACCCCAGCACAGCTACTATTAGTAAGATTTACTGAGATTTACTAAGAGTAATGACTCAACCAGTTAACTGATTCTCATTTAATGAACAATTAAAATAATTTATGGCATAAAAGTTCAACAGCTCCACTGCTATGTTGGTTTAAGGCAAGAAAATGTCAATACCAATAACCATTTTCTTCCACTTTGTTATGCACTACATCATTTTTAGCATTACAACTGCTAAAGTATATTTTATCCTTTCAAACCCAGTGCCTAGGCTATTTCCTTATGGTACGGCATTTCAGTTTGTTCTTGTGTCATGATCGGTGTGAGATTTAGTGTGTAAAGGAAGCAATAATGGAAATCATGTCTTGTTAGTGTTACTGTTCCTGTATTCCATCAGTAGTATTCATGAAATGCAGTAAACAAATATGTTTGAACACAGGCACATATAAACAGTATCACTTACAATATACAACCATGGCAGTGACAGCTTGGGCCAACTTCGATATATCAGCTTTGTCTCACAAGGGATTTAATAATAGGTGTCACGGTCAGAACTTTACACTGAATATGCAAAAGATATAAATAAGACATTCATATAAAAATAGGCTTTTACAAAATATACTCTATTAACCAATATTTACCAAAAGTGGAAAATGTGCCCATGTTCTTTTTTTTTTTTTTTATCAATGATTAAGTCCTTTTAAATTAAATCAGCTTGAAGTGAGAAATGTCATTGAAGACAGTCAGCAGAGCCTATAGCCTTCTACCTCAACAAATAGGGTTCTCTAGACTAGCAGCAAACAGAGGGAAGACAAACTCATGAGATGGTCAGAAGGTCAATGTGAGTAGCCTACAGCAGTTTCATCTGGAATCGCATTATTCTACAAGACCACACATTATTCCAGACAGATTCAAATCCAGTGTGTTAACCACATACAAGTTTTGATTTATTTAATAAACTATAACCTCCCAACATTTTGCTACTTTTGATCCACAATGGACAAAATCAGTAGTTTTTTAATAGAATAAATTAATATAATATTAATTATTTCCATTCTCTAAATACAGTATGTTAAATATTCCAAATGGTTGTGTCATTTGATCTGTGCACAGGAAGTGAGAACTACAGCAGTGTGTCCTGCCCAGCAATCACATCCACCATAATTCCATAATTTGCAAATTATAATTTGCATAATTATAATCATAATTAACAAAGTCCAAACTATCAAAATATCAACACATGTCCATATAGCTTAGTCTTGCACATTTCGTTTTGGTGACTCACACTGTGGTCACCTTGTTCCACGTGCCAGGGTGCAGCTTTTCCCTTAACAGTGTTTTGTCACAATGTTTCAACGCTGCATCCCAGTAGAAAAAGAGGGGTGAAGAGCTTTGTGTGCAAAAGAGTGATGACGTCACATCTTCCTCTTACTGTACAGCACAGTAGTGTATGAGCAGACTGCAATATCAGCCTTTTTGTAGTGTTTAGCAGTTCCAGTTTGCCCGTGACAACACAAAGACATCAACACTCACATACATTGTCACATACACTATTCAATAAATATTCTCATTTGCATGTGTACACCTCTGTCCTTTCACTGCAGGTGTTGCATTTAACATAGCAGCACCACAGAAACTTGCAGTTACACTGCCACACACGGGAGTACTGGTGTGTGTTGTATCCTCGACCACAACACATCAAGTCACACCCGCTGATGTGCTGCATCATAGTCTTGTTGCAAACTCTGCCCTGTGTCCCCAAGCTCCCCGTCAGAGGGTCCGCCTCACAGTAGTTAGGTGACTTGTCTATGTACACTAGGTCTGTATCCATGGGCTTCCTGTAAGAGTAAGGCTTCTTGATCTTGAGGAACTTAGGCCGCTTGTTGCGGCTGGCTTTCACTGCTTCCACGTGCACCGCATGGGCATACTTCTCCTTTAGAATGTAGCCGAGCTCGCGAAACTTGGGAAGTGTAGTCCAGCAGGTTTTGGTGGTGCAGGAGCCTGAGACACCGTGACACTTGCATTCCAGTCGCATATTCTTCTCCAGGACCTAGACACAGAAAAACAACTTAGTAACACGGTAACAACTGCAAAAACACTGCAGTGATGACTGATAGTTACTCCCATGAAAGATTAATAACACCATACTATTTTATTAGAACTAATTATCAGGCAGTTGACTACAATAATGATTCACTCTTTCATCTATTAAAGAAAAGTGGTGCAAAAATTGTTGCTGCATGAATAAAAATCAATGCAGTGTCTACCCATTCTAAAACTAGGTATACGTCAATCCACATTTCAAGTCTTGCACTTCAAAGCAAAGTGACAAATGTGCAACTAATAACACTGTGGTTGTTAAATACACTATAGTTA
The DNA here is from genome assembly GCA_032362345.1 of Sandelia bainsii. NCBI lineage: Eukaryota > Metazoa > Chordata > Actinopteri > Anabantiformes > Anabantidae > Sandelia > Sandelia bainsii. The sequence continues at coordinate 17,803,952 of JAUMHL010000028.1, read as the reverse complement.
GGGATTAAATACAGCCCCACTACATAGCAGTGTGATACCATATACACAGAAGCCAAAATAATGTATCAGATTTCATGCTCTGTGTGTAGATACTACACAGTGAGTGACTGTACGCTGAGTGACTAGGATTACCGCTAAACCCTGAACTGATGGAAATGAGAAGTGCCATTGACTGAAACTGGAATTTCAGTTAGAAGCAAGGTCAATCGCAATTTTGTTTTGCCAAAATGCTAGGTGTTTGGTATGCAATATGGTCTCCAGAAACCATTGACAAGATATTTATGCCTCTGTGTCCTTGGCAAATAAACAGTAACAATAAAACCCAAAAAACGACATGTGAACAAGGACCAAAAAACAACTTTTCCCTGAGCAAACCACTTCATAAAACCCTTGGCTTCAACTCCCTAATCCATCAGTTGTTCTGTGACCAACACTTGTGACAGCCTTTGTCTGGATGTCTTCGACCAGGGAGCTGTGAACGGCACTGCTGCTCAGTGTCACTGCTTTTGATTAGCATAAATAAAGGAGGAGGGGTGGATAACTTTCAAAACAGAGAGTCTATTTATTAGCAGAAAGAATGGTACGGAATGAAAATTGAACAAGGTTTGAATCCACAAGTACAATCTTTTCCCTGGGAGGCAATTTAGCTGCCCAGATAAGCCAATTTGAATTCATAGTCCTGAAATGCACACAGAAAATGATCTGCTCGCTACAATTGGGTGTAAGGAGGCTTTTCAGCCGCTGTGTTGGACGTGTTAGTTGTGTGAATCAGACTATTTTGGCTCGGGGGACAGAGAGAGGGGGGATATGAGTTAACTTGGGCAAACCTACTTCTTTATTCTCACTTTAGCTGTTTGGCACATTATTCTGCTCAATCTTTAACCTCTAGACTTACTGGAGTCTCTTTGTCACTCTGCACCGTGTTCTGCAGCCATGCATGCAGAAAAGCCATCAGGAAAACTGTTAGATTTTGTCCCTTTTTTGTTGTATTATTGTTGTTTCACATTTGGTTTTATGTTGTAACGTTTCCCTAAAAGGCAGCTTTTTTATTTTATTATTGTATGGCAGCAAGCAAGGACAATTGCATCATAAATAAAAGATGATTTTGACTTGATGAAAATACAGTTAGGACCTCGAATGACTGTATTAAAACTGTGGATTAGACTTGGTATGCAGGTCGAGTACATACGCATAGTGCATAGCACATTGCTACGCAATGATGATCCGACCTAGTAACCAAACAGTACACACTGACGTGCATGTACAAGCACATTGCACCTGATGTGGGTTTATGATGTTAGAGAAACTGTACACTGCCCTGGTGGTGCCAAGTATGGGGGGACTGGGTTAATGCCTTTTTGTACAGAGCAGAAATCTGGGCTGCAATCAAACCCTGACTCTTTGACAGCTCTTCCTCTAAAAGAAGGCTTTTAATCCACTGCTTGTTTAAGCTTGGTCCCTTTGCCCAGGACACTGCCACAGTTCACCCCATGGCAGAGGTTGTTTACAAGAATTTAGTCCAGCTTTAGACACGTTAACCATCACATTTAAGTTGTGTATATCATCAGTGTCTTCAAAGACTCTTGATTGAAATGGTAATTAATTTTAATATGTTCTATAACCTATAAAGTTAGTCTATAAAGAGACATAATCCTCATACCAATCACTTACCTTGCGTCCCACCTCATTATTATGGAGGTTCATGAGTGTCCTTGCATTCTGTTTGACCTCACGAGCATCGATGAACACTTTGGAGAAGCCTAGGCCATAACTGATGTCTGCAGAGCAGCCTCCCCACTTCCAACCTTGATCTTTACTGTAGAATCCCTGCTTCTCCTTGTCACAGCTACAATCACTCAGGTTTCCCTGCGTACAGGCGGCAGTAATGGCATGGGCCACCCCTGCTGCAATGATGGCATAGGTGAATGCAGCCTCTTTACTGCCTAGGGAATGAGGAAAAAAAGGAAATGAATAAAATGTAGTAGGCATAGATTTTGTAAAATAGAGTGTCTAGGTGTTTTCCCTCCAGTTTAAGGGAAATACAATAAGTATGTAACAGGGTTTTAAATAGGAAGAAGAGACTAATAATTAACAGTATGTGTGCTTACATCACAGTCTTACTGACATGTCACTTAAGGGGTGCAGTGTTTTGAAACCTGACCTGGAAACTGTCCTGCTTGTGAACCAAAATGGCTGCTGGCAGCCTAGTCAATAAAGCAGTATGAATAAAAGGGTTGTCGGCAAGGAAGAGCTATTGATCCGCTCAGAAACTGTCACATTCTTTGTAAACTTATGAGAGACTGACAGAATCTTCATCCTGCGTTATCTCACCCAAGTCTAGCTAACAAATCATTTACACACACAGACACACGGAAAGATCGACAATAACTAAAGGTTAATCTGACAAGATTCACAGACAGATCCTGAAAAAAAAAGTCAGATATTAAGCAACTATAAAAAGAAAGTCTAATATATCTTATGTTTAATGCAGTCAAACAAAACTAACTTCAAATACAATGTTAAAACAATATAATTAATATGCTAATTAATGTGCAAAGTCATAAACACGATGAGCGCGTAACATGTTTTAATTTTCAAATCTGGGATTCATTATTATGCAAACAGGGAACTGCTGGTTGCAACATCAATCATATCTATGTGTAAATAAACTCCTCTTGTCTCTGTTTGCTCAAAACAAACATCATACCTTCTTTGTGCTTCCTCTTGCCATCGGTTCACTATGTAAAGCTGCCATGTTTTTGATAAACATCTTGGCTGTGTGCCCTTGCCATTGAAAAAAAAAACTCATATTGAAGCATCAATTATGTTGACATTTTTATAGACTCAGTGGGCTCTGAGCCAAAAAAGAAGGTGTGCCAGTGCACGCCGTTGTTAATTTTTCCCCTGCAGTTCTAAGTGCATGGGTTCACCACAAAAGATGGTATGAATTCTTCATAACCTTGTAATGAGAGATGGAAAATATTAAAAAAGAGAGTGGGCAAAAAAGTAAAAAGCCTGTGTAAGTTGAACTAGGAGTTCCAGCTCACTGTTCTTCTGCCATCTTCATTTCTCTTTCATATCTACAAGTGTCACTGAAGCACTCAGCATGCAGCCTATTAATATGAACCTCATCTCACACATCTTATTGCAATTACAAAGTTCTGGTACAAACAAAGTCGAAGCCTAAACAACAAAATAGCTGAATGCTGATGCACCTTGCATTATAAGCATTATGTCAGTTTGCTGGTCAATCCTCCTTATACTGAAAGAACAATTGCAAGCTACACAGCTCCACTCAGCCTGGGCATTAACAATGGCATTCATTTACAACTATTCGCCTTCTATGCTAATCTGATCAGTGAAACCAATCTATTTGGTATGGCTGTCTGTGCCATAGACCTGAAGGCCTCTGTTGGAAACCTAGAACAAGACTGTGGGTTAAAACCCACTCATTCATAAAAGAACAGACTGTCAAACACCACTGTTTTCATTTCCACAGCATGAAGAGATAATCCTTTTTTTCCAATAGCAGCAGGCAACAGGGTCTCAAACAGATGGTCCGTGCTTACTGACCATTGTGTAAAAGTGTATTTGGAGTTTAGTTTTACTTCAACAGCTCTGGGTAGATCATACCTAAATATGATTTGAATTCTACATGTACATTTTTTAATTCATTATTTTTCATTATTTTCTTTTATCAAATTGCCCACAGTGGTTTCAGCCAGGAAACATCAGTATACTTCATTAAACCTTACTAATTCATCCTGGTATTAATATCTGTCAGTCTTTAATCTTCTTTATCAGTTCAAATAAGGCAAAAAAAAACAAATAACAGAATCCCAGCCATGCTGTCTTTAGAGGAGATTTTTGCCATTGACTTAGATTAATTTATTTCTCTAATTTAGTATTTTCAAGTCTTGCTTTCCTCTTGGCTTTTCCCCACTGTAACTTATACCCGTGGTAAGATCTACATCCTTACAGTGAGCACCCATCACTAGACAGGATAAAGACCAGTGAGATGTGTCTCCAGAGACTCTGCTGGGCTGAAAAGAAAGGCTGCCAACATTCACAAGAGCTTTGTTACAGTGCTGGCTTCAGATACCTTTTATACAAGCCCCACTCAGTGAAAAGTCTGGAGCAAAACTAGGCCTGATGTAAATGACACTGGTTCCTTGCTCCCTATAATAATGCAAAATAGACGAGCATTTAAGATTCACTTAAGATCAAGTGCACCAGCTATACAATTATATTTTCTTCGTCACAATGAATGAACAGCACATGTCAAGGTCATAAGTTTACCAATAGACTTGTTCTTTTTTGCACAGAATTCAGTAGATTTAAATTGTATTTCTTAGTAGGAACAAAATATACCGTTACAATTCACTTTGGCACTGTATTTTATAAACAGTGATAAGACTCATTTTTAGGGGAATCGCGAAAAGAGTAAAAGGTAAATATTGTGCGCGTTTTACGCACGACGCGCACAAATGCGCATCCAGATGCTAATTCATACCTTGTGTTTACTGCTAGAAAAAAAAAAGTTTCAATTTGTAAACAAACGTTAGCAGACAGCAACATACCCACTTTCAATTCTTTTCCGAAGACTGTCCTCTCTCCGAGTGCAGAGCAGTTCCAGCGCCCATTTTTGAACTGAAACTGACACTCGTTGATGCCCATTTGGGCTCCCTCTCCGATGACGATAATGGCATCGGGGCGACTTTGGCAAATAATCCGTTGTCTGGGGGCCAAACCAGGGATCTTGTTACAGATTATGCTCGCACCTAGGGCCACCACCGACGAGAAGCCACTGTGAATAGAAGACGTGTATAACTGAGAAAAAGAAGCTAACAATTTTTATTTCGCTTCTAATATTTTTAGTGCGCTGGTTTAAGTTCTTTCCCCGCAGATTATCAACATGACCTTTTAAAATCCAAAGCACTTGCGCCTTTTTGTTTATGAAGTGTAAGCAAATATTTAATGTTCCCTGTTCTTTCGGACAGAATGTCGTTGTATTTTAACACAAAAAAATCATCCCAAAATGATCTGATTCACTATTTGTTGTCGCTGAACGCGCCATAAAACAAATTGTGAAAGTTCTAATTTACAATAATATTGCAGGTGTTGTAGACTTAATGCCCGTATGAGTTTTACCAAGCTTTAAAGATGTAATGAAGGAAGTGTCGTCAAGTGATAAGCATGCAGTTACCACGAGTCTAGCTGAGATAAGCTTGCGCTCTTCCCAAACGTTTTATTTATCATTTCTAAAATCTACTACTTTCTCTGGAGCGAACGTATAATAGTCGTTTTGAAGAAGCATCAGCAGATGAAAGTGATCATCTTTTGTGTTTAAGAAGAACGCACAACAAACTAATGAGAAGGTAAATAAACGCAGCTCACCCAATTTTCAAATAAACAATTCCCAGACAAAGTAAAACTCTTAAAATCCAGCGTCGAGTTCTCCGACTCATTGCGGCCCTGCTCTCAGTTTCATGCAACGATTTGTAGAGCTGATGAATAACTCTGCTCGCTTATTCTCCGATCGATCACAGTCCAGGTAACTCCAAAGGAATTCCAAAAAGACGAAAAGCATCAAAAGCCAGTACGCCTCGGAAACTTTTACAAATTGCGGGCTAAGGTGTCATCCAAACTCCCTTTACGTGGCCCCCGTTCGCTGGACCCTCTTGTCATTGCGAGGGTGTCACAGGTAACCCTTGGGGCGAGCAAGTGCGATTATCTCTTTCTCACAATTCCTCTGCTACCCGCAGGTCTTGGCTATATATCTGCCTCATCTATCTGGGGCGTGTTCACAGGAGACATGGGGCCCTGCTGAAGAATCCCGCCAGGGCTGATCTCAACTCGCGCACACACACACACACAGAGTCTTCTGCTGTGATGGGACTATTTATTTGTTTATTAAGTGGATCAAGTCACCATAAGCTTGTGTCTTACACAGCTGTTACTGGGGTTGCTTCACATTTTTCCACACCTGCCAAAAAGAATCGCCACAGAAGTCTGCAGAGAAATGATAAAACCAAGACAAGATAAGTGAGATTAATTGAACTGGTGACGCTGAGATTGGAAATAAAATCTCACTAAATTCACAATATTATGACATTTAATACATGTGTGTGTGTGTGTGTGTGTGTGTGTGTGTGTAACTTAGTTTTTCATATCCAAAAGAAGAATTCGTGAACGTCTTAATGCGCTTGGTGCACGCGACCTGTAGTGCGCCACGATGCAGGATATTATGGTTGAACTACCCTTTACTATGGCGACATCTGTTGGTGCAAAGGAGGCTTTGCAGGTGTAAAGCTCAACAAACCACACCCCCTTGTCCCTGTATTCTTCCCGTAGCTTGCCTAAAGTTGATACTGCCAGACACTACAGTAGGGAAATTACATAGAAGGTGCACGATTATTGATGTCGGTATGGATCCTCCTCACCCACACTTGATCGGTGATTGCCTTATTCATGTTTTTTCATTCCTGACCGAGGAAGATTTAATCAGTGCCTCAAGTGTGTGTAAGGTAAGGAGTGTCCAACATGCGGAAGTAGCTGTAAGAGACAACCTATTACGAATGAAATAATTCCCAAAAGTGTCTCATTTGTGTCTGAAAATACATTTTCAGGACTGGCATGAAGCTGTAGAGACGCCATGGTTATGGAGGTGAGCTCTCTGTACTTTAATAAAGCCTCAATACACAGGCTACTGTAAAGCAATGGTAGTCTAGATAACGCATAATAACAATATTAATAATAATAATAAAACAATTCTGTGGCCTCCTCAGGAGGCTCTGTCTGCAGCGCTGGAGTTTCTGTAACCTTGCTGTGTTGGGAAGTGAACATGTGAATCACTCATGGAAGACATACTTCCTGCGACGTTCCCACTTAGAGATGAAGATGACGAAAGGCCAGTCGGGAGGTTACACCTGCAAAAGCCTCAGGGGACACACAGGTAGGCGGGGACTGTCCTTTCAGTGACTCCGTCACGTTTGTCATCTCATTTTTATTTCGTCCATCAGGAAGGGTGGTGGGGTTGGTGTACCTGCAGGGGAATTCAGCTCAGCATCCTGACCTCTGGAGCAGCGATGCCACAGTCTGCAGCGCTTCTACTGATGGTACAGTCCGAGCATGGAACATCCAAAAGGTCAGTGCAGCATCTTCATCATCACCATGCATACTGTGCAAAAATGTTTCCCTCTTTGGACGCACGGAGTCAGACTCTGACTCACTCCAAATATGCTATTGGTTATCAGTCCAATCTGTCAAAACATTACACAATACATTTCCAGGTAGTGGTTTGTTTTTTTGAGATGCAATACCACAAAGTAGAGTAGGTGGTGAAAGTGACAGTACTTGAATGTCTGTGTCATACTGTACTGAGACTTTTAATTTACATCAGTGATATATACTGCAGTCATGTGCTACTATAAGTTATATGCATGCAGATTCATTCCAGCTCAACACAACTGAAACAAAATTTCTCCAGCAGTTAACTCTGCTTTGGTCTAAAGTTGTAAAATAAATGCTTCTCATGAAGGCTTTTTTTCTCACAGGGTGAACTCTTGTGGTGCAGTCCTGTACAGAGTCCTTTGACAGGGATTGTAAGTGATGAACAGCACGGAGTTGTGATCACAGCAGACTCCACAGGCGTCATTAAAACCTGGCAGGGCCAAACTGGCCAGGAGGTGGCCTCCTTTTCTACTGCATCTCCACACTGTACATTACTCCAGTACAATATCAACAATAATTGGTTTCTGACTGTAAGCAACCTTTGAATTTCTTGGTTTCAGACATGACAATAATGTAAAAGGTTTTGTTTTTTTGTGAAGTAACATGGGCTTCTCATATTCTCTTCCAGGTTGGAACCAGTCAGGGATCTCTGTGTACACTAGCTGATTCAATGTTGAATAAAAAGTCCAGCATAATGGTATGTGACACCTTCAAAGTCAACATACTGTTAGTTTCACCTGACAAGAAATGGATCGTGGCTGGAACCAAGGACAATAATGATTTAAGTCCAAAGGTATTTCTTGTTGTCATTGATAGCTTGACTTCATGTTTGTGTTTCTTGCTCTGGTCTGTGTGTTTTCTTTTACTGCATTACCTCTGTGCAAATGACGCAGTGGTAAAAGAGGCGCTGATAGATGAGAGCAATGAAATGTTAATGCACAATCTTTATATTTCTGGTCTTTGGTTTGTTGCCAGGTGATTTATACTGAGAGTTTGACCTATCCGCCTGAGGACGAAGATCCTCTGTGTCAGCCTCTGCCAGTCACTGGAAGCCAGGGTGCTGTCTTCATAGCCACACAGCCTGCCAGACTGGCCATCATCCACCACAGCGAGCACTCAAACAACAAAGCCCTCACTGTTTTTGATGTCAGCATTAAAAAGACTAAGTACAAGTCAGAGATACAAGGTGAGGATTGAGATACAGTATGTGTGGAATGACTAGTAATAGGCTTTCGATCTGATACCAAATCTCTTGTTAGCCATTAGAAAATCAAATGATGACTCATTCCAAGAAACTTTTACCTGCTGTTGAGAACAACTGCTGTAACCAGACATCATGGAGTATTTTGTTTATTCCCATGGATGACCGACATGCCAACTCTACTATACTACAATACTCTAATATAATAGTACTATAATAGTACAGTCTACCATCTACAACATGAAGAGAGCAAAAACAGAACAAGTCTTTTTGTAAATCATAGAGCAAGGGTTTGTTTCTAGACTCAGCATTATATTTTATTTATAGATTATGTTCAGCTGACACTGAGAGAGGCTCCTTACTGCTATTTTTGAATCACACAGTTAATTAACAGTTGAATATAACAAGTTCACACCTGTTTTCTGTGTTTTGTTGAAGGTCGTTCAAGCAAACATAGGAAAATTAAAATAGATGTAAGTTAGGCATATTGATTGAAAGAATGTACTCAAAATTGTGAACGAAGAACTCCTGGAATGTAATTTTTGGGGTTCAAATATGTATTTTTTTCTTTTAAAATTTGTCTTGAGCTTGTATATTTTTAAATTGCTTCTCATCTTAGTCCAGCAGGTGGAGTCCTTCCCTTTGACACTAAACACCTGGTCCTCACACATCCTACTAGAGGCAAAGGGCAGCAACTGTTTAGTGTTGGCAGCTGACCAGGAGCTATGGGTGTACTCTCTGAAAGGAGCCCTGCTTGCTAGCTTTAAAGAGCACACTATGTCTATTACTTCTTTATGTGTGGTAGGCTCTTCTCCCATTTGGAATTCACATAAATATCCCATCCATCTGTTCTTTGTTACTGTACAACATACTGTCTGTAAAAAGTATAAATGCCTGAAAATGACCAGTTAGTTTTGTCCTAACATTTACAGGATACCTTTCGCGTGGTGACGGCGTCACAGGACCTCTCCTTACGAGTACTGACATGGAAAAATGACAGTGACCGTGGGTTGATTCTAGAGAGCAGATACCACTTACTGGGAGGCTCTCACACAATGTCCAGGTACTGTATGCTGTTTCAAAAGTAGCCACGTTAGCATCAGTTGTTACTTCTATGCATGTCATTACTAAAAACCTAAAACAGGCGTATTCTCTGTATTTTAAAAGACATAAATATTACTTGATATTTAAACTAATTATATCTTTCTTTCATTTACTAATCTTGCTACTTTCTGCTTTGTGCCCTGTGTTGTAGAGGGTTCACTCATGTTGCCTGTGACTACTCCAGCATTGTGGCCTCTGTACAAGGGAAAGATGGGAAAGACGTCTTAAAAGCTTATTCTTTCACCTCCTGAGCATCACTACCTCACAAAAAGAGTCATCTTGCAGTTTGCACAACCCTCTGGAAGGAGCAATGTTTATTGTCAACTGTTACACTTGCATTTAGATTTTCTTTGGCGGGTCTAAGGTCTTTATAACAGGAGAATGTAAAATGTAATACAGAAAAGAAACGCTACGTTGTAGGAAAGGCATTGATGCACTGTGTGATGCAACATGCTTGCTAAGAAAATGTTCAATCTAATCTACAGCTATGTTTCTGAAGCTGAAGTATGCCAGTGTTGATTGTGCCCAGCCTTAAGGCATAATGTGATGCAAATAAACTATGGTCACCTGTTCTTCATGCTGCCTTTACTCTCTACAGAGGTAAATTAATGCTGAGGCAAGTTAATTATGTATCAATGGCAGTAAAGTACATACCATAAATGTTTATAGTTTATATTTAGCCTACACTGACAAATGAATTATTAAAGATTAAAGAATTTGATCACAAGGCACAGACTGTTTCTCTTTCATCTCCACATGGATGCATTCTACTGCATATTGATAACTAAGAATACTTATGAGAAGGGAAAAGGAGAAGTAGGTGTCTCATCTGCTTCAATAGCCGTATGTCTCTTGTCCTCAAGGACACACTGTAGGACCTTGATCATTGCCACTTTATTCTCATCTTCTTTGTTAATATCCATCTGTTCAAAAGCAATCGAGATTCTTAGTTTAAAAAAATCATGGGGAAATAACTGTAAGTGCTGATGTAACTACCAAATAATAAGGTGTATTGGTTTTCTTACCCAGGTGAGAGCTTTGATAGTGCGATTCAGGAATGCACTTTCAACCTCTTCCGGTATTGTTGCCATATGAGCCATACAATTTAGTATGCATGTCAGTGTTTTTTTTTGGGCCTGGGAAGAGTTGACAGTGAGAGTAATGCTTTAATATTCAGTCAATTAATTGTAGCATTGCTGTTTTTTGTTAAACATGACTCAGAACAGAGTAACATCTGACCTGGTCAAGTGTGTTGAGGACAGTTTGAGGATTGGTGTTGTCAGGGTTCAGTGCTTTGGCATCCTGAATGGAGATGACTGGCTCTTTAAGCTGCATGAACCATGCCCACATGAGCCCGGCGAGGATGAAGGGATCCCGCTCCATACACAGCCTTTCCCACGCACCCCCTTGGTTCAGCTCTGCCTGCACAGATTTGAGCAGTTTGGTTAGACTTCATTATTCTATCTGCGACTGAGACGACTTATTCACACACATGGTTATGTTATAGCTGTTTTTCTGTAAAATGTTAATGCTCATTACAGTATATTTTGAATTATTAAAGATATGTGAGATACTACCAACAAACAACAAACAGAATTTAATTTAATAATCTCTGTACGGATCTGTGTCTGTGGATTTTGCTTCTCAAAGGAGGTCTGTAACAGAAAAAATTTTGTGTCAAGTGATGAATTGCATCTTTTTGGCTAGGGTGTGTGCAATTAATCCTTTTTAGTCACTGTGGATTGTAGTTTGCCATTGACATCTAACAGCAGATGTAATGTTTACATTTTAGCATATTGTCAGTCTTTGTGAAGGACAAATCACACGTGTGTGTGCACTCTATTATACTAATAATATTATACCACTGGTACTGGTCAGTTACCTGCCAGGATAAGACTTTAGTCTTGTGCTCTTCTTCCCCATCAAGAAAAAGGTCCACTGCCAGGGCCTGTGCCACTAGCAACCTCCTGGCATCCAGGGACAACTCTGACTGCAGGGTGATAAAAGGCACCTCTGACTGCTCTTCCTCTCTACCTTGAGATGTTGTTCCATTCATTGCTAATTCTTCCCTCTGCTCTGCCTTCCATCTGGACAACATGCTACCCTTTTTGGTAGGTTCATTGTTTCCCATGGACTCACTACGTTGGATGGTTTTATGTTTCACTTTCTGCAGCAGAATGCATCCATCCTTTTGGTTTTCTGTATTCTTAATTCGCCAGACTGAGCTTGTTGAGCTGTGTAAGACGTCAGAAGTGTTACTAGTCCCACCTTGATGCTGGAATGGGAGCGTCGCTGTGTGAGCGGCCTCAGATGAGGAACTGAGAGAGTGTGTGAGGAGGTTAAGCTCTGAGCCCAGACGCCTTAAATCGGACTCACTATAGCTCAGACTTTTGCGATGGTAGAAGATGGGTGGCTCATTGAAATGTCTGGGTAAGGTGGGCGTACCTGGTAAGCGGGGCTCCTTTGCAAATAATTCAGGGCCTAGTTTCTCAATTATACTCAGGGTCATCTCAATGTCATGACTATCAGGGGCCTCCAAAATGTCCTCTTCAATCACCTGTTGATTCTCTGCAATGTCCAGCAGCAGTCTACAGACTAACTGAACAATCTTTGGAAGGTGTCTGAGCTCCTTCCTCTCATTGCCATGCAGTACGTGTCTCTGGCGGCTCAGGTACTGGGACAGTGTGACTGGGTTGGATTTAGGCTCAGCACAGGAAAACACACTTCTCAAAGGGTTAAGGAACTGGACAAACTGTCTGACACAACGCAGCTGACTTTGTGTCTGGATGGAATTGGGGCGTTTAGCGCGTACATACAAAATAGCCTGGTTAGCAGTCATCCTGGTATAGTAAGCCAAGAAACATGCTAACAGCACACCTGGAGGGAAGAACAGTAAAATGTGTCACTTTATGCCAAAATGTACAGTTGAAAGATCAAACTAGGTCAAAACCCTCACAAATCTACCTGTTCTGCCGAGACCAGCATGACAATGGACTGCTATCTTTCCCTCCTGCAACGCAAAGGTCATGACCTTCAATATGTCCAGCACAGTGGTAAGGCTGGCCACTCCATAGTCATTCCAGCCAAAGTTGTAATAATAAACTGAAATTGTAAGATGTTGTTAGTTGCACAGGTTAGTTGCAAGATTTATGAACAATCATTGTATAAAGCACTAACTGTTATTTTCCATGAAGACCTCTGGTTGGTATGAGAAACCACTTTCTGGCTCCAGAGGGTTACCACAGTGGGCATGTTCACCAGGCATCTGTAGGTTGATTACTGTTTTAATACCATTCCTTGACACAAACATACACACACAAAACAGAGACATGTAGATTTCATTATTCTCATCTCCAAACGTGCTGGATGTTATAGACAAGGAGCTGTTGAAAGACCTCAAAACAAGTTGAGTGTACCTTCTGAATTGGTCAATAATGTTATATTTCTCAATTATTTCCGTCGAGGGTCTGGACATAGCAAGAAGATGATCCGTAACCCTAAAATAAGAGAATAAAAAAAGCCAGTGGGGTGGGTAGCATCAAACAGCAACAATGTGAAGTTTTGTAGCTGAAATAAAATGACTTAAAAAAAATATAAAAACTTTTACTGAAATAGGTACTTTGTTGTACTATCACAGCTACTAGTGTAGAACAAGCATGTACCAGGATGAGTATATGCCTTGTATAGCCTGCTGGTCATCTCTCCAGTAACTTGGGTTGTCATACTTGCAGTCTTGACCTCCACAGCCGATTGAGCATTGCATATGTCCAGGGATGACATAACGTATAAATTCTCCAACTATTGTGTATTTTGCCCTGGGGGCTCTGACTGAAAATCAAGGGGAAAAGAAAAATGTTATACTACAGTACTACATGTAATTCGTTCTCAATCTGTGAACTAAATGTAAAAGAAGCTGAAACTATAGTACAGCACACAGACTCCATCAAATGTGGGTCATTCTGTAACACCTATACAACTAAGATCATCAGTGGTGAGTGCATGCTTGAAGGTGTCTAATCCTTGTGTGACACTGTGGGTCTGTCATGAAGGCATCACAGTAAAATAGCATTTTCTATGGCAAATTTTAGATGCTTTTTAATGTAGCAATTTGGTAAAATAAAAATCTGAAAATCATGGTCACTGCTTGATTGACCTTTAGTCATTAACAGTTGTATTTTTTTAGTCTTACTTACTGTATTCCATCAGAGCTCCACCTCTTGGCTTTGCATGGAGTGCCATATGAACAGTCACTCAGCCTGACATCCACAGTCATAGCAGAGCCTGGACACACATATAACTAAGTTGTTACACCATATGCTGTCTATAAACAGTTTTACATTTAGTACCTCAAAATTCATCATCACTCTTCAAGACCAATGTATAAAATAGCGAACTTTAAATTAGCTAACAAGGAAAGAAACACAATCAATCTAACAATAAATACAACAAAATACATTTTATTAAAACAAAACAGATTTACCTGTAGTAGCTGAGACAAGATGCTTGTAACCATCCCAGAACATAAATGGTCCTGAGCTGCATGTGCATTTCTGACATCAACCTCCACAGCTCTGACGTTGTCCTTCCCACTCCAGCTCTGTGAAGAGTCAATCCTGTGGCCTCACTTGATTTGATTCATCTCAGATTATCTCTTTGTGGTGAGGTGGGGCAACACAAGTATCCACAGGATTCAGTGTGCTCCTTTGTAGAAAGTCGTTTATCTCACCAGGTGAAGCATGGGAATGAATTAAACTCAAAAAAGTGCTCAAAAGTAGCAGAGATTGTGTTGTTTGTAATTACCTCCCTGCACAGGTTCTTTCTGTCTGCAGCTCTGGGGTGAGTGTAGGACTATTCCTGACTCTTCCTGGATTAGACTTTTAATCTAATTAGTGTACAGGTATAAAATAGAGCACCCACCCACCGACATAAAATCCTACCTTGTGGACATCACCACTGCTTCTGATGTACTGATCGATCTACATTATATTCTGTTTTACATAACAATATACATGTTGTCATCAGGTAACACCTGACCAACTGTTCACCTAGTTTGTCATCATGTCAACTATATATTTGACTAATGATATACATGTTCATTGTTGTTAATAGGTACAAGCAGATTTTGCATTTTTGTCATGAGAGAGTTCAGAAGAGTGTTGAAATCAACGCACTAAATTCTCCTGCCATGTTGCTAGTGGAACCTCAGTGACATAGCAAGTAGATCAAATCTGATTGGCTTATGTTGCCCTTGCTAAAGCTGGTTAGGTTTAAAGAGAGCAGTTTATGATCTTATTAACTTGGATGAACTTTTATACTGTGCATACAAAAGTCTTATAGTACACCAAAAACTTCTGATGTTTTGAGTAGACCTGGAAATATTCAGAAAGTCTGAGTTCTTAGAAACACAAGAGGTTAAATTAAATACAAAAATATTTAGCATTTTGCACTATTTCTAGACCAGCAATCAAATTTAAGGAAGTTTGTGTAAGTGAGTATGTTTACTAATTTGAGCAAAAGTCAGTTTTATGCCTTCCACAGAAGCACAAGTTCAGATGACAGCATTTGATCTACTCATCAGATTGTTCAAGTAAATCTACTTACAGCCATTGTTCACCTGTAATAAATATGGCTGTGCCTCGAGTTTGTAGTCAAGTATGTAGCACTGTGATTTTGTGAGTTTGTTATTCTAAGCAAAGAAGGTGTTTTTCAGAGTCAAATCATGGCTAGACCGAAGGTTTCTGAGGGGGCAGTGCATTGCACCTTAACACAGCTTTCAGAAACTGGATCAGACAGTCTATCAGAAGATCGATACATCTAGCTTGATTCCTGAGAGATGGAAAAGTGACACCGATACAAAAATAGCTAAGTACAGAACACAAGACTCCAATCAGGAAAAGTGTTGCTAAAGGAAGGTTGTCTAGTTGTGTTAGAGGACAAGAAGCCAGTTCTCAGAAAGGTTGAAAATGTGAGTGGGCGATTTGCTTTCCCTAAATAATAGGTTACATAGTAAATACATCAGAATCCTCACATCATACGAACTGTTGTGTGCAGAATATATTGCATAGGGTCCATCAACTAAAACTATCAGCTGTGGAGTTCAGTTTGTCTGCGGGAAAAAAAACAATGAGAGATGTGATATGAGTATCAGTGGAACAGGGACAAAATATTCTGTCAACATAATACTACTAATCTAGATGTATGGAGGGTGAAGAAAGGCCCAGAGTAAATTACTGGCATGATTCCCACACATTTCATCAGTCTTATAATGTGAATGGTGAAATATGCTCCCCCCCCCTTTACTCACTACTTAACTAAGCACATTACTTGAGTAAATGTAGCCTGCCCAGTTTTCCACCACTGACAGCTGACCTTCTTCACAGCAAAGAAGGGAGCTGTACAGATGTAAACATGATGCCTCTGTACCAGTGCACCAGCACACACTATCCCAAGGCTTTGAAGCCTGTGCAGCCATTATTAATGTTATTAATGACACCTGTGCTCATCAGGTGCACAAAAGGTCATAGAATCAGGTAAGTTACACTGAATTTCTATGCTTAAAAATGTGCATTATACAATAATACAGTCAATAAAAACGTAGCATTAAAATTAATAACAACTTTATGAAAATCAATTAATCTGTTTAATTTAGAGAAAAACAATATAAAATAAATGGTGTAAGAACTAGTGTAATGTTAGCAAATCTCTGAGCCTTTCATGAATAACGTTTTAAACATCTATATAAAGATACTGTTCATCGTGCTAGTTAGCTTGATTTTAGTGTGAATACCTTTTCATGTGTGGCCCCAGTGGCAACATATGAATACCGGTAGAATACACAAAAATGCAGTGGATTTCTCTGAAATGTTGCTTTATTAGTTTTGCCGACAGGTGGCAGCAGATTTACACGCTGCAGCAGCTCCAGCGTAGCAGTTAGCCCGTCTGTTCGTTTTATTTCTATGACAACAGACGGCTCGGACAGAGAGTTCCGTGTTCCACATAAGCACGTAAACAAAGGCTGATGGGAAATGAGTGTAGTTCTTGGCGTCGGTAGACTACTCTCGAGGACTGCACAAACAATAAGTACTACATTTCCCAGCAAGCGCTGCTTTTCTGTAGGCGTTGGCCCTAGTTGCGTAGGTGCATGTCACTTCAAAAAAAGGACCGTTCAGCTCTTTCAAACAAGCCTGTAGGCTCGTTTGAGATGAACTGCGCCTGGAAAAGAGACGAGAGCAGGCGGCCGCAGCAGGGGGAGTGGCTGAAAGTC
>JAUMHL010000028.1:17761977-17786744 GCA_032362345.1 Sandelia bainsii | reverse complement strand
AAACGTCCTGTTGTGGATCCAACACCTGAACCAATCAGATCTTAGATCAGGTGAGAGCAGGCGTTTCCCGTCATGCCGTGCGGTTTTACAGCCGTTGGAGACCAACGGCAGCACCTTGCTCCAAAATCTGCGGCCGTCAGAGCAAGTCGGCGTCAAGTCGGACAGAAAACTAACCGGCATGCACTGCGCGCCGATCACCGGTGATCGAATCTGCGCAGAACTTGCTCACCTCGAACGAGCATAGTGCCTGTAGCACGAAAGAACCGGAAGATGAGCGATTTAAGCTTCAAAATAAAGGACACACGTTTTTTTATTTTTGGAATTATTTTTGGATTATATTCGAGATTTTTCACATTATACACGTTTTTATCTTAAATTCTATTGTCAAATTTAGACGTAAATAAAACAAAATAAACATTTGCCCACGAATACTTTACTTGCTTATTTTGTTTTATTTTGAAATTAAGAACCAGAAGTTGTCTTTCCTTTCTGTTGTGTGGGCCGTTGATGCTCCTGCTTCAGCGCTATCGCTCCGACAAGCCGGGGGAGGAGGGTTGAAAGAAAGGCAGGAGCTCTACGATGGAGCATTAATAGGAAACAACGAGGAGCTCCTCTGTCGTAGAAAATTCGTTAGAGTCATCTACATGACTAAAGAAACGAGACACGCAAGTGGAACAACCATGCAATTTAAATACAGACGGACTTGAGCAACGGCTTCTTCTTCAAGGTTACGCCGCTTCAAGACGCCCCAAACGTCCTTCTTGTAGCAGATCAGCTGGCGTACGTTGGTTGATCGTCACCGGTACCGATCATGTCTGTGGGAGATCAGTGCTACCCCGACCCTGCGCTGCTGCTGCAGGCTGGGCCGGAGTGGATGCGGTCCGAGATCGAGCGTCTCTCCCGGGAGCTGACTGAGACAACGAACGAGAAGATCCAGGCGGCGGAGTACGGGCTGGCGGTGTTGGAGGAGAAGCAGCAGCTCAAGCAGCAGTATGATGACCTGGAGATCGACTACGAGGCCGTGCGGCAGGAGCTCGACCAGCTGAAAGAGGTGAGCTGTGTAACGTATAAGAAATGAAAGAATATGCCCCAAGAAATTATAGCCTAATTGAATCATATAGGATTTATAGGCTCTACGCACCAACCAAGAAATCACTGCTAAACCTTAAATTACATCAAATTTGGGGCGCATGCCTATTGTCACACTAAGTACTCAGTGTCATTTCACCTTATTTTCATGGTATTTTTATATTCTCACACTGCTACCTTCTATAGAGGGGCTTGGTTTGCTGTGACATCAGCAATGAAATGCCAGTTTGCCTCATCCTACAAGGTCAAAACTGCAGGATGCGGAGAGGATCCTTCCTCTGTTGCTCCACACCCCACCCCACATTTACCCTGGGTGTCCCCCCACTCCACTGCCACTTTTTTTTATTTATGCAGCTCTTATGGCCACCTCTTCAAGACATTCCTATGTGACTCACAGCTATTTTAGGCTTGGTGCTATTCCACCCCCACTTTTGTAATGGTCTGCCAACTGTACAGATCTGATCAATATTACAGGTCAGGATCTACATTACTTTGCTGTGCATGTCTGACTTGAGACATAAAAGGCAACCAAAGTCTTTCATACTGTGGTTTTACTTTAATTCTATTCCTCAACATGATTTTAAGTTTTTAAAATGACAATTACATGCTATAAAAACTGGTATTTATAGATGTTTGCTGGGTCAAACTGTTTCTTAGCTCAGAAGGGCAGTCTTCTGTAAACAAGACTTGCTAGTCTAGTTGAAAGGGGCGGGAGCAGGTTTGAATTTTGAACCTTCCCGCTCAGTAGAGAGAGGGATGACTAACTTGCAAAGGCAACCGGACGAGTCACAACCCTTTGGGAATGGAAAGAATGTTGAGAGTGAGAGTTCAAGTTGGGCTGAAGAGTCAGATAAAGGATATGTCTGTATTTCTGAACAGTGGCTGGACTTGTTTCCTACTGTTGCATCACACTGTGTCCAAGTTTCTTCACTAGACCAGCGTTTGGTCACTGTCTTATGATTTAGATGGTTTTAGGCAGATAGTCTGACCAAGCTGCTGCTTGACTCTTTTTGTGCCCAGAGAAGTAATGGAAAAAATGATTCCTGCTTTAACAGAGGCATGGTTGCACACATTCTCCTTAAACTTCCTTACTGTATCCTCCTACTAGGCCAGGAAACCAATACTGTAGCTGACAAAGCTGACTTCATGGTAAACCCCTTCTTGTCATGCCAGAAAGCAGCTGCTCATCACTCCCTTGGGGTTTGTGTATTTCAGCTGAGAGACTTTCTGCTTCTCCCTTTTTTCTCTCCTATCTCTCTTCCTGTCTTTTTTCTCTCCTGCTTAGTTTCTCATGCATTTCCTTGGCAAGAAGGCCCTAGCTCTGCCACAGAGGAATGACGGCGAAAAAGCTCTGAATAGGAGAAACGGACTGGAAACAGTCTAAAAGAGTAGCCATGGCAGCAAAAGAAACAGGAACGTTTGTTGAGATTTCATTTTGGTTTTTCAAAATATGCCAGTCGAAATCTTGTTTAAAAAAGAAGCTCTCATTGTGAGTCTGGGAGGTTTTCTGGTGTTTCGCTTCTCACTCATAATGTGACACAAACATCCATCTGTGTGGGCAGTAAACTCAATTGTTTGCTTAGTGGCAGAGGTTATTTCTATTGCCTTGGGGTTGGGTTATGGTAGTTGTAGATCACTGATCAGATGTTACCCATAGCCTTTTCTTTATCTCTTTACTAAACTCCCTCAAACCCAGATTTTGAAGGGCAAAAGTGAGGCTATCACAAGATAAATTTAAACAAATTCAGCTGACACCCCTCTCCACTTCCTTTTTATTGTCTGTAGAAGGAGAGTCAGGAGCCAGGGGGTGCAAACGCATGATAATCTATTGTCACAGCAGGGGCTAAAAATACAACTAATCTCAGTGGCCAGTTTCCACTATGTGCCCAAGCTTATAATTTATATCTTTGTTAAAGGTGTCAAATTAATCCCCCTCAACTTCTTGTGTTGCTGTGATTTTTTGGTTAGTTTTGTTAGCACATTAAACTGACCAGGTTGGCTTTGTCTGTAGGTGTTGTTAAAGCACGTAAGATAGGTATTTGCTCGGTCAGACATATCTGCCATGTTGTCTTAAGTACATGGGTGCTGTTTACGCTGATGGAAGCAATGTTTGTATGACCCTACTCTTTTCACGGACTTAGACTGGAATAGATTGTCTGGGAGATTTACAGAGTAGCTCAACACAGGATTGTCTCCGGTGCTTTTAAACCTGTCTTTTCACATATAGGCATATAGGCATTTGTGTTCATAGTGATTTAAATTACAGTACACATTGACAGTGTACAAAAGTTCCCTGCCATTTACCTAGTCCTCCCCTTCTCACCTACCCTCAGACAGAGCGCTAATATTCACATTCAGACACATACACACACCCACTCATATACGGTACCCTACAGGCAGAAAGATGGAGGAATTCTCTCAGCTGCCGTTGCTTAGTAACCCCTCAGCTCTGTGCCTTAATTTGAACAGCTGCGCTGCTTCCTCAGCAGGTGCTGCTTTATGAGTATGTTTGGGGGTGACTGCTGAGGAATCATCTAAAAGCTGGCTAGAATAGTACATATGCACATGCTGACAGGAAGTAACCATGCATTAGTTGGTTGTATTTATATCATCCGTTATCTAATTTAGGTATCATATTTCTATGTATGCCTTTCATTATGTTATAAATCCTTCCAATCACAAAATCACCATTATTATTTTTCTTGAACATTGACATGCAATTAGGGGTACACTGGTGTGTATACTGTATGTCGATTTGCTCTTATCCTTCTTTTTCTTCACTGTAACGGAGGTAATGCACTGATTTTCATTGTCCCAGTTCGGTCTGCATCAGCTTTGCAGAGATATCCATCTGCAGGTTCATTTTAGTGAATATGAGTTACCCATTGTGCCTGTGTCCTAGACAACAAAAGTGCTAAGATTTAATTTTAGTGTGATCATACATTGCTTTATGCAATCCTCAATAAAATTTTATTTCACACCGCATATTATAATCTTAAGTCAACATTTAATTTGTACGCTGCTCACTGATAAAGGCACCCCTGCATACCAGTCTGCAAATGAAGATATGATTAAGCTGTGTGAACTTTATTCATTAGTTATCATACAGATTGAGTAGAGTTTCAGACACAAGGTGAAGTAGCTAATGACATTATACTGTGCTGTAGCAGTGTAAGAGCGTAAGGTGGTGTTTCCTCAGCTGTTGATGATATTCTTAAGTTAAGCCACTTACAGATGACATCAGGTGCTGCAGCTTCAAAGGTTAATGCATTTCTGAGGAATTTCCCTTCAACTATGCAGTGAGGTTTTGATATCTATGATGGGCACAAGACCTTTCTTAAGTCTGTGTGCATGTAATGAGATAGAACAAAGATCACAAAGACATCATCATCTATCCAAAGGAAACAGTCCCATAGGGTAGCTGATTTTTATACAGTTATTTTCTCAAACTAAAAACACTGAGATAGTATTTTAACAAAGTTGTGGAATTGTTGACTCAATGAGACAATCGGAGCCCTAAATTATGTTGTAAATCTCTGTTCTGGACTTGGGTGTCACAGACAAACAGAGGGGTAAATGCCAACAGAACACAGTGTATGAAAAGGGGAGACTGACAGAGGCGTCCCATTGTGGTTACATTTGAAAGGATTGGTCACTTTTGTCCCCTTTGAAATGGCAGATTAGTAAAGGATATATCCCAGTGTCCTTAAACAATGATATCTGGTGCAACTCTAAGTCCTTTCTGCTGTGTTAAATGGGTTGGATGCTGATTGGATGTCAGTAGAAAATATGAAGAGTACACAAGAACCATCTGGTCTCTTATATGAGGAGTCATGAAGTCAGGCTCATATTATTGGATTGCCACACTGGGCCATGTTGTATCAACAGCTGCTCATCTTTCACTGTTATAATATTTATATTTATATATATTTATTTTCTTCTCTTTTCTCAGTTACTTCAGTCATTTCTGTAGCTTTTCACAGATTTGCTGTCTTTCTTAAAAGCTCATTTAAGATATCTTACACGCCTTACTTCACTACAGCTAGAGCTAGAGTACACTAGAGCTATACATCCTTTTATTTATGGTTTTGTCTCTATTTGTGGCCCAGCATATGCTAAACCTTTCTGCATTCAGTATTCTGATCGACCCTTTCATCCATAATGTCTTTTGCCCAATGGCAAGACTGCAGTAAAGGGATAATCTTTTCTAAATGACACTAAATAAAGTCCCAAATCCCCTGCCCTCTGGGCATAAGAGGATGAATCCTAGCTGCTACGCACAGGGCTTATGGAGGTCTGAGACAGGCCCAGCCACACTCAGCAGCTTCCATAGCTAGGGACAGGTATGTGCATTTGGGGAAAATGCTGCACAAAGGCAGTCGGGTGCTTTTGAGAAACTGCTGTGTTCTGCCTTTCCTGGCCCAGTACCCTACTCCAGGGTCTGTGCAAATTATCGTAAAGACCATCCACACAATCATTTTGTTAAGACATTTCCACATACAGTTTTCTAAATGTCCACATGGCCTGGTCTTTTAATAAGATCTACTGACAGACTAGTGTAGTTTTCTGTGTCACAGAAGAACAAGCATATGCTATACCAAAGTAAAAAAATAATCATTCCACATGCTTTTAGATAACACAGCCCACCTATAATCTGTAATGATTTTAAGAGCTTTTGTCTATAACACTGATGCCTAACAAAATGTCATCAGCACCCATCCACAGTTCAACTGGAGCCCCCATTGAGTCTGGGGCATTCATGGATGGCTGTTCAGTGAGTGTTCAGATCAGAGAGTGTTTGTGTAGAGTCTTTAAAAGAAAAGAGTCGTGCATTTATGTAGGTGTTGGCTGTTTTCGTGAGTGAAATGCATGTAGAAAAGCAGTATGGCAGCCCAGCAGGATCATGGTTCTACCAGTGTAAGCCAATTACTGAAGACCAGATCAGGAAGATGCCCAGACTAAAAGTAAAGCATGAAGTCATAGTAATGGCTGCATGCTTGTTACAATACAACATACTGCACTCAGGCAAATGCCAATCCCCAGTTTCCCTTCTCCTGCACAACATAGCAACTATAAACTATTATACATTGGTCAACAAAGAAGCCAGTGTGCCCTCACATGAGTGAGCTAGGTGTGTGTGTATGAGAAACACAATGTCCATCTCTCATTCATTCCTACATGTCTAATTATTATTGTTGTACAGTTTCATTGTGTCCCAAGTTGTTATGCTTTCACCAGGTGATCAGCTCTAACTTTTGTCATCACATCTGGGATATTGTTGTGTTGTTTTTGAAAAAAAAAAAGTTAATATGTATTTGTGGTGACTTTGAAAAAAGCACTGGGTTTTGTGTAAGATAAGTTTGCTCCACAGTAATACTACCTTCCTGTATATGCTTCTCGTAACTCAAGATACCACATTGCATAATGTCTGTTAGGTAGTCTGTTTTCCATTTAAATGCATGCTCAAGTCAAGCTATTGAGTTTAGTTAAGGTCAACCTAACACATTCAAGATAGAGCAATATAAACAGTATTTGCTGCTGTACTGCAGCTGCAGAGGCCATAGAAGCCAAAGTCTAAACAACATAGTGAAAGTAATATTAATCCAACTTTATCATTCAGTGAACAGCCATTAAATGCATAGCTTTAATGTGTATTGTACATTTTACATTGTTGAATCTGATTTCACAAAATACAGTGTAATGCTAGCAGATATCTTAGGCTGAGCAGTTGTATTTCCTAAGTTACCAATAATTCTACAGGTTATACTTTAACATGCTGGATGGTAGAAATTTAAACAACAGACTCTTGTTTCCTCTTGTGTCGTATGTACACAACCCTCCTATACATGTTGTACTTTGCAGTCATTTAGTTGGCTATGGGACCTTCAAGGCAGTCAAACCTGTCTGCACTATCAAATCTTTCTTCTTCCTTGTATTGAAATGAAGTCAGAACTCACCTCCTCTGCCCCCAGTCTGCATCCTGTTTACTTGTGGGGAATCTAACTTTGCATGAGGAAGCATATGAAATATGTATCACTCCGGATATCTTTTAGTGGATCAGAGGAAATGACCACATGAGGTTCATTTGGCAAGTCATTTCTGTTACTTGTATTTAATAAGGAAAAACACGGAGTAAGCTCAACAATACAGATTTTTTATGACAGGAGTATCATTGTCTTTCCTGGTGTTTTAACATGAATACTCACTACTGCATTTCCCTTCACAATGATGTGGACATTGCCACTTAAAAGACAGGAACTGAATAGCCTTGTTAAGTCATCTACAAAGCTTGAGATCACACATTCAGGGAGATTAATCTTTTTTAATAAGCGCTAGAAATCAGATGTTCACGTTTCCCCACTTTATCAGGGTTTGACGTACAAAGGGCATGTTGAGGTTTGTCTCTAAGGGTATTTTGGTGATAGGTAGGCCACTGCTTAATAGCATATCTGATGAGAAAAACTGTGATGTTTTTAATTGAAAAGACCCCACCTCTTTGTATACACACATGCAAATATATTTAAAGAGTATTACTTGCCCCACTCATATCCTCTCATTAATGAGTTTTGTTGTACAATTTGTCCTCTACATTTTGTCCCAGGTCATTTTCTGTTTTGGTGCAGTAGATGAAGAGATCACGAATAGGATGCAGACAGACAGTGTTCTCTGTTTACATGAGCAGATTCTGGCACACCCCTCTCTGGTTCCTCTGAAACATAGTCCACTCATCTCAGTTGTCCTCTGACTGGCACAGTAGTGCTTCCTATCTCACCTAAATTAATTAAACCAGAGGGCAAATTCTGAAAAGCATGTCCTCGTTTTAATAGGCCACCAATGTAAACATTAGCAGACGCAATTTCAAAGGGTTGTCCCTTTGCCCCGGGGGTCCTTTTCAACTTCAACACCATAGTGCAATCAGAACAGCATTGTGTCTACAATCTCCCTACACTCCATACCCACTCCCCTCTACCACCATCTTCCTCCACCTTCTTCTTCCCAAGGCTCTTATTGTAAATAGGCTAGTGGGCCTGGGTCCTGCTGTCAGTGGGTCATACCCGAGTCTCTTGGAGCCCATGCTTTGAAACCCACAGGCATGTCAGAACAGGGGAGAGGGAGGGAGTATAGAAAATAATGTAAAAGTGAGGGGAGATAAGAAGACAGAGTTGTACTTGGGGAGGGGGCTGTGCAGCAATAACAACATTAGAGTTTGGGCCTGGAGAGAACAAGGAGGGGCTTTAATTGGATGTGTGCCAGTCTCTCAGGGGGTCCTTGAGAATTGGGGATAGCAGGCAGTGAAAGGGAGATGGGCTTTGCGGGAGGGGCACTGGGCAATGTAAGGGTTTCCTGTGGGAACCAGCTCACTCTCTTTTAGACGTGAGCAGAATAGGGGTTCCTCAGTCAGCTGGCTTAATGAGTTTAAAGAGCTCATCACATTCAGAGTAACCAGCCATCTTGTTTTTTGTACAAACATACCTTAATAAATATGTGCTATACCTCTGAAGGAGCAATTGGCTGTTTTCCTGCATGTGTGCAGCATGGCATTGTGTTCCGACTAATCTTTAATCTTCTTTATATTATTTTTACATGAATACTTCTCATAGAGGGAGATTTTGATATTGTAGCAAAGACCAAGCATTGTTTGAGCACAACATGAAATAACTTATTGTTAATGCTAACCAAAGGTAATCATTTGTGTGCTGTATTCTATTTAACCCTTAATACTTTGATATTATCTCTTATGTGCACAGTGATGGTGAGGCTACCCAGCCCCCACCTCATTCTTTACAAACTGACATGGGCTCATATGGAAGACATGCCACCCTGACCCATGATTTAACCTTGATGGTAGACAGACTTCACACAGCCACATACAGGATTTAATAACCACAAATAGGGAAGGGAGGTCATTAGTCTCTGTCTGGCTGGGAGCAAGGGCAGAGCCAACCCAAGAGACCATCTTCTGGCTTTGAAAGGGTGAACAAGGAGATAGGAGAGGAAAGATAACATGGAAGAGATGGGAGATAACTTTCTCTTGTTTGTGAGTGGAGTATATTTGACAGATTAGATCAAGAGTGGTAAATAGTTCCACTGAAGTGGCAACATATGAGGCACCTTAGATTGAAAACCTCAGGAAAAATACTGATTGAATTTCTGCAATCCCTCCCCCACCCTGTCAGTGCTTCATCCTGATTGATTAGACATCTCAGCACTAATGGATAAGTGAAGGATGATGAGGGGAAATGCATTAGGATATGCGTACCATATTTATCTAATAAATAGTTTTGATAGGGTTAAACCCTTTTCAGTTAACCATGAGCAAATAAACAAATAGATTCAATGCTTACTTCACCTTGACCTTGGACGTTGGAAGACAATTTAATCTTGTGTGTGTGTGTATGTGTGTGTCTGTGTCTGAGTTCACCAATGTATGCATGTGTGTTTATGTGTGCATGGCCCCAGCTGCGACCCCAGCTGCTCTCCTCGCCTGTCATTTAATTCAGTAACAATACGAGACTGTTCAGTGGTGGAAGTCATGTGTACAGGTTCCACAGGGAGCGGTGTGTTTTGGGAAACACACTGAAATACACACAAAACAGAGATTTGGTCTGTCCGATAGCAAGAGGAAAAATAAAAGGACTTCAAAGCAACCTCAGACCCACATGCTCTTTGTGCAAACAAGTCTCGAATTGGAAAGCAATGGAACACAGGTGAGAACTGTTGCCAGAGAAAGAGGGAGGAGAGCAAGCTGTACTAGGCTGAGCTCTGAAACAGCCATCTGTGTCAGCGACACCCACTTGGCCTGCCTTTACTGACCGCCTTTGCACTCTGTCACTCTAGTTGGCATAGTAACTATACTGATGGCTGTTCCCCTGGGGTCCAGGCACGTGGACCTGGGAGATTTCATCCAGACACAGTGACAGGCAGGAAGGGGAACTGACAGGCTGACTACAAGCAGAAATAGATAAGGCCATCTTTGCATTGCAAATGATTAAGGTTGTGAATGCCCAGAACTGGAGCTGGTATGGAGCATTTCAGCGATATGAGCGATGATATAGAAACCAACCTCCAGCTTAGACGCAGATATCGTGGTGCAGTGTATCAGACCTATTGAATCTGTGCTCTCCCCTGAGATACTAGCTTTTACCTCCATTCTGTAGCAGATTTAGCAGCTGAACAATAGTCCCAGTAAACAGGCACGGATAAACAGATGCCTCCTTGTGATTAATTGACTGCTAAGATTAAATGCTGAAGACTAGAGTAGAGCATAAATCCTTGTGGTTCACCTCTCTTTGCCCAGGGCAGAGGTATAGAAGAGAGAACCAAAAACAGAACCTAAGTCAAGATAAACCTTTTCTGGAAACACTTAACCCTGGTGAAATCTGACTTTTCTGTAAATGTTGACTGTGGGACGTGGCTTGTTTTTCGACTTTGCTTGTGTTTCACTCACAAGTGGCATGAAAATGACCAATAACTATTGTAACATGTAAAAGCCTCCTTCATCTTATATATCATTTACACTGAAGGCTAAATAAACTGTGTTCAGACCCGGGTTACTTTAACTCACTGCCAGAGGCATAATGACTGTTTTTACCCTGTAATAACACAGGAGCCAGTTCATGAACACCCACGCAACAGAGCCTTCAGGCTGACACAGACACTATAATGGCAGTGGGCAGGGGGCTTTGTTGTAACTCCTTTTGCAGGTGTTTCACCTTGTAAAAGAGAGATATTTTACTTGGAACTTCTGTCTTTGTAGATGCATGATGAATATACTTCTAGATGCATGATGAATATACTAGTAGATGGCAGCGTGTTTGAACACGAGGGCTGACCGAAGACTTCACACAGAATCTCTAATGCTGACTTCACATTAGTCCACATAATGGTGGAATAAAATATGAAATATATTTTTCCCCAGCCAGGTCTGATGAAAGAACTAACACTTAATCACTGCAGCCTGATCTAAACAAGGAGAATATATGTAGAGATGTAGCCCAATTAGACTATTCTGATATTTTTTATGAGTTGAGGAGAACTTCCTCAGTGAGGCGGGTAAAGGGCCTCATGAGTCTGATTAGTATATTGCTCATATGCTCAGCCATGTCTGTTTCACTGTCTGTCTGTGTACGTACATGTGTGTGCTTTAATTGCCATCTACCATCTCCCAGTGGCTCCATCCCCTCTGGTGTTCTGTCTTTCTTTCTCCTGCACCACAACTTAGGAGTATCCATGATCTGGCACAGTGCTCTGTGGTTGTTTTTAGAAGGTTCACATCCTTCAGGTCTCCTGATGTGAGACCTAAAGTCTACTGTCTGAGGAAGGAAGGAAATAGGTGTCTCAAAAACTCATACATGGGTATGTTTCTCCTACCTCTGTTGTCTTGTATTCTCTGTAGAGTAACCATTGCCTTTGGCATGCAGTGCATTCCCTGTTTGTGTTGAAAACATTAATGCGGTGTTTGTGGAATCCCTAGAAGGCTTTCTACACTTTCCTCTTCCTCCTTTATCTCAAAAGGGAGTGTAAATCTCAATATGGCTAAGGTGCCAGGTGCTACAGTCTGGCTGACTGCAGGGCACCCCAGAAAAATTGGAAATGAAAATACGTGTGTACAGATTTGTGTAAGTATGTTGAGTGTGGGAATAATAGCCCAGCAGATGTACACTGTACAGTGGATCAATGTGGCTCTGTGCCAAGCGGCAGCTAATATCTCTACTTCCCTTGTTCACATTTCTCTAATCATCTTTTTCTTTACTCTCCTTCTTTCTCGTTCTGTTCGTCAAACTTAACCCCTCTCATATGTGCTGTAACTGTTATCGCCACTTGAAACTTCCAAATTCAGAGTTGCAGATGTGGTCAGAAACTGTCAAGATAACAAGCAAGGGAAACATTCAAATCAGAGGAGAGTTAATTATAACGTCCACATATTTGCAAAGGGATGAAAGTGGTTCTGTGTCTTTTCCATTCCCATCCTGCCCCCACAAAAGAGTAAAGAGTGAAGTAAATAATTAGCCTGTCTATTACTTATTATAGCGAGTGTTATTGGCACACAGTACATTACTAAAATAAGCAAACACTGTTATGTGAGATCGGTAACATTCCTCACCAAACCATGGTATGAAGCCTGTTCACACAGAGGACAAGAACACATTGAGCTATTATGTGTAAAGAAACACATTTTAGCACAGTCTAGTGAGGCTGTATGACCTAGCACCCAGCAGTGTTAGGTCACACAGACACAAACAGAAAGAGAAAAAGACAGCACGTCTCTGTTTATCATTTCAAACTGCAGCTACTCCACGTGAGCTGTGAGTCACGAGGCAGGAGAATCAATTCAGTCCCCCACACACACACACACTACGACAAATCTGTATGACTAACTAAACCAATAGAAATTACATAGCATGATATTGTTCAGCATTCATCAGAGGTGGTCTTTGTCATAACCACAAGAATCCTGCTGAAGTCCAAAAACAAAATCTCAGCTCAACATCAGCCCTTTCTCTTTCTCAAGTCTCATATTACATTTCTGTATTTCAAGGGTGTGTCGTCTAGTATTGCACAGAGGGCATGTCCTGTTGTGCCCTATCTGGCATCATGTAGTGAGATTATCATGTCAACATCATGCTTGAAAACCAGTGTTTGGATTAAGGAAGCCAGATGTTGTCATATTTCACCTATAACTTTCTGTCTGTGTATTGGGTCCTTGAGACTTTCTCCAGAGCAACATATAAGAGGAATTTCTTCACTATCCTATCTGCATATGGTTTTATGGATGGAAAGTGCAGTTTTTTTTTATTTAGCTCAGCAGCAAAGAAGCTGTCTGGCTCCTCTCTATGTCTTGTCATGTTTCAATTTCTCAATTTATGTCTTGCTCTTCTCCTGGTCCTCGTGCAGCAAGCTTTACTTTCCTATTACAGTCAGGATGTGAGACCACAGGGGGCTAAAAGGTATAAGAGAAAACGGATCCAATTCCAGAGTGTGTTAATTGGGGATTGTTCCTAAGACAAAAGGACTCAGTTGTATTGATTGAAGTATGTCAGGCCTCTTACTTAAATCTAGCTCTGTGCTCAGTTCATGTGTACGTGCCTTAACTTGAACGCACATATTCTCAACTCCAGAGGGTCTGCAGTAACTGTGTCTCTTGAGACATCTCTAACAGCTCACTGTTCTCACTTCATGCCAAAGAAACACTGCTCTCTACCAGCAGGACAGAAACTAAAAATACAGTTTTAGATTTAGTTTACTTCAGCTGCTCTGGGCCTCTCAGACCTGGTGTATTGATCTCTATTTACCCTGTCAGAGACAAAACCCATCTCCCTTGTCCTCTTGACTCACAGAATACAGGAGCATGTGCAGGGGGATTGTGAGCTGGGAAAACCACAGTGAACTGACCTACAGTATATTCTTTCAGCTTTCACTTTCTATACCATGTAAGGTGTTGCCTGTTAAAAGCCAGGCTGTTGCCTTTGGGATTCAGCATTTCCCCTGTATTACTGAACAGGAGTCACACTGCTGAAGTGTGACTGACCTTTGAGTTCTGACTTGTCTCATCATCTGATTAGTGTACCTTGCCCCACAAGACTGTCTTTAAGATTACATCATGTTCCAACATGCTTTAAAGATGAACGTACAAGCTTTGTTACAGACTCTTCAGTCAAAGGACGTGCTGTTGTAGCAACCTCTGTTATATAGAAAGATAAATTTACAAGTGGCTGATTGAGTTTAACACCCTGGTTGTAAAATAAGCCTCATTACCAGGGAAACCAGTGTTTTGATATTTGATACATACTTTATCTAAGATTAACAGTCCAACCCTAGCAACATACTCCTTTCTTAAATGAGTCTAAATCATGCTTTATTTATATCTTTTATTGTTTCCATCTGTTAATCTAATGATCTGGGTTGTTGTGTGTTGGGGCAACATATGGGGAAGTAATGACATAATTGTAATGACTGAGGGCAAAAAAAAGGACTAAGTTCAGAGGTGACTGGTCTCATCAGCTTCCCAGTCACATGATGCTTTTGATCACAGTGATTATGTTCTTGAGACACGTGGCAGCCTACAGTATAAACCATCCCAGCAGGATGTCTAAACACAGTCCATTTGTATGCACTCATCTGGAATACATCTCTTAAATTACTGACTTTTCTTTACGTAGTGTCATAATGTTAGCCATAGTCATCTGCGAGGAAATCCAGTCCAGACAGTATTCTAATGACTTTAGATCTTCCTGTGATTAGCTTTACAAGAGATTAATAATCCATGCTCACAAAACAAACTGCAACATATGGCAAGCTAAAGATGAATTATAAATTGGTTGGGCAGCTCACTGTGAGATTATAGGCTTGGTCGCGTGTGACCCCAATTTGCCTTCCCCTAAAAGTAGCCGAAACCCATGCTTGGGGAGCTTAGATTAAAGGCATTGCATCAGTGGGTTGGACTAGGGGCAGCACTTT
Source organism: Sandelia bainsii (assembly GCA_032362345.1). Classification (NCBI taxonomy): domain Eukaryota; kingdom Metazoa; phylum Chordata; class Actinopteri; order Anabantiformes; family Anabantidae; genus Sandelia; species Sandelia bainsii. The sequence continues at coordinate 17,772,197 of JAUMHL010000028.1, read as the reverse complement.
ATTTTGGAATAATGGGCTTCTTAGATTGGATTGATTGGAGTCCAATATCCACCATGCACCAAGATTATAATGATGGGATCCCTGTGTTTTCTGATTGGGTTAATCCAGTCTCTTGTAATGACTTTCTTATCAGATACAGCCTCCTGCTGATTGATGGTGTGATTTTTGGGAAGGGTGGGAGGCAGTGGAGAAGCATTCAGAGAACTACACTAGAGTTAGATGAGATGTTAGTTATTGACAGACACTCTGTCAAAACAGTAATGTGAACCTAGGTTATAAGATTACTGAAGCACACCCCACCTTGTGTGTCTTGTTTCATTTGATTTAACTTAGTGAAAATATTGGTACTTATCAATTAACCTTTAAACATTAATACATTATGTAACAGTTTTAGTGCAATAGAACAATTAGATACGTGCAATAATGAAGTTATTTGTAAAGTAGTTTGGCCATACAAAGTCTGTCCAGGAAAAAGATAAGGTTACCAATGTTTCTGTCAAAGTGAACACTACCATAAAAGGCTGTTTTAAGTGTTTTTAGTGAGTTTATCTGTTCATCCATGCTATCTCTCTGCTTTGGCCATTTTCTTTCCTGGAATGTGACTGATATTCTAGCCACCATGCACAAGACATGATGTCACGCACTTCTGTAACCCATTAAACTAGTTTTACACTTTCACAGATTCACATCTAAGCCCTACAAGTAGGTCAGTTCGACTAACACACATTTCCAGATTTTATTTTCTCTAAATGAATTACTGGGATTAGTACACAGTCTAACAGAAAATCTTTCAGCAGCCAATCACGTGCAGATAGTCGAGAGAGATGGAGAGAGAGAGGTGGTAGTCCAGCTGCAAACAAGGTCAGATTCAGTGCCTCAGGTGATTTCAGATTACTGGCTGCACTTGTGCATTAATCAGAATTAACATCAGATAACTGGTGGTTACAGGATTGGATCAGTGGGATGAATATTTTGAGAAGGAATAAAGTAACCTAACCTAGATTCAATTGCAGTGAACATCTGAACAACATCAACAGTAATAGTGAAAGTCTTTCATATTGCACATGTACATTAGAGAGTATGCCCCATCATAGAGCTAGATTTAGATGTGCTCCATAGTTATTTATCTTTATAAACTTCATCCCCTTCAATCCTCAAAAAATAATATCTGGCAAACTTCCCTCGCTCTGCTATGATCTCCTAAGGTATTAAGAGCATTACAATACAGGCTTCTCGTGATCACCCAGACACTAGTCCATTTGCTCTACTTTTCCTGTTTGTTTTTCCCATCTGTGGAGTCACTGCAGAGCACGTGCAGAGGAGGCCAACATCCTGCGGGTAGGGGAGGGAGAGACTGGGGAGACAGGGAGGAAGATGATGCAGGCCAGATGGAGCCTAACTGATTATCTCTGCAGGCAGTATTTTGGGAGCTTTTTTAAGGTTCAGACCCCAAGTAAACCACAGTAACTCAGCACTTTAAAATGATTCAGTCACAAAGTAAACCTTTGTCAGTTAAAGTACTGCTATTTAAGAATTTAATGTTTATGGTTTATTCAGCGATTTATTTATATTTATTTACATAATTGGGCCACTAAATATTATTAAGAGTGAAGCAACAACAAATCCGCCTGTATTTCGTAATGCTACAACTTCTAACAAACAGCATTTTTCTCTTTTAATAAATCTCCAGGCCTTTGGACAAGCGTACTCCAACCACAGGAAAGTAGCAGCAGATGGGGAGAGCCGTGAGGAGTCTCTTATCCAGGAGTCGGCCTGTAAGGAGGCCTACTACGAGCAGAGGGTCCAAGAGCTGCAGACCGAGCTCCGCCAGGCTCGCAACATCCTCACCAACACCCAGTCTGAGAATGAACGCCTGAACACCATATTCCAAGAGTTGAGAGAGGTAAGAGGAGGAGAACCAAAAACAGAATATCACAGACTTCAAGTTTTCACAGGAGTTGAAATTTTATCTGTTCAATGGGGTCAGCTAGTGACAGTAGAGTGTTGACACTAGAGAACTGTATAAAGGCACTTCCAAGGTTATTACTGTTCATCTGAAGAAATTTTATTTTCCCACATTTACAAAGGAACTCACTTCTGAGTTGAAGTAGAGGTTTGTCTCTGCTTGTTTGCCTACAGCAATTGTGAATGGGTGTGTTTGTTGATTCAACTGTCTGATGCTTTGTATCTGCTTGAAGCTGCAGAATGCATAACAGACATTTATTACTGATCAATCTCATGCCCTCTGTGGTTGAGCCTATGAGGAAAACTGCGGCATTCAGCTTTACACATTTTATCATTGAGTGGAAAGAATAAAGTTTCAAATCAAGAAGCGAATGAGTTGTTGTAGCACAAGTGCAGATGTTGTGCTGCATAATTACTGCAACTACATTAATTCACCTTTGACATTTTCAATAATCCTGTGTTATTTAGGGTGTGAGTGCAGAGTCAATGACTGTTGTGTTTTTGACCTGTTAAGACAAGACTAATAATCCTGTAATGACTGTAGGACAAAGATCAGACTGGTTGAAGTGACACCTTGCCTTCAAGCCTAATGTGATGTCCTCCATCTGTATTGTAAATCAGGGTGGGGTTTTAATTATAGGACACTGAGGCCTTGATAATTATGCTCTGTTGCAAAAGACAAGATGCAACATGAAGAATTAATCGTTTAATATCTTAAATTTGTGAGAATCGTCGCATGATAATAGTGCTTAACCTGTCGCTCCAGGTGTAACATTAATGGCATGTGTCATTATAAAACCTCCACCACAGACTGGCACTTCACCAGCCTGGCAAATTTTGTTCTGGTTCTGCCTGGATGAAGTGCAATCCTACCCTTTACACATTCCAGCAAACATTCATATTCAAATATAATAATGCAAGTCTTTATTGTCTGTGCCCCACTTTGGACAGTGTCTGACCTCTTCACTGCTGCTATTTACATATACTCACAGCTAACTGACCTCATTAGAAATGACAAGAGTGCAGTGGAGAGTGTGGGTTATGTTTCTTTGCCAGTGGCCGTGCATGTGTGATGTTTTGTGATGAAGCTTGGGATGAGGAGATCGAATTAGTAAGAGAGAAGTAAAGGTTAAAATCACACTGACTAAGATGTACCAAGCCTCTTATAAACAAAGACAAGGTGAAATAAAGGGATGAGTAAAGATGAACAGAGTCTGGCAAAGGGAAAAGGAGGCTCTCTCCTTTTTAGATGTATTTCTTTGATGCAAAGGTCCATGCTCCTCTGACAGTCAAGTAACGGCTGGAATAATAAAAAGTGGTTTTGAAGTAGCAACTTTTTTGAGTAGTGTAGCTATATGAGGAGAGAAGGAACAAACTATTCATGTTAAATTTAACTTTATTTATTTGATATATTCAGGGCTCTGAAGAGTGTGTAGTAGCAGGAAGAAGCTTAATTTTCGGAGATGTTGCGTGATGTCTGTATTTTGTGCAGGGATTTTTGGTTCCAACAACACTAATACAACTGTTTTGGTGTAATTTTAAGATCAGTGCTGTTATATTCATCCCATACAAATCTCTCCACTGAAGTACAAAGAAAACTCAGCATAGTTGTTTTGTTGAAATAATCGTCCCATGTTTATGCTCAGGATATTTATCTGAGTCCACTGTTTTGCAGTCCAAGTTAATCATTCAGGGCTATTGGTAGGACAAGGGGTAAAAAGAGCCTCAACTCCAGAGTGAGTTATTTGGCAGACAGCTGCAGAACTCACAGTTTTCTGTGAGTCACTGCTTGAAACAGATGTCAGCAGCATTTCTTACAGAGATTAGTGAAAAGGACTTAAAAATGGCATGTCCCTCGCAACGACTTAAGTCCAGGAGGCTCCATATTCCAGTATAATTAGGTCAGCTGCTGCTCAGCTCTGAATCTCAGCTGGTATAAGATGGGCATTATGGAAGCCGAATGTGCTTAACTAAACATGTTTTTGAAAAAGAACATTCTACTACAGTCTGCAATTGCTTTCTGCTAATACAATGCCTCCTAAATCGCCCACCTAAGGTTATTTATTTTTTGTAATTGTATTATAACATTTTAGATAAAAAAATAATAATCGTTTTCTCCATACCACTCTAGTGTTGCGTTGTGACTTGTGTTACATTAGTGGTCTGTTTGATGGCCATTTCCATTCTAAACACCCGGACACAGTTCCATGGGGCACAGCCAGCTCTAATTGCCTATATAAAAAGGGCTTGAGTGTAAATCACCCTGTGTATGAGAGATAACAACACCCTTCTAATGGTACTTCTGTGGGTGCAAGGGGGCCTGTGTGTGTGACAGGCAAATAGAGGGAGCTTGGCACTATGGCTGGCATTGTGACCAGACTGACAGGATTGAAAGAGGCCTTTGTCTCCTGGGTTTTAAATTAGCCCAAAAGCTCAGGCTGGAAGAAGAGGGGGGCACTGGGAGATGATAAGAATGGTACTAGAGAAAGAGGCCTAAAATCCGTTGGAGAATGAGAAAAGCTTAATGAGAGTAAATTTAGCATCAGTGGTGCTGCTTTCCTGGACGTTGCTGGTTAAATTGAATCAGGAGGGTGATTGAATGACCATGGAATGACAGTTGGGCTGTTCATTTTGCCTTTTGTGTTTAGCTGAAAATTACAAACCCCATTTTGCACCTTTCACTTATAACGGTATTTGGCATGGAGAGACCAACGTCTCTCGCCTCAGAATATGTTTCCACAGTCCATCTGACATGAGTTTGGGCCCAGAGACGTGGCAGCGTTGTTGCACAGAAATGATGTATGGCTTCCTCCTTGTGAAATAGAGCTTCAGGTTGCATTTTTGGATATTGTGACGGACCTTGTTAGATGACAGTGGTTTTCCAAAGTATTCTTGAGCCCATGTGACTATATTCACCTGGGCTCAAAGTTCATACATTCAACAGTGGTTTCAACCTTTTGCAGAAAGAATTCATGAAAATTGAAAATGAAAATGAATTTGGCACAAAGTGGTAAGTCACGACCCATCTTTGGTTGCCATCATTGAGACTTTGTGGGTGTTATTTTTTGTATCCAATCATGATAGACCCACCCCAAATTACCCTGCTAATTTGGAATCATCCTTAATGGTCTTGCTTAAGTTTTCAGTATTAATGTGTCCCTGTCCAATCTTTTGAGTGTGTTGGAGGCATCAAGCCCTAAATTTGCATGTATTTACAAAATACAATTAAGTTCATCCAAAAAAAAAGGAAATATTTTCTTTGTACTTTAGTGAGATAAACAGATTCCAGATTCAAGCAACTAGACAGATTTTAGTTTTTATTACATTTTAGAAAAAGTCACAAATTTCTGGAAATGGGGTTTGTAGTTAGTAGTTAGATAGTAGTTCTTTTTCCACCTCTGCATATGTTTAGTAAAGATTATTTAGAGTAAGTGCTTTAATGGCATCCATACAGTTGAAAGTGGGCCTACAAAATGTAATTTGACTGTGTGTTTCTCATAAATCAATGAGTAAAAAGTAATCTGATTGCACAAATCTGGAGTCTTCAGTAAGAAATTGCATAACATTGCTTTTGTCGAATTCATTCACCATTTTAGTTACAGAATATCTGCTGCCTACATATGTCACATTTAAACCTCCCAGGCAGTTTCTCATGCCAAGGACACAAATGTTAGCTTGAAGCGGTGATTAGACATATTTCACTGCTATGGTTTAGTCTGAAGGATTAAACCTCCACAAAGAGCCAGTAACATTGTGAGGAGGCGCACTCTAATGGGCATGACTTCATTAAATTCACTCTCATGTCTAGAGTGCCTACAGTGATGGCTGCCATTATCTTCACAGAATGGGGATCCCCATTGCCTGCCTCTTGGAAAATTATCAAGCAAAGCTGGAGATAAAAATGCTGGGAAATTTTACCAGTGTCGTTCAGTCTCTCTCTTCACACTCAGTAAAAATGTAGGCTAGTATGTTTCCATCTCAGCATCAGTGCTTAATGGCCTCCAGTACTACATTTCCATCACTCAGTATTGTTGTCTGTTGCCCTGCATTTGAGAATTATGTTGAAATACTTCACTCACTCTGAGCATAGCCACATAAAATTATGTTGTAATTTTTGTTAAACACCATAATGTGTAAGCTATTCAAACGAAAAGCATTTCTTTCCACCTTGTGTAGTGGATGGAGATGTCACACATTAGGCTGCCCCCAAAATTGACTGTTGATTTAGAGAAGTGGGGGGTTGAGAAAAGGAAATTATCTGCATTAATAGGATAAATTTGAAAAGTTGAAAGAGGGCAGGAGTTTAAGCTCATTGCGAGGAAGACCATTGTTATTGAAATTAATTTAATTAATTAAATTATTATAGAAATTTGTGTGCGAGGCTGCTGATGTTCACTGGTAAAATAGCAGAGAAGATGGATATGAAAGCAGAATTTCAGCCGTCGCAGATGCTTTACCTTAACTATCGACAGGTCAGAGGTGAGTGGTGAATCCCTGCTGTTATCATCTGACATGAGGCTAATGTAATAAGACTCCTAGAGGGCTCGGGAGTGTTGATGCTGACAGCCCTTTGTGTGACATTAATACTGAGATAGATAACATCCTGTGCTGTGTTAGTTCTGGTCAGGTGGGGATTATGGAAAGACGAGCAGTGAAAAGGTTGAAAAATTGACAGAAATAAAATTTGAAGGTGTGTTTGTGTGTGTTATCTGGCCACAGCACCCGACATGACCGAGCCGTGTGTCTGACAGATGGATGGCTATTTTTAGCCCTTAAGAGAGTGCATCTCCAAAATACATTTAGATTTTCCATTGATCCCTAATAATGTTAGTCTTTTCGTATCAGCTTTAAAGAAGCTTTGAGAATATGTTATTCTTGATTTACGCCCGTGGCTCACTGAACCAAAGAGGTTTTTAGTGCCAGATCAATTGATCCTAATAAATCACCCGCAGACACACAAATGCATATTCACTCAATCTAATGGGTGTAAACACCCTCATGTGCATGTTAGTCCACTCTCATTGCAATGACCTCAAATTCACTCTAAGTGAAAAGTAGTGCATGCAGGCACACTTTTCACCCTGTGGGCTTTTTAACAGTCACACACAGGGCACTGGGCCATCAGCCACTCAGTCACGAGTTCCTTTCACTTTGTATTTTTTAATTGTCTCATTGAAAAGTGTGACCTTGACCGTGCTTTCTCTCCCTAATGGAGTCTGGATAGGCTGAATAGACTGACGATTGCTTGCAGTGAAGAGGAGGATAAAAGCAGATCTGCTTTCATCCACATTCTCAAATCTGACGGTAGCAATAGGTCCCTAAGCTTCATTATTCCTTTGCTCTGTCTAAAGCTGTACTGGAGGGGTTGAGCTGCACTGCATCTGTTATTAATTTTTAATCTCTCCTGAAGGTAGTTGTGGGATGGACTTGGCTTTGTGGAGTTAGATTTAACATGATCTGACATGACCTTAACATGCTGAAGAGCCTAAAGGAGTTTTCAAGTTTTTCCTCATCAGCTTATAAAAATGCTGTCTGGAGTGTAATATCACCATAGATCTACAAACAGGAGAGAACAAGGCTGTCCCTGTCCACTTAGTTTTATCTTACCTATATGAATGAAATAAACCTCTATATGAGGGAGGAATTCAATCGTGACTTGCCTCTAAAAGCACATAGCCGCATCTGAGAGGAGACAAGAGAGGGGAGGAGGGGGTTGTGAAAATGAGAGCAGTAGTGTTGGTGAAATGTCTAAATGGAGTTCAGAAAGAGAGAGAAGCCAAGAAAGGGAGTAAAAACACAGTGCTGTGCTGGTGTGCATGTGGTGTCATGCCATCGGGGAGCTCCTCTGCACTTTTCAGGGATGTTGATTTGTGCATTATATGGAAGTGCAAAGTAAGCAGGATAGAGAGTGAAATGGAGGTCAGTGGATTGAGAAAGGGGATATAAAATAGATATGTATTATGTATGTATATTGAGCCTGCCTGTCCAAGTATTTCAATAATACAGTCAGTGCCATCTGGGAATCTGAGCAGTACTTTCTAGGGAACCAAACCACTGGATAAAAGGCTAGCAGATATGGATTTTGCAGAATTTCAAGCTGTAGTGTTCTGTGGAGTCATTAAGAAGCAGAGTATTTAACAAAGCATTAAAATATTTTCTTTAATCTGCACTTGTGTTAAGCCTGAGACTTTGCCACTGTAGCTTACTAAGTGATGGAGCCCACATGTGTAGAAGTTATAGCAGCTCAAGTACATTGAGAAATTACTCAGAGCTTTGGAGGAATTTAAGCAGGCTCAGCTCCACCATGCTGTCAAAAGCCGTTTACTCGTGAAAAGAAAGCTTTGGAGTTGAAAATTAGATTTGACACAGTATAGCTGGAATAATCTGACACTTAGAAATGACCCAGTGTTGACACTGCCACCCACTTCCCCGCCACTTTTGTGGCACATTTGTCCCTGTGTGTGTGTGTGTCCAAGCAGCTGTCCAGACATCACTGTTGCAATCACAACGCTGACCACACACAGGTCCATGGTCTTGAAAGGCTTCTCACTGACAGGCTCTCTACTGGTGGCACTTCAGATGGCCTACAAAATATCACACCCTGGTATCTGACCGGCCACACACACATCATGATTTACCACACATTCCAAGGACAGACTTGCCTGATTAAATGTTATTTACAGATTATAGCAGGGATGTACACTGCCATCACAACCTCTGGTGAGCAACCTCAAATCAGCATCTGTCAGGCAGCTGGCAGTAAACCCCACCCCCAGTCTCTAAAGGGTTCAGTTTAGCAGTTTATGTGGAAGCAAGGTGAAAGGTCAGAATCCTAGCATGCATTGAAATCAGATTGGAGTAGCTTCCTAATCAGGTTCATTGGGGGTCTGTATTCAGTGGGACCGAACAGCACTGACCCTCCAGCTGAGGCACATAACCCTGACCAGGAAGAGACCTGAACAACCATCTGACACAGCTTGTTAAAAAAACAAGAGATTAATCTACTGATGAGATTATGTTAGAAGTCTTTCTGAATTAATTGTGTATATGTCCTGTGATTCTCCAAAGCTGACCATGAGTAACTGGATATGTTAATGTTTTGACTGATTCCAGCTCTCTCTCAGAAGTCAGCACCCCTGTACAGAGGCTTAGTGGTTGGACTGATCTGTATTATAAGTTCATGTATTTTTCAGTAATGTGCCGACATCAGGACTTTCATACAGCAAACACCCTGCTCATTAGACGTGCGCAAAACCCTGATGAATATTAACATACCTTCAAATACCAGCCTCAACTTAGCTCTGCACACAGTGACTAATTATTACAAAGAGCAGACTAGGAGCTTGTACTCTTCATCAGTGGGGATTTAGCAACTTAATATTTGTTAGTGCATCCGTCTCCCAGTAAGCTGAATGAGTGAGTAAATTCAAATTACAAAGAGAGTGAGAAAGACAAATTGTTTGTTTGTTTCATGATGTTCTCCTGAGTCGCATAAACTAGATTGTGGAGCATTAGTTATATTTGCTTGTTACTAGAGCTTTCGTTACTTAATGCTTGCTTTATGGAATTGCTTATCACTTAATGCTCACATTAATGCTTGCTCTGTTTCAATGAATAATATTACAGATGTGTATTCAGTCTCAAGGCAGTGCTAGTGTGAGAAGGTCTGCAAAGTGAAATTCTCTCATCATCATCATTTCAGTGATGTGAGAGCACGCAATGTGATGTAGCCACAGTGACTCCATGAGAGGAAGGGGCCACCTGGCATGAAAGTCTAATTGCTCCTCTAGTTTTAGGTTATCTCTGCCGACTCTCGTCAGACATAGGCGTGCATCACACGCACACAAACACATTCAAATCTTAACCTTACTGCAGATACAGAGACTGCCATTCTTTTATCGTGTAACACATGTAAATACACACGTGCCACACCTGTTTAAGAGATAACAACTCTGGGTGTGAGGATTGAAGCTCTGACATCAAATTCATGCGGATGGAGACAAATGCTAAAAACTCCTTTTAACGAAAGAAACCTCCAGCAGAACCAGGCTCAAGGTGGGCGGTCATCTGCTTCGACTGGTTGGGGTGAATGGAAAGAGGAGAGAGAAAAGAACAACAAGAAGCAGCAGACAAAACACTAGGCAGGTTGGTAGGGCCAGTAGCTGCACACTGGATATCATACAGCTCCAAAGCCAGGGATTCCTGCAGAGAGGTACAGAGAGAGGGGGACAAAGAGGAAGAAGCAGAACTACGGG
>JAUMHL010000028.1:17717321-17761877 GCA_032362345.1 Sandelia bainsii | reverse complement strand
ATGAATTATTGAAATTAACTCTGCATGATCTACAGGATGGAAGTATTCTAAGTAAGTCTGAGGTCTTACAAACAAGTTCCGTCCATGCCAGTTGCAGGGAGGATCTGATCAATTTTTTCTCTTATAGTTAAGATTTTATTTGTAAAGAAATTCATAAAGTCATCGCTGCTGAGAGATAAGGGAATACTCGGTTCAACAGAACTATGACATTGCTTAACATGTCCTCCACTCAAATGGGCTCTTGTGTTTCTAAATGAAACAATGAAAAATCTTGAAATAACAAGAATGGAGGGTTATACGGGGCAATAAATGAGCAAATAAGAACACAGGTGGCTCAGTAGGGGTGATCAGATCCCTCTGGTTTTCAGTATGTGTCAGAGTCTATGAGTGGGGGAAGGGCATGACTCTTGTCTCTCTCACCTTTTTATTATTAATGATGCCTTTCCTGAGCAGCAAGAAAGAGCAAAGTGCACTTAGAGTATATTACAAGTACTAGTGCTAGATTGTAATACCTGCTAAGTAAACACAATGTTAACATTGCTGCTTTAGTGCATTATCTGTAGCACATAAATTACCTTGTTAATTTCTGTAGTTTCATTAGTTTTATACTGATTAGCTCTTGTAGTTTAATCAGGAGGTTAATCTAACTCCTATATAGAAAATTAGAACATTATAGTGCTTCCCAACAACTGAATGCCCAGCACCATGAGAGATAAGTAGCCTTCAGTCATTCTGGTGTCACTAGAATTGGCAGGCATGCACACTTGTGCTCTACTACCCGGAGAGACACCTGGCACTTCTCTCTCAAACACTAACAGGCACACACACCGAACACACACACACAAAATGTGTTTAGCCAGATGGGAGCCCTCTCCTATCTAGCAAGATTTAGAGTGTTAAAGAGCCAACGTGACACAAACAGTTACGCTAAAGCAACAATATCCAATCAATTGCCTTCTCTCTCACACTCACTCAAACCAGATTGAAATAGTGGTTACTGACAGCTCTTCCTGTTCTCCTTCTGTCTACCTTGTTTGAACCCACAGAGCAGCCAGATGGTGGAGCTCCAGAGGAATCAACTTCGGGATGACATCAAGGAGTACAAGTTTCGGGAGGCTCGACTGCTGCAGGACTACACTGAGCTGGAGGAGGAGAACATCTCGCTGCAGAAGCAGGTCTCCATGCTCAAACAGAGCCAGGTGAGGATGGAGCAGTGCTTTTTGTGTGCAGTTTGATTTTTGTAAATGGTGTGAACGATGAGGATGCAGTCAAAAAATGAGAATGGATGGGTAGGGAAAAAAGTACGGAACATCCCCTTCTTGGTAAATGATTGGATTTCATTGCTGGTCATCATTATGCTGCATCTTCACTTTAAACTTAATGGTGAAGACTTAACTGGTAGCTTTAGGCATCTTATCCTAGTACTTTTTTTAAACACACATGCATTTTATATTATCTTACAGCCCTCCACCTCGCACGCCAGCTGTCAAATTATCTCATTCTTGTACTAATTAGACTTCCAAAAGAGGCGTGAGCAACTTTAATGCTCAGATTTAAAGATAACAAAAACATCCTCTGATACAGTAAAGAGATATGCAGCTGCCTTTGTCTTTTCCAGTGTCTGGAAATAGTTCAGAGTTGGCGTCTCATTTTGGAAATGTTTTCACATCTATCATTCTTCATACCAGAGATTCTAACACTTTGTGGAACAAAACGCATTTCCTCAATTTATGCAAATTAGCTGAAAGGCACAAAAATCCATATTTACATCTGTCAACTAAAACAGAGCTAAATCAATTAAAAAAATAAAGTAGGATATTTCCATTTGATGTTGGCTTTAGTTATTAATTCTCTGTACATGCCCTTGTCATCTTAGAGCATGTGTTCTTCATCATGGAGGGAAAACAAATGTAACTTCTACTTTTTAAATAACCAATATAAAAGGAATATCCAAAACCAGTCAACTCAAAATTTATTGGAAATGGAAATTAAATGGGTGTTCTTTCTTAATGTAGTTCCAGATTATGTTAATCATGAATCAGATTCTTCAGATTCGATCCAACTTTTTTGCCACACATGAACCAGAATGACAAATCATTTTCATTTGGGTCCTAGTATCTAGTCCTATTTATTTCACTGTGCATCCATCACTCAATAAACCGGTTGCTTCTCCTCCTATACCCAGGTGGAGTTTGAGGGTTTGAAGCATGAGATCCGTCGTCTGGAAGAGGATACCCAGTTCATGAACAGCCAGCTGGAGGATGCAGTCCGTCTGAAAGAGATCGCCGAGCGTCAGCTAGCAGAAGCCCTGGAGACCATCAAAACTGAGCGTGAACTGAAAGCTTCCCTGAGGAAAGAACTTTCCCACTACATGAGCATTGGAGATACACTGTACCACAGGTAAATAAAGCACAAACAAGATGCTCACAGGCTTCAACATACACTGTAATGAGTGCTAAATGACACACTGTTCTCTCATTTTTTCCCTAAGCCCACTTAGCATCTCCCTGGATGGTCTGAAGTTCAGTGACGATGCCGTCACTGAACCTAACAATGATGAGGCCATTCATGGATATGAGAATGGCTTCACCAAACTGGCCAATGCCATCACTGATGACAACCGCATCTCCACACCCAAGAAGGAAGAACTGTTCCGTCCTGCACCCAGCCTCGTGGACGACCTGCTGAGTGAACTTAACATCTCAGAGATCAAGAAGCTCAAACAGCAGCTGATGCAGGTTTGTTATTAATTACTATGAAAAACTGGGAACGGCTAAAGATTAGATTGCTCTCACAGATCATGATGTGAATGTTTTTAGCAGTATTTACATTCACTTTAGTTGGAATCAGTAAGAAGAGAATAAATAGCAGGCTAATGAGAATCAAAACAAACTAGATTGAAACTAGGTTGAAGGTGTTTTTGAAGGAGTGAGTCAGTGGAGTGTTTGGACTACGTCCTGACCTAGGCTGCTGCAGAGATCTAAATCCCCTTATAGCAAAGTTAATCCAGGGAGACTCGCACACAGGCTGCGCTGGGCTGCAAGGCAGCGGGTGGTGGCACCGGAGGACCTGCCATCTGCTTGCTCATCACCCCCTGAGTCCAAGGCCACGCCTGATTGAGCACCATAGTTACCAGAAAGTACTTGGAACCTGGGGATAATGATTGTTTTGGAGACTGGGGATTAAGGATTTTTTTGTCCTCTCCCTTCATCAAACATAAACACGGTTGCTGGATTAATGTGTCAACTCGAAGTTGCCTCAGTGCTGCCCTGCTATGAGCACAGTTGTGGTTTTCAACCTGATGACTGTGATGGAGAAGCTGGCAGACTGGGACAAATCTGTGTGTTTGATGTGACCCGGCATCATGTACTACCTACTGAAGCCTCCTGCCAGGTCATTCCACAGATTCCTGACTGGAATCAGTGCAGAGGAAACACTACCTTTACTCATTCAGCCACCTAAATTATTTCACTGTATTGATTAGATCCTAAGTGATCAATGCCTGATGTTCCTTGGATGTCCCTGGCTTTCCATAGCATCCAATATGGGTTCTCCAAGAGTGGGATGGGCACTGATGTGTGTTGGCTGCCCACAAGCCTTCTTCCAAACATCAGTGATGTCTTTCTGTAAGATGGTGTGACAGATAATTCTCACTTGTCCAGATGTGAACAGATTAGTATCTTATTTCAAGTGAAATTTAATATAAAACAATGCTTGAGTTGCCCACTCTTCACACGAGAAGGCATGTTCATTAAGCATACCATCCATTTTCCAGTAAAAATTCTGAACTAATACAAAATGTATGCTGATGAGCACAACCATGATACTTTATATTAATTACAGATCAGCTTCTGAAATAGCTCAGTGCTTGTATCATCACAGCTGTGTCCATGTGTGTAAGATGACCCACCTAGTGTCTCTGCCAGCATTGAACTGAGCTGAGTCCAGCAAATTGTCATGGTCATCCTCACTTTGATGCTGAGCTACTCGGCAGTGAGCCTCACTTACCTTGGCATTACAAGCCTGATAGTGGGTAGAGTTATCACATGACAGATAATTCAATGATTTATGATGGTCTGTTAAATAAAAATTAAAAATCATTCACTTTAAATCTACTCAGAAATTAAAACTTTAAATTACATGTGTGCAATAAGCCAAAAAAGATTGTAGTACTTTTATCATAGATACTATATAAAGTGTGATAATCTCACATTTCATTGCTCTTTATGTGTCTTCATCTCTGTTCAGATGGAGCGCGAGAAGGTCAACTTGCTGTCCAACCTTCAGGACTCCCAAAAACAGCTAGAGCAGGCTAACGGTGCTCTGTCAGAGCATCAGGAGAAGGTGAACCGCCTCACAGAGAACCTCAACGCTATCCGCAAGCTTCAGGCCAGCAAGGAGCGCCAGTCTGCCTTGGACAATGAGAAAGAACGTGACAGCCATGAAGATGGAGATTACTACGAGGTAGACATCAACGGACCCGAGATCCTGGAGTGCAAGTACAAGGTAATTGTCTTGTAGTAGATCAGAGTCTTACAATAATATTTGAGCTTTATTTAACCTGGTAACAATTGATCTTGCTAGGTTGCTGTATCTGAGGCAGGAGAGCTGAAGGAGGAACTGAAGACTCTGAAAGCCGAATACCAGACCTGTCAGTCACGTTACGAAGAAGAGCGTACCCGTCTGGAGAATGATGTCACAACTCTGGGAGAGAAGCTCGCAACTCTGGAAAAGATGAGTCAGGCAGAGAGAACAGAGAAGGCTAAGCTAGAGAAAGAGCTGCGCAAGGTGAGATATTGCTGTTTATCATTCTACAAATTGATGGATTTGAGTTGTTAATAAGACAAAAATATGACTCATGAATGCATTTTGTTTTTTTGTGTGTCATCAGTTGAGCGATGTGGCAGGCGAGTCACAAGGTAGCTTAAGTGTGGCACAGGATGAGCTGGTCACATTTAGTGAAGAACTGGCCACTCTTTACAACCACGTCTGCATGTGCAACAACGAGACGCCCAACCGTGTCATGCTTGACTTCTATAAAGAGGGTAAAGGTGGTCGGAGCAGCCCAGAGGGCCGTGGCCGTCGCTCTCCCATTTTGCTCACCAAGGGCCTCTTCCCTGAACCTGGTAAGGCTGACCTAAGCGATGGAGCTCCTTCACCTGTCTCCTCCCTGCCCTCTCCTGTGTCTGACCACCGACGCGAGCCCATGAACATCTATAACCTGGTGGCAATTATCAGAGACCAGATCAAGCACTTGCAACTGGCTGTGGACCGCACCACTGAGCTGTCCCGCCAGAGGGTGGCCTCTCTGGAGCTTGGCACTGTGGCCGACAAGGACAAGGAAGCCTGCATGGAGGAGATCCTCAAATTAAAATCCCTGCTCAGCACCAAGAGAGAACAGATTGCAACTCTGAGGACTGTCCTCAAGGCCAACAAGCAGGTCAGTTGATCTGTTTTGTCTTTCATACAGTTCAGATGACTGTTTAAGTAACTTGGTGTCACAAGCAAACATTTGTCAGTTTTCCTTGAAAGACAGAAACAGAAGAAGAAGGTGTGATCTATTCTAGGACTATTCAGCTGTTGTAGCAAATGTGTTGCAGGCGACATCTATAACAAACACTGGAGACAGCATTCTTATGTTGACAGCTGCCCGGAGTATCTGTATATTTAGGACTGAAAAACAGTCACCCAAAGCACAAAGAACCATAACCCAGAGACAGAGTGTATACGCAGTTGCTCTGGTAGCCCTTTAAAATATGTGTGTGGTTACTCATTAGAACACAGACATAAAAGTCCTGATGAAAGCAAAACATAGATTGATTTTAAAACCACTAACATTAGCAGCCAAGACAGAGCACCAAACATAATGAGTTACATATGACAGAAAAATTAAATTATATGTCCATATTAACAGACCTCTTCAGCTGCTCTGACCCTTTTGTTCTTGTTGTCCACCCACAGACAGCTGAAGTTGCTCTGGCCAATCTGAAGAGCAAGTATGAGAATGAAAAGGCCATGGTGACCGAGACCATGATGAAACTGAGGAACGAGCTCAAAGCACTGAAAGAAGATGCTGCCACCTTTTCTTCACTCCGAGCTATGTTTGCCACACGGTAAGAAACATGTCACCGTCTGCTCAGTGGACATCACCAAAAGTATTCAAATATATTTGACTCTTCTTACCTTACAAAGCGTGTATTTGACAAACAAGCATTTCTCTGGCACACAATTCTACCCTCACACAATGTTTTCTTACTTGGTGCATTAGCTATCTATGTTGTTTACCCAAATAGTGTGGCATGCATGAAGACCATTTTATACTGTGGAATTGAGGGTATTTTGGTCTGTGCTCACTTTCTGTTTGAGGGCTTAGGGTCTAGGATTATAGAGTTTAGGTTAAAATTAGGTTAAGGTTAGATATTTATTTGTAATGTTAAGGCTGGGGTAAGGTAGAGAAATACAAACATGAGTGTGTTTATTAGATGGGCTGCTACACTCGCTAATCTTTCCTGATTCTGAAAAGAAGCCGGTCAAAGGTTCTGCGCATAATCCCACCTCAATTTGCTCTGGATTACAGATCACCCCTCAACACTAAGTGTTCACACACAGCTTGTTTGTGTGTGTGGATTGCAGAGAAAGAGAAAATTAGTGGTAATGCATTTGAATTGTCACTTGTTTTGACTTTTACATTTGATTTTACTTATCCCAGAGTTGATTCACAGCTCACTTTTTTTTTTTCCTTTCTACTTGTTTTGTTGTTGTTGTTGTTGTTGTTGTTGTTTTTAATTCTTTCCTGTAAATATCAGCTCTGGTCCAGATGGCATTGAGATGCTGAGACAGTTAGTTTTCCTTTCAGCATTTAAGACTCTGCAATCTACAGCAAACCTCAAGCAGAAGAGGGAGATGTGGAGGAGGGGCAGTATTATTGAATGAAGGTTACAAGTACTGAAAGGAATGTGTGGGCAGCTGAGCACCTTTCATCCTATCCATACAGTAATTAAATACATATCACTCATGTGCGCCTTTGCTAACTCCATATACCTGCAGTGTCTACAGTGAAAACTCCTCAGTCTGCAAACACAAGAGTGTTGTCATGGGTTTTTGGTGCACTGCAGAGCCAGATGGTGTGAGCATGTGGATATAATTTTAAACTGTATGGATGCAAAGGCAACCAGGGCTGATAGAGAACTAGATCTTGCTCACACTAATAACATTATTTTTACCACTGTGGCACAGCAGTTTAACAAATTTAAAAAAAGTTTGACATCATATTTGCTGTGAAGAGGCAGAGCCGTTATAAAATGTATGTTTCTTTAAGTCTCTTCTTCTGAAGAAATTTAAGATTTTGAGAACGCGTTAGACCTTTTCTTTTTACTGCCTGCATCAACACTGCTGATGAGGTTTTTAAATCTGTTTATGGGATGCATGTATTGGTATGTAAATTCTGTGCTATATGGACAGAGTTGGGTCAGGGGACTCTTTGAGAGCTTGGGGGACTCGCCTGAGAGAGGTTTCCCACACTCCCCCCTTTTGTATGCCAACATCCCCCCTACCATCCTTCCTCACCAGCAAACACCCGGTTCTCTAGTTATTTGTAAAAGAGAGGAAGGAGGCAGGCTTTCAGTTAAAGCCCTCTACAGGAGCCTAATTTGACACTCTTTTTTTCCCTTTGAGAAAGTCTGTAAAGGTGGATTTCTAAGACGCGTAAAACTCTGACACAAATGTGTGGTCTTTGACAAAGGAGAAGAGGGGTGGAATTGAAAGAATGTGTAGTTTTTTGTGTGTCTTTGTGTGATCTTACCCCACAGTTAGTAGCTCTCTTAAATATTAGAGTTACTTGAGATTTTTTAAAGTTTATTACATTCTGTAAGAATTTCATGAGAGTGACGCAGGGCTGAATGTTGCATGTACATACATGCATCTGTCTCTGTTGCTATGTATGTGCCTCTGCAGCTGCAGCCTCCAGTGTCATATTAACAGTAAGCTCCAGCCTCTAACATTCCTAAGACATGCCTCGACATGCTCTCAGCTCCTGCTCATATACTGATCAACAGTCAAACCATTATCCCAAGCCACAAATTCTCCACAAATGTACAATACCCAATCCTCCTGCTGTTCTTTTGCTAGTTGTGTTTTTGGTCCTCATTGTTTGTTCAGTTCTATTCTTACCACCTCCTCCTCTCTGCTCTCGCTATGATATCCACCCCATCATGACCAATCAAGCCCCAGACAAGACCACAGCAGTTGATTTGTGTTCATATGTGGGCTGTGAAGGCATATTGATTTTGAACCATGTCTACTTGAATGGTGCGATAGTCGGGCTTTCCTTATGCAGCCGTAAATGTCATCGACGACTGTAAATCATCACAGCAAGATGCAGATAAAGTGCCTGTTTGTCAAAGTGAATATGATGACTATTCATCCCCAAAAGGCCAGCAGCAGCCTCCTGGCCCCCCACAGCCATTGTGCCACCACACCCATCATCAGGCCAAAAAGGCTTCTATTGTATCCCTCCAGTCCCTAGAATAGACTCCTCTGTTTTTTTCCCGGGAAAAATGCACGCCCTCTCACCCCCATGTAATAGAGGCTGAACCATCTGAAGGCACCCCCCACAGCTCCCAGGTTGTCTCCCTGTCTCATATTGGGTTTAATGAAGCCGCACTGATCCCCATTGTCTGGGTGTGTGTCCCACTGGGAATCAAACTGCATACACAAGAGGGGAGGGTATTATGTTTGCATGGTGTTCTGGCAAGGCCAGAGTTCACATCACACAGCACCACACGCAGCAAAAACATCTGCAGTCCCTGCTCTTTTTGGTCCCAGATTCTGCCTTCAAGGCTTATTTTTTATTAAAACAGAACTCAATTTACAAATTTAGAACGTTCTACTTGTTTCTGATACAGTTTGAGTAATTTTCTAAAATAGGTGTCCATACTTCTAGTTCAGTTCAGTTCAACAGTTAACAGATCTCGCATGTCTAGTAGGAAAGTGACAGTTGTAGCTTGCAGACACTGGAATACAATACATGAATGCCATAACATCACTAAGATCTCATTATTCTTGTGGCTTTTCAAAGACTAAAAATGTTTGTGGGCTGACACCACATGTTGGGGTGTTCCCAGCCAGAATAAATATTTAAAAAGAAGAAAGACAAAATGGAGTAGGGTGAGGCTACCTACCAGTTAAATTATGTCTGAATGGTTTTGGTGCTGCACAGTTGGATGATAAGACAATGCTTAAATAGTATAACCAACCGCTCCCTTTATAGAGGTCTGTCAGTCATTACTGAAGAATGTCAGGCAGATTGCTTTGTCAGCAACACAAATAAGGGATGAGCAGACAGACACAGATAGCAGCAAGGAAGCAATGAAGAAAAGAGGCAAGACAAGACTCAGGAAGGAGTTAGTGATTGTGATTGAAATAGATGGAAAGGAGGAGTAGGAGAACAGCATGAAAATCAAAAATGTGCATGGCAGCAGATTGAGAGTGGTGATATAAACCCCACCACCACCACCACCTTAAAATACCTTTTTGTGACCTAGTTTTATCCTTGTCCATTAGGCACACATGCACAGACACACATACAAGGGCATAGAGAAACGGGTGATAATGCCGCAGTGCAGTGATATGGAGCAGTTGGTAGACAAGACTTCATATCATGTGCTATTTCACACAGAGTTGGGAGATGAAAGAGATGGACAAAAGTGATACAGTGTCACTCCAACTGGAAAAGTGGAGAACAGGTGTGAATAGCTACAGTTCAGAGTAATGAACCACACTCTCCTCTTCCCTATCTTCATATCTCTCCCCTCTCTGACTCCCCACCTCAGCCCCAGATGATGCAGAAATAATTTTCTCAGTGTCCTCCTTGATTAATGCCGTTATCTTCTGTGTATGTAATACATTATTAACTTCTGAACTGTGAGCTACACTCAACACATCTCATGAATGAGTCATTCGTGAATAATTGTACCATGTAGCGATTGCTATATACACCCAAAAAGCAACTGTTTATCATATCTTACATTTTAGAGATAACAATTGATTAATCAAGACAATAATTTAGAGATTACCCAATAACTGATAATGAAAAGTTAATATAAAACAAACTAGAGCTGTAAAGCAGGTCCAGTTATATACTAAGACATATAAAATCTTAAATCACAGGTATTTGTCCAAATACACTGAGCTGCTGAGCTGATGTCTGTGAGAAAAACAAGTTTACTACATTGTAGTATTCATCTAAAGACAGGCATTACCAAGTATTGCCAGCTGTGGACAGAGATCATTGATATAATCTGCAACATATCTGCTCACATAACTCAAAATGAGCTGACAACATGTTATTTTGTGAAGTTTGATGGAGGAGGCTGAAAAAGCTGACGTTAATAATGCAGTACCTCTGCAGGTCTTATGAGGACTGTACTGTGCAGCTCAATGGCTCCATCTGATGGTTGTAAAATATTGTCTAACCATGGAAAAAAGTCATGAACAAAGTGCTTCACTTTCAGTTGGTTTAAACTTTAAATGCTGATGTCAGTATTTTAAACATGTAGCTCAAGTATGTGATTTGTAATAAAAGTTAATGCAAATATATAATTTCTAACATTTTCTCATTTGAGTCAAACACTGTTTGGTGTTATTGGCAGTGCCAGTGCCCCCTGGTGGTAGGAGACATTAATTACTGATGGTTTAAAAACAGTCTTCAATTCCAGTTTAAAGTGAAGAATCTTTTTTCTCTCTGTCTCTCTTGTAGTTGTGATGAGTATGTCACCCAGCTGGACGAGATGCAGAGACAGCTGGCTGCAGCAGAGGATGAGAAAAAGACCCTCAACTCCCTGTTGCGAATGGCAATCCAACAGAAACTGGCCCTGACACAGCGCCTGGAAGACCTAGAGTTCGACCATGAGCAGACCCGCCGAGGAGGCAGCGCCACCCGGGGCAAGACCCGCATCAAGGCCAGCAGCGCCACCGCCAACAATCCCCACGTAAGTCGGAGTCTCGCCTGCTCTGGTTCCGGCCGACCAGAACACAACAGTGCTGTACCCAGTGGCATTCTGGGAGGCCCTGTGGTCTTTTGCAGCGAGAAATACAAGATCTACTGCGACTGAGGCAGCCAAGAAGTCTGCAAGGGACTGCTGTGTACAGAGGGGAGGGTGTGGCTTATGGGCCAGACCCTCCCTGCCATAGTGTTTAAGTGCCCCACTTGCTCGCTTAACTCCCTGGCCAGCCTGCGCTCCTGTAGGAACTGCTGTGTAACTAACTGGCTGCTCATGTGTGCTAGTGTAAACGCTTAGGGGAATGCAGATGTATGTACAGTGTGCACTAGACGTTTGGACTGTAGTAGACATATATGGCATGTGGAATATTGGGCCCCGGTTGTATTGGGGGGTTTTGTGGATATTATGGAGTGTCTATTCTTTCCGCTGTCGTAGTGCTGTACGTATGATGTAAAAGGTGGCAGCTTCTGTGCTTGTTTGTTCTGGCCCCCTGAGTGTATTGCCTGGTAACAGTAACACATTGTGTGGGTGGGGACTTGTAAAGAGGATGTCAATCTGACAGTCTTGCGACTATATATGCCATCCTTTGCTCTTCGACTCTTCTGTCGGCATTGGTGCTCCTTTAAAAAAAAAGGCCCTCTTCTCTCCTTTGCCTCTCCGTCCTGGTCCCCCAGGACTGATCCAGCAGCCCACTGTTCAATCAGGTCACTCCTAAATGTTTACAAGAAGATCAAGAAACTAAAATATGCAATCTCCCTCTGCTTTCTTGCTAGGGGAGCACAGTATGATTCTACGCAAAGAAATTCAAAAACTCTTAAGGGAGTTGATGGTTTTGTGATGGAATTATTTGGGCAGAAAAGGAGCACCTGTGACCACAGGTGTTTATTTCAGGATCATTTTAAAGCTGTGATGCTAGCACACCAATACAGTAGAATTCAGTAGAATCGCATGGCTTTGCAAATGAAACTGCTTATGAGCTCTTTAACTGTTTTTCTGTTGTCAGGTGTGTGGTACAAGAGAAACTCATGTACTACAGGGCTCTACATTGTTAAAAGAGGAGTTATTTGGTGTCTGGTGAGAAACAGGAGGGCTATGTAGTCCATGTGACCCATTGTGTTGGGATGGATTCTTTCAGAGCCATATTATAACAGAAGAAGAAAGTTTGACAAATCGATCTCCATACCGAAATTAAGTGCACTTCGGCATTGGTGCCTCAGGATCCTACTTCTATTAAAATGCTATAATTACTGTGAACATAGATACAATATAGTTTTGATCAAAGATGATTTTTTTCAAATATGGAGCAAGAGCACAAATCAAAAAGGCACCCACATCTGAATAATGAATCAGAACCATAAAGAAACAAAACCAACCAACCTGCTTGGCAAAAGTGCCTGTTAACCCAACCATTTGATATATTATCTGTTTATGTAAAGCCCTGTCCTTCTCATCTTGAGCTAATACTGTTCTTTTCCTTTTCTCCCCACCCTCTCTCTCTCATTTCTCTATTTCTGAGATATCGCTCATAGCCCTCCACTAAATTCTGCGTGATAACGTGACTAAAAAACCCTTTCCTTGTGTCTCTCATCTGTGTCTTGTCACTCGGTCACCATAACAACCTTCTCTCTTGTAGATTGTCAGCAGCTTGCTCCCCCAGCATCACCACTCACCCTTTAACTAGAATGAGGAAATGTAGGGTAAATTGCCCTCTGAATATTCTTTTCAGGTAACGTCCTCACATATGTTGTATTCCTGATTTTTGCCTGTGTGTGTGTGTGTGTATACCAGCATTAAAGTGGAAGGCCCTCGAGCGTGTATTATGTTTTAAACTTTAGCAAATGGAGGGTCAACTTTCTTTTTCTGTGTTTGGTGCGTGAGGACAAAATGATGTAGTCTTTTGATATCCATAATAGCTTTAACCCCTTGCAAGCTAGCATTACGCATATAGGAAAAAATATAAGTGGGGCTTGTGTTTAATAAATCCATGTATTGCTTGTGGATCATAGACACATTAGCTTTACGATGCTAAAAGCAGGGTTGATGTGAGAAAATCCTGCAAGATGTCTCAAATTATGCTTTTTCTACTACTAAGCTATATATTATACTCTATATTCTTAATATGATCATGTTCAGGTTGTACTCTTGCAGGATCCCACTACAGTATTCTTTCCTCTCAGTTATAAAGAGAGGGAGCTCTTTTATTCCTTCAAAATTAAATGAACATCAGCAGTCAACCCTGCTTGAATGTGCATCCATAAGCGACAGCACACAGCATGGAGACAAGGCTATGAAAAAAAGAAGAACCTCCTTGGAGGTTAATCATTCTTCCTTTTGAGATTCACTTAACTTACAAGTGCGATATATTCTGTTTCTATCTGTTGCGCTAACAGAGAAAAGGTTTGAGGCGTAGAGGGGGGGAGAACTACTCGTGTTGTAAACCAGCTCCTGAAAGAGGAGATAAGAAAGTTAGACATGCTGGTGAAGAAAACCAGATGTCTGGCTGAGAACTGACTCTGATACTGTGGACAAATGAGTCCAGGGGTTTGCTGAGAGAGAAACTCCTGGTCATTTTTGGAGGCCAAATTAAAAAAACAAAAACAGAAGACTGGTTGCTCAGCCAACCAAAGGACGTTGATTCAAATTTGTTGTGCCCTTTTCCTTCCCCTTGTTTAGGCTCTGTGGAATCACTGAGCAGTAAATAGACCCCAGGATGTGATTGTTACTAGAACCCCTCTCCCTAGTTAGATGAATTCCCACTTTGCTCCATCTAGTTTGAAATCAATGTCTTGCTTATCTGGTGTCAGAACAGCATGACACCTTAAAAGCTCCTCCTACCTCTGCTTGCAGGCTCTTCCTACTTCACCTTTACGTTTCTTATACCCGTAATGCATCGAGTTTCTGATTTCAATTAAGCCTGCATGTCAAAAACCATAACCCATTGTCATTAACTTGCATGGCATTTGAGAAAGACCCATCTCCGTTGACCTGGGTGGAGGGATGTGGCTTCAACTCTGCCCTTTGATTGAAAAGTCATGGTACTTGTGAGTCACTGGCTTCCTAACTGCACCTGCAGGATACGTTGTGGTGAATGTGCTTTCACATCAGCTCCTCAGAAACATATGACATTGCTGATATGACAGAAAAGCTCAAAGTCCTAACATTGGCTTCTGTTGCTTTGACTAACTATAGCTGCCGTCTAATTTTTTTTGCCTGAGTGGACTTTGCTGCCCACCATGTTAACAGTTGCTCTGAAATTGACCAGTAATGCTAATGCTGTTTGTTTCTCCATTTTGCAGTAAATTACAGTAGTTCTGCATGGATGACGAAGTGCCAACACACGGTCCATTCTCACAGCTGATTGAGTTAGCCGAAAAGAGCTAAAAAGCACAATAAGCTATTTGGACTTGAGGACAAAAAAAAAAAACTGCCACAACAACAAAACATACGTGAAAATGCTAAACGGAAACACTGATTCTTAAGTCAAATCGACTGCCCTTCCTTTTAATTTCGAACACTAAAATGTGACGTAAATGACAAACTGCTGCTGGAAGCCAATTTCTCCCAAGTTCAATGAACTGATTGAAATTCTGACCAGAGTTTATGGTTGACTTATCTTACCATTCAATGAGAAGCCAGGGAACATGGGTTTGTTTCTCAGTGTAATCCAACAACCTGTTTTGTCTGGTTCTATCTTGTTTTTGTTTGTTTGTTTTAGTTTATTGTTTCTTAATCTGTGCACTTTCATTATATAGGATTATAACAGACTATTTTTAACCTATAGGAAAGCATAGTAGTGCTGTGGTTTGTGAGTAGGTTATAGGACTATAGGTTTATAAGTTCTACTGAATTGACCAATTTTTGAGACTATTCCCTCTAGTAAAGGCTCCACAAACCACGGCCTACTATTATGACTTTATCCTCAAGATTTTATCCATCAAATAATCATTCATAACTTGTTTCGTTATATTTGCATCATATGTTATGCTGTTGGGTTTCTTTTATGTTTGTTCTACTGCCATGTTCTATACAAAAAATCCAGGGTGATCAAATTCTGGGGTTTTTTCATGTATTTATTATTCCTAGGAATAGTTCAAAATAATGAAATGAAACTTGACAACGCCCTGACACAAATAGGTAAGTTGTGTTTTGGGAAAATTTAAGTGATATGATATGCTTTTCCTAGCTTCTTACCGAGGGCGTGAAATGGGATCACTGACTTTCAGAATTCTCTGCAAGTGCGACAATTAAATTCCAAATTGGAATTGTTTCATTCTCTCTTTGTTTATCGTGCCAAATCTTGGTACACCGTTTAGGTTGAAAAGAATCGAGACTCGGAAAGAAGACAAGCCGTAACTGAGAAACATGGAGTTCGGGCCATGGCTGTCTCCGTGAACGCTGGGGTTTTGGTTTTGGTTTGTTTAGTTCTTCGTTTCTGACCAGTAGTGCCTTTCATTATTTCAAGGGAGAATCTTAGACTAGTATTTTACGTTTTCTTTTTTTTATGGGTGACAACTTGGGCTTCAAAAATGACTGTCAGCAGCAATAAGTGCAAAGGGAATCCCCCCTATTTAAGCTTGAGTGAGATAATAGTTTTAAAATTAGCTCAATAAAACTGAAATTGTATTGAATTCTGTAGGTCAGTGGTCCACTCAATAAATTCAGGGGTATTAAGAAAAGGTTGTTGTTGTTTTTTATCAAACTTTGGGAACCAAAAGAAATCCCTTTGGCCTCCTGTTATTGAACAAAATGCTCCAAGCACCTGTAATGTGTTGGGGTAGATCAGTGTACTATTGGAAACATCTACATATCTCTAGCTTTGTTTGGTGAAGGTAATGTGATATCAATAGTATTATTGAAAAAATGTGCAGAGAGCGCATTTATTATTCTTTTTGTCCGATTTGAGTTCTGTTTGTTGTTGTTTTTGTTTTTTTTATTGAATCTTTTTTACATCATCTTTGAGCATTATGCTTTCAGGAAACAGAAAACAAAATAAGCATCAACAAGCTTGAATAGTGCCATTATAGCCAATGATTGTTTGTTGAGGCGCTAAAGTTACCAATACGGACAAGAAGCTAAAAAATAAAGTGCAATTCAGATACTGTTTTACATTAAAAGGAGTTTTCTGTTTGCTGGAAGCGATAGCATTGTGATAATGAAATTAGCTGTGCAAACTTTATATTGTCATATTGTGTTTCAGTATTGATCCATAATGAGAGTTTGATATCTTTATACGAAATAACGACTTCACCTGTATGTTGGTATTTATTTGAATTGTCATGCAGTACTGTATTCTTATCAGTAATGTGCATAATGATTAGTGGCATATTGATTAAAGCTAAATGTCATATGCATGTTTCTCAGTAATGGGACCTTTACACAGAATTGAAAACAAACATGTAAACTTTATCAGGGTGTTTAAAAAAAATGGGGGAAAAAGAAAACACAAGAGTTAAGTCTGATGTATTACTGCTGAACTAATAAGTGTTTTGTTTGTTTTCTAGTAGAGAGGTGGTATGTCTGTGTAAAGGTAGTCATACTGGCTAAAACTAATAAATGTGACTTAAGTTTCAAGGTGTTTGGGTGTTGTTATTTATAGCTTCTTGCACAGCAGCAGCAGGCAAAGGGTTAACCAGAGAAGTGAATGGTCTGCAGCCCCAGTGTCTCCTCAGAGTGTTCCCAGCTGGAAACCAGGGGCAGGGGAACTTCCCAGCTGTCTGAGCAGCTCCAGGACATGATCACATTTCACACAATACACAAAAACACTTCCACCACCTTCTCCCCCCTCCAAACCGCTCTCTCTCTCTCCCTCCTTGTGTTTTCTCTGCTGTCTCGCTTAAATCTCACTCCTCCCTCTCCCTCCTCTGCCTTTCTTCATTTCATTTTCTTTCTCCCCTCTCGCTGCCTTCTCGAGATACGCCCATGTGCTCATCTGAGCCAGTTTCTGTTGACCTTTGGTACACCCTGCACTTCCTGTCCAGGCTCTGGAGGCCTGCGCTCTGTCCAATTAATCTTAGTGATTTTCTATTCAGTGATTTAAAAAGAAGGAAAAATGCTGTTGGACTCTTTAAAAAGAAGACATTTACTTAAATTCATATTGATAATAGCAACATTGATTTAGAAGAATACACGAGATTAAATAAATGATTTAATCCATTACTCAACTAGACTTTGAATTAAACAAATGAACATAGCAGCAGGTTAGCCTTCTATGACAAATGAAGAAAATTATTAGAATATTCTGTTGAAATGACATATATTTATTTCAATATGTGGTTTCCTAACTTTTTTTTAGTCTGATGTATGTGATGTGATGTTTGTGATGTTTTAAATTACAACCACTGAGTTATATGAGAACAGACACTGATGCTGGAATGACCTGTGTTTAGGTTACTTTAAGTCTGCACTTGTGTAATATCTTAGCCACTTGTTCATTAATCATAGCAAACCATTTTAAATTCTCTCTTTACTTGCTACTACTTTTCACACACTTTCAATCAAGGGATATGGTGTCAGGTGCAAGTGTTTTATTCGCCAATAGTGCATTGGTTACTGTGAAAAATAATCTTTCCACATGCGTCTTGAGAACAGCAGGAGCAACTTTGTATGTATACACCCTGGTGTGCACACACTTACACATAGAAATATTACTGTGCTGAAGACTACACACACTACTCTGCCACAGCTCCATACCCATAAAAGGGCAAGTGTCATCCTGACTTGGGTTCTAACATATGTCTCTTTCCAATTCAGAGAAGCTTTACAAAGAGGCAAGAAAGATTTATCAGAGTTTCCTTACCTGTCATGAGAGATGCACTTCAAAGCATGTGCTCACAAACATACATGAAGTATTTCATTTACAATAATGAGAAAACTTATTGTACCAGAAATGAATAGTTGTAATAATAATTACATATTACAACCTCACCCATACACTATTGTGATTTAGTACAGTGAAACCAGTTGCTACCATTTTCCATACACCCCATAATTGAACTTAAATGTCAGAGTATTAGTCAGAGCCTGAGGGAAGAGGTTAATTCACTGACAACCAGTGACATCACTGTACCAACAGTAGAGCCTTTGTTGGCATTCGTCTCTTCTTATATCCTCCCCACCCAGGACGCGGGTGGCAGAGGAAATATGGGTCAGTGGGATTCATTCCATGGCATCAGTCCCGCTCTATTAATATGCAGGTGCTGTGATCATGCTCTGGATGGGGGGGTTCCACCCAGCAGAGATGCTGTTCTATATCAGCAGCTCATATCAGCTAATGCACTATACAAACTCACCACTTGGGGTCACTAATACTGTAGTTATTGACATCTTTATGATCAGCTCAAACCTTTAGTTGTAGCATTGGCCTTAATAAAGACTCAGTGCTTGTGCACTGATAAAGAGTCTTCTTTATGTGTATCAGCCAGTCCCGTCATGTGATAAATCCATGTGGAGCCTGAGGGAGCCTGAAGGAGCTGTGATCAGCTGGTCTGGACGAGCAGCACCAATCACCAACACATTTGCTTCATGTACACGCACACATTTCTGTACAGCTCTACTGGAACAGAAATAATACCATTGAGGATATTAGCAAATTTATGACCTGTGGAGCATGAGCTCCTCCCCATGATGCATTAAAACATTCCTTTGCCCTCACACTGGACACAAGGTGTGAGTGTCCTCCTTATTGTGACTCATCTTTAGGCATTATCTCCACTGTTGGTGTGGTCTCAGATTAACAGGTTACCGTGGTATCGCTTGTGTCAAATAGCAAATTAAGTGTTGATTCACTCAGTATGGGGCTTTAATTTGCACATGAAAAAGAGTGAACAAATAAAGACTGGCACCCAGTCTAGAGCGTGATTAGTCAAATAATTGGGCTCCATGGTTTCAGTGTGAAAAACACTAGGTAGCTCATCTCACACTTATCTGTGTCAATGTTCACACCTATTCCTCAGCTTGGCAGCTCATCTGCCACTCAATCTTCTTTCTTTGTTAGTCCTAATTGTCTTTTTTTGATACAGCACCCGCTGTCTCTCACCTTTCCCCCTTATCTTTTACTGCTTTCCCCTCTATTTTCCCCATTCCTCCCTTGCTCTGAATGCTGTTGTTCACTCTGCTCTGTACTTATGAGTGGAGGAGCCCCAGGGAAGCGGAGGAGAGGATGTATCCCAGGGGGCTGTTTGGTGTTCTGCTTTCTGTGGACCAGCATGCTCCAAACACACTGACAGGCATCTCCATGCACTTGGAGGCACTAACAAGGACACCAGGCCTCAGCTCTATTTAAAACATGCATTCAGTCATCCACAAAACACTCAGCCTTTCAGACTCTGCACTTAAACATTCAGAATTATACTCTACATCAAGGATGGAAAAGGTTAAAGTAAAATATTTTTGTATTCATGTAAGTCTGCAAAATAGATATATACAGCTTAGCAGAGAGGACTGCAGGTCAACGTAGCAGCCTTCTTCCTGGCAAGGAGCCAGACAAGGACGCATTTCATTAGAAACCCTGCTGTTGTCTGTGTTGATCTGAGGCAGACGAAAAGAATGCAGCAACAGCACTCACCACAAAAGGGATTAATGATGCGTAGCTGAGTCGACACACGTTTCAGAAAAGATGGGGACACAGACACAGAGAGGGGTCACACAGTCATGCTCCTGAAACCTGGCTGGACTGATTAAATCATTAATTATGCATCAATGCACATAGTATTTTTCTTTTTATAGCTGGTTTAATTTAATTAAGATTGGATGCCCACCTACGGACAGTGGCCCTCCTGAGATAAATCTGGAGGCCATGAGCTGATTAATTGATAATGAAAGAAAAACAACATTTTGTCCAATGTTTGTCGGTTCGCGAAATAATGGATTAAAATCATCTAAGAATCAAATCAGCATTTGGTGGAAATGCAAACAACTGGTAGACCTCTGAAATATGACAAGGTCCCCAAGCTAGACACTGCTGTTATGTAATCAATCACAAGACAAAAATAGTTATGCGTAGTTGATTCTTGATTAATTTAAATGGTTTCATGTGAAGTGTTCATCAGAAAAGTAAACACTTAATCTGAAATGTAGTAGAGTAAACGTATATAAGCATAATAGGAAAATATTCTGACTGGAGGCTGGAAAATGACCTTTAACTGCTACACCAAGAAGTCAGGAGACACACAAGCAACAGAAAGTTTTACAGTGCATGAATATAACAGTTTTCTTCTATCGGTTCCTTGTTATTCTGGACAGTGGCTCACAGAGGCAGATGACAGCATCCTCTGAAGAGGCTGGAAACCCAAGGTAATCGATTAAAGAGATCAGCAGAAAGCCTGGGCAGTGACATGGAAACTCAGTGTCAGTTAGTGTTCGTGTTCCAGGTTCCTTTTTTTCCACACTAATAAGCAGCTGTGGACTTTTTCGAAGCAGAGCTATCTCTTGAAATAGGCCTCATCCTTTTCGTGACTTCACGTGACAACCCATGCCATGTCTCTGTGACCGTGGGCACATCATGGCTCTGACATACAAAACTGCAGTTTGAGTACTGAAGGAAATGATAGATCAAAGAAAACAAAGTTTCCACTTTAAACTCGAGTGGCACGTTAAAGGATAATGTTAATATATCTATTGTTTTTCCGCCAAACAAATCTTTAATTCTTTGCATCCACGCTGTGTGAATGGAGTTGCGGTGCTCGCGCCTCGCACTGGCGAGAACGCGCATTTTCTTTTTCTTTTCTGTTTTTTTCTAGCAGCACCGAGGAGAGAGTTCTGTTTCTGGGGAGGGAGGAGAGAGGACTACATGGAGGACTACACTGCTCTTGTTCCACACAAAGACGATCTGTGCAAAATCTCTCTCGCGTCCTTTAGGAAACCATGAAGTGTCCTTAGTGTGTGGTTTGTTTTTCGGCGAACAGGAAAGGTGGGGGGCGCGCTCTGAAGTGGAGCCGCTCATCCGAGTTTAGTCCACCGTACTCTGGAGCCACTGCTGTAACTTGTTTCTCCGAGAAAAAGTCGGGTTCTGCAGAGAAGGACCGGGACTTTGTGAAAGATGCAAAGGGTTTCGGCTACTGGTAAGTGATTCTCTCTGTGATAAAGAAAGCTGGATCTCCCTCCCTGCCTTCTTTTAAAACTATCTGTGGCTTTCTTAAGTTGTTTCCAAATAGCTACAGCTTGTATTGCGGACAGGAGCTGAATTCCAAAATCCTTTTTGCCAGCTGTCAACAGGGCAGCTGCAGGCCTGCTTCAGCTTCAAAACAATGTAACGAGTTGTTTTTGCTCGTCTGGCTGCTTCACAGACACCCTCAGAGGAGCATTAATGGGAAGCTTGAGCTGACACGGCAAGAATAGGAGCAAAGCGGTGCCAAACCCTGAGAGAAGGAGGTTTGACCTCACTATTGCCCCAGTCTGTTGCAGCCCCCCCCCTCCCATTCTTATTTGTTTATATTGAGTATATGACTGGAAATCAGTCCACTAACCACAATGATGTTGTTAGGTCTGATAATATTTGAAGGGGAGTCATCCATCCTCCTTCCTACTGTGATGTGTGTGTGTGTGTTTGTGTGTAACAACATCTATAGAAAGTGATTTGAATGGAGGTGTGTGTGTGTGCACCTTAGATTAGAGATGTGTTGAAAGTGTCTGTCAGTCTGTCTGGGAGGGTGCTAGGAGGTGTTGGTGTCTGTGGGAGGTTTTCGTCCTCTGTATTTTTGATCACATCACATAATTTCTCGTCCACCACAAGAGACATAAAACATGACACACAGACAATGATCTGGTCATGGAGATAAATGAAACAGTTGATTTTAGACAGGAAAAAAAACTCTTTACTTTTTGTTATTCTTTCAAAATTGACTGTTAGTTATTCACTGTGCCCAGACCATTGTTTATATGTCATGTGTTGTATTTTGCGTGGTCATGAGATGACAGATCTGGGGCATTTGGCTTAATATATTCCTATCAACTAACCACAAAGACTTACTGTGAGAACCAAACTCCATAGAAAATACAGTTAGATCTCAGGATTTATCACAGAGGCCACAGAATAAAGTGCTACTAGCATGCAGACAAAGAAGGGGGGAGGGTATAAGAGAGAGACTGATAGAGATGAAGTGCTGATGGGACGATATCAGGCTGCAGCAGAGGTGAGCTATGCAGAGAGAAAAAGAACGTGTTTGTTGTGAGACTCGGGGGAGGAATCGATCTGCCGTCCTTCTGGCTGACTTTCTTTTTCCGGCTGTCCAGCAGTATATCGTTTCTCCCACACACATATTCATTCCCAAGGCCTTGCTCTTTTTATTTTCCCCTCTTTCTCTCCCACACTGTCACAGATCAATCTCTGCCCTCTCATCTCCTTGTCTGCCTTAAACCCACCTCCCCAACATATACGCACACACACACATGCAGCTCTACTGCTCACTGCCCTTAGATGAAATATATCAATTTATTTTTTATTTTTTTAAGTTCCCTCAACTCTTCTTCCACATGGGAACCGAAGCAGCCCGTGCACTAGCTCTCTAATGCTTATGTTAATGTTTATGATGGGAGGGTTAAAAGGGTTGTAGGTTGCTTGCATCAAATCGTTGGAGAGTCTATGAAAATAAACCACAACCAAATAAACTGCAGGGGGATATATAGCATGCCTCCGCTTCAATCCTCAGACATGTTGCCAACTTTTCTGTCAGACTTTGCTCTTAGTCTTTACACTCTGTAAAGCTAAAGTGAGTGAATGAGTCTCCTCCACAGGATGCAGGACAATGGTGGTCCACGTGCAGCAGCTAGATTCTCCTGCATGAATGTCCCGGCTGGCTGTTTAGGTTATTTATTATTACCAAAAGCTAGTGAGCCTGTCTGTGTTTAACCGAGCCAATGTAAACATCTCCCCTCTGTGATAGATAAACACAGAGCACAAGAGTTAGAGAGGAGGATGGTGAGAATATTATCTGCCCAGCTCCCCTTGTTCCCACTTCTTAGAGCTCACATGCCCTGGATGTTGCTTTCTCTCAGTTTCAAAGAATGGGTCATATTACACTGATGATGTTATTATGATGCTGTCATTCAACCTAAGTGTTGACTGAAATAAAACTCCACTTCTTGCACAGCTTGTAGAAGCCCAAAGGTAAAAATTGGATTTTTGTAATTTATATATATGAAACTGATATTGTGCACATCATCTCAAGATCTCGTCATCACAGTGACGTTGCATTGCCTGTTCAGAGACCATACACTCTATGTATACGTATCATTTTTATATATTAACTTGATTATAAAAGCAAAACCTATGGTCACCCATGCTTTAGCTGGAGAGGCTGCACAACTTCCCAAAATTAGTTAGAAAACCAAATCAAATGGTCATTTTACATTTCTGTTTATCAATAGGTCAAATATTTAAAGTGCATATGAATTAGTGAGCCCTTCACTTTGGATAGATCCAAGCAAGCTAAGCTAAGCTAAGCTAGGTGAAACACATCCTCCTTCCAACTCCATAAAACTGATTATTTTACTGATAAATTTCTGTCTCTGAAAGAACGAAAACAAGCATTTTTCCTTAATAGACCTGCAAACTCTGCCTCCATTCTTTTGTCAGTGGTACACATGTTGTAATGCTGACAGTTTCTAAATGACCTCAAACATATTTTTGCAATATTTTCTTGCTTATTGGCCAACGTAAACTGACACTGTGATGCTTGATACAGGTGATACACTGAAGTCTTATTACTACTTCGATAATGCCCTTTATCTTTGCATCGTGTCAGTACTAGTGTTGTACAAATGGATGATTGTAGTGTTGGTGTTCTGTTGACCAACAACCATCAGTCATGAAACAACTTTATTCCTGTAACATCTCTTGTATTTCTCTACTCCTCCATGTCTCCTTCTCATTCTGTTAAAGTGTGTGTGAGAGAGACAGCATGACTCAGTTTCAGAAGCTTCAGGCTCTTTTCTGGCCTGCCTGAGTGTCACACTGATTTTCCTAATGGTGGTCATGTGTGGGTCTTGCTGCTGCAAAGGCTTCAGCTAAGATCTTTGTGTGTGCTGTGCGTGCATATGCAGAAAAAGGGGGCTCTGGATTGGTCGGTTCCTTTTTTTTAACCCCCTTTTTCTGCACTGCAGTGTATGTGCAATAGTTATTGACGTGTAAGTTGGTTTGTTGACTAGCTAACCTTTAATAGGTTTGCTGGTTTTACATTAGACAAGTGTGGCCCAGTATTTGCACATTTACAGTAGAGACATTTTAACAGTAGAATGATGACCTGACACAGACTTGAAAGCATTAAAGTGTAACCGGGTGGCATTAGAAACTGGTCTGTGTTCTATAGCCACAGTGATGTCGTTGCACTGATTCTCCTCTTTAACAGGTTCTTGCTTACTGGTCTGGCTTACTACTTTGAGCGGTATGATATGAGTTGTGTCATAGAACTGTTGTTACGTCAATATGCAATTATAAAGTACTTTTAATGTGCCTACTGTTATTGAAAAAAAGCAATATTGTCACAACTTTTCACCACGCCCAGCTGTTCCCTTTAGCTGGAAACAGCCTTTGAGACAGTCACTCCCAACCCTTTTCACTTGTGACGCCTAGACGTAGTGTTTGACTCATTTTGTTGCAACAAAAACCATTTGTACAACAGTGGTACTAACGTGATAGTTTTAAAGATCCCGTAGTCAAGCTTTGACAATGCTATGTGGTAGTGCGAGGAAATGGGCTGGACTGTGACAGCAAGGATGGCAGTAGTGTTACGTTAAATACTGTTTGTTATTAGGATGTTTCTGTTCAGCGTAGCAGTCCTTCCTGCACAGTGTGTTTATACTGGAGGTCTCTTGGCCTCTAGTAGGGTCTGGCTGACACACACTCTCACACACACACAGTAGGCGGAAGTGACCTAGTTTTCATAAATGGTACTAACTGTTGCGGCCTTCTATGGACAGAATTACTCGGTGTCACCCAATAAAGAACAGTGGTAGAATATGTTATATGTTGAGCATGACCAGAATTAACCTTATCATGGTCGTCTGGATAGATCAAGTTTATGTAAGCCAGATGCTGAACAGCAACACTTTTAGGCTGCTGGGAGTGGGAGTGCTCATCAAGATTATTGATGTACCCTTTGTGGCTGTTCTAAAAACGGGGGGAAAAAATCATCTGAAATCAGAGAAACAGAGAAAAGAACCCGGTTCAGAAGGCTTTCACACCCAGAAAGTCTCACATCACATATACAGACGAGACACAGCATTCGGTGTCTGTGGTATCTGTGCCTCTTCTCTCTATTCTGCTGTCTGTCTGGATTGGACCTACCCTGATGAGGGGGATTTTCCTGGGAAAGTCATATGGAAAGAAAAAAACAGCCTTAATAGTAAAAGCATGTTCCATTCTATTTCTTTCCCTTTGTGTGTGTCTGTGTGTGTGTGTGTGTGTGTGTGTGTGTATTTTATGAGTTCAGCTCCTTGCTAGCACACTGAAGACATTGTGTTTTGCCTCTCTGATCATCAGAAGACAAGGCTCTCTCGAAGCGGGACTTCCTGTACACATTGGGGTGAGGCAGGGGGGGCTCTGGAGAGAATTCAGGCAGTGAAGAAGAGGAGTAGAATAGATAGAAATGGAGCCACGTAGGGTCATCTCTAGGTTGGAGGGTGAACATCTGCACTCTGATTCACAGGTCTGATGACAATACTGGATCCTAAATGGGAAGTCGGACCCTTGAACTCGAATTGTTTGTTGTGAGTCAGTTCTACATAAACCATCCTGCTGCTGTTAATACTTGCTTGTGCACTTAATCTGCAGCTGAAATGTTTGTGTCCTGCAGAACATATAGAAATGAACTGGCTTCAGTTGGGTGCCACAGAAAGGCTGGGAAAGTCAGAAAGTACTGAGAGATGGTGTAAAGCACTGTTTGTGTTAATGTTTATTTTAATAGTCCATTATAGATATATAATAAACCTCAAAAATCCACTTATGCACATGCACATTGTGAGTTTGGTTGTTTCACACATTACAAGGCTACTGTTAATAAAGCACTCCCTGATGATACACAATAACTCTGACAATGAAATACAACTAACTGTTCATCTCAGGTTTCCAGAAACTCATTCGTATAAGTCAAAGCTGGAATGTAGGAGGTCAGTTTAAAAACTGATATCATATGCTTTAACAAATGGTTAGCAGTAATGCAAACTGTGCATGATTTGCAGATTCGTAAGTTCTCCTCCAAGACTTTTCATTCCCCATCTGTCAGCTACGCTTTAGTCCAACCTCCCACTCCCCTCTCCTCATCACCACACACACACACACACACACACACACCTGATATACCCATAAACCATTGTGTCTTGCTTTTCTCACTGATTGCGTGTGATGAATTCTCCATGCTCTCTCCCCTGGGTGTCCATCCACCCCCGACCCCTTCTGCTCTGTCCTTCTGTTGTCATTAACCATTGTCAATGTCCCTTTCCTCTGTCTGTCTGTATATAATGGAATAAATGAAGCATAGAAGTCATACTAGTGTTTTTGGTAGTTTGATTCACAGTGGGCTACACAAACAGCCTCGGGGCCTGTCAGTCAGCAGGAAACTAAACCTTTCCTTGCTCTATAACTGTTAGGACAGGGCTCTCATTTAGCGCACGATAAAGCGCTGCCGGATAGGGAGTTTGTTTTATGATTTATTATCACTACAGATTTATCTTAACTGGCTAAACTCGTGTGCTTTGAGAGTCATTGTGTTACTCTAAATCTCCGCTCTTATTAATGTCACCCATAAAATGCTGACTCAGTAATATAGAATAAAGCACACCCTGTCCATGAACCGCTGCCTTCTGTTTATAATATCACACAGTGATTTTATTGCCAACAGTTAAAAAAAATCTCTCTATTTCTGCTACACTGAGTGTACAACTGTTATTCTGCCACTAGATGGCATTGTTATGTTATTCCTGTCAAGTTCTTTATTGCACCAAGTAGATTAAATGACAGACTAGAGACTTTGGAATAGTCACAGAAGACATCTTACTGTAGGAGTGTAGATGAAAGCAGTGGTTCCCAAACTGGGGGTCACAAGTCCTGCAAGGGCTGCAAAGCAAAATTACACGATAGCTACACAAAATTATCAAGTTAAGTCATGCTCTTAATTTGCCATTTGCACAGAAACGGATACATATACATAGGTGGGAAGACTTGCATGGTTCTCACTGTCGTGTTTTTTTAAAAGCCACATGATATAACACAGCCACACATAATGCAAAAACATATATAAAGGAAAAGGCAGTTATCTCAAGATGGGAAGAAATGTTCCAAAGAGTATTGAGTATGAGATACCATGCTCAATACTCTCGAACATAACAGTTTACTTTCCTTTTCCTTGTTAATTATATGATGATTTAGCCTCTTAAGGCCTATCTTCATTGGTTATGATGTTATAAAAAAAGTTCCATTTACAATGTCAACAATGTACTTTCAATAGTGTTTCTTTACTACAGCAGAGCACTGTGTTGAAAAAAAAAGAAATTAGTATGGAGAGGTTGTCATCGCTGCTGTCTGTGCTCCAGACAAACCCGTAGCTCAGAGGCCGAGCTGCTCTCTCTGGGTGTAATCGAGGTGCTTCAAACTAAAGGTCACCCTGGCAACAACAGGCTGACTCTTCTTTCTTCTATTGTAGTGTGCTCTGACCATCAACCATATATTATCCCGGACTGCTCTGCCTCTGCAATGACTTTGTGAAAAAGGATAGCGCTGTTTTATGGCGGCAGAACTGAACTCTGACTTACTGGTTAAAGGACAGCAATTTGCTGTTACTTTTATTTAGACAATGTTTTGACTTGTGTTAAGATGCGTCACTTAGATCCTTCCTTTGATATAAAAAAAAAGTGGCCACTGCACTGTGCCATCTTCACCCAGCATGCCCTGCATCAGCCACAGCTCTCATCACAGACCAGTCATAACACCCTGCACCTAATGAGGAGATGAGAGCTACATCCACACAGATGGATCCTGTTCCAGCGGTCCGTTGTGGATTATCTTCCTCAAACAGCTATTCCAGGCTCTGACCACTTTTTTTCATCAAGGTCCTTATTCACTAACAAGCACTTCATTAGATTTACATTGATCCTGAAAGGTCAAAATGTAATAAAACAACAAAGGCCGCTTGGCATCTGTGTTTCAGTCCATGCATGCATGTGTCTGCGTTTGTGTGCATACCATATGTGCATACATGTGTGCCATGTGATTCTCTGATAAACTTGCTGTCTGTCTGCGGCTGTACGTGCCTGAAGCTAAATCTTCGTGATTCATTTATTTCAAAACCATCCTTGAAGTATAAAGTGAGTGTACAGTAGGTTGTTAAATTGCCATCAATCACCACGCTGCTCTTCAAAGATGAATTATGAGTGTCATTAACCCAGGACACACACACATACACAGCTTTTTGCAGCATGACTTTGTGGATGCTTGCTTGCATTTAGTAAGTGATAAAAAACAAAACAGTGCCTCATCCAACTCTAATCTGTTTGACAGCTAGAAGAATGTAACAACAATACACTTACAGGTAAAGCATTCACAACCACAAGATTCAACCCCATTTCAATAAGTAGCTTGTGGGCTCGCTTCTCTTTAAATGACACTCAGTGAAGGATTGCATCATTGTTGTTTCTTATCCAGCAGAGGAAAATATGACAAGAGCGCTACATTCGGTTTCCGTGTTTATAAGCTGAACTCTCTGAGGTATGAATGTGTTGACTCATTTCCAAGTGGAAGCTTTGGATGTTTTTGCATTCTATTTTGCTCTCATTGTTAGTCCTGGTTTTTGTGTGTAGTAGAAAAGTTATTCATAATATGCTTAAAATACTGCAACATGGGCATTTGACAGAGACACTTGGACTATACCCTTCATACAAACATTATTGTTGGACAGATTCTATAGATTTCCCTCTGGAGGAA
Source organism: Sandelia bainsii (assembly GCA_032362345.1). Taxonomy (NCBI): domain Eukaryota; kingdom Metazoa; phylum Chordata; class Actinopteri; order Anabantiformes; family Anabantidae; genus Sandelia; species Sandelia bainsii. The sequence continues at coordinate 17,732,966 of JAUMHL010000028.1, read as the reverse complement.
GCTTCCCCAGAAACACATCGAGACAAGCGTCGGCCATTTTTCTCACTGCTCTTTTGGGTGTACTTTACTTACCGGTGTGTGATTAATCATGTCAAATCGCTGCTGGTGAAAAATGCCCATGTGTGGATTCTTTGCTAGAGACATTCCCGCTGGACACACACTCATACATTAACACGTACGCGGACATTTGTCATCCATCACCTGCTTCCCCCCTAAACACCTTTTCCACTAAAACATAATGCGACACATGGCAGGTGTTCTGCAGTGGAACTAAAAACTAAGCAAAACAGAAGAAACAATAATGTATGTAGTTGAAAGACTTTATGTTTCTGTGGAGATGGAGGTGTTTGTGAAGTTTTGATGCATGTTTTCTTGCCTTCTGTTGATGCTGAGCTGGGTGATGCTAGCCGCTCTGCATCATCATCCTCTCTCTGTTTCTTTGACCCCTCATACCTCACATTTAATTTCATTTTGTGCCAACTTTTTCCTCATTTGAACCACGTATTTATTTTTACTCTCCGTTTCTCTCTCTATCTGTGCTGCACAGTAATCTCTACTGAGCCGTACATAATCACAGGCCATCTGGGCGCTGCAGGGAGAGATGAGCCTGCAGCTCGTCAGATGACCAAATGCACCGTGGGTGGACATACACTCATGTGCATGCACCCACACACACTATTAAGTCACACCCTTAATAGTTACAAATCATCACAGGGAAGTTCACTTCCATCAGACATCGCAAGACCTTACTCAAGGACATACACACCATTCAAACAAAGCACCGCAGTGTAACACAGCAGGAATAAACAGCACCGAATTTGAAACCAAATCACACCTCTTTCAGCTCCATGTAATGATGTTCCACAAGCCGGATGGTGCAATTCAAAGGTGGTCAACCACAAACCAACGCTGCAGAAAACAAACAAAACAGGGTCTCGAAATTAAATGAAACAAAATGTATTGGAATATGTGTAGTTTATCTTTTTTGTATCATCCAGTCAGTCTTTGCTGTACAGGGAGTACAATAATCTGACCCCCCAGACAGAGATTCAATCCAAATAACATGTCCACTGCATTTATGGTCTGCTATTCCTAATATGCTTTACTGCCTCCTGGACTGCCTGCTCATCTTATCTGAGGGGCTGCACAAGAGCTCAGAGAGATCATTACTGAAATGCTGACTGGTGGTTAGTTCTAAAACCTGCCCCTCAGGTTTAATAGATGCAGCTTCGTGAAAAACGCATCACACAATATAGATGTTTAAGACCCTTGTAATTATATTCTAATTATTCCAATGAGCGTTATGTGTTGAGCTGGGCTCAAACTGTTTTAAACATTGTGGAACAATAAACATGAGCAGTTCTGATGGTATTAACTCTGTTGTATAGCTAGCTGTTTGTTGTATATACATTTCCACATTCCTTATATCTAATTTTTCCTTCCTTCCCAAGCTTTTTTTCTTTTTTTTCTTTCTGCTTTGCACCCTCCATTTCCACCATGTCCCAGACACCTACAGGCAGCATGGGACCAGTTTAGAAATAAAGTTTCCAGATCTCACCACCATCAGTCAGCACTGCTCTAACAAAGTGGAACAGCAGCTCTAGTGCATCACTTTTCTACTGAGGGGTAACATAGATACTTGGATTATGCTAGGCTCTGGCGTCTTTGTAATTCAGATAAGACCTCTCTACTCCAGCAGATAGGTTTAAATATTAATTATGAATTAAAAGCGTCTCCTCTGGGTGAAATATTAATGAATTTTCTTTAAGGAGAGGCTTAGACTTCGTTGAGAGGAAGGATGTCTGTGTGCCTGTTAGAGTAATTTAAAGTATCTCTTTGATTTTTTTTTTAGCTGCTGAATGTTTGAGGAGTTATGGTTAAGGTGGCTGTCAGGGCCAATATGTGAGAAGGCATAAATCATTAGATGTACTTCTATTCAAGGACAAAAGAGACACACCAAATAAATCTGACACATATGTAAGACCGCCTGTCTTCATTTATAGATATAATCGTAGCTTATTTCCTTCTAAAAGCTGTAATTGATTCCTGTATTGAATCTCTGTGAGTGCAATTCCCCTCGGAGAAAGCTGATTGTGGGCTTAGTGAGTCAACATGAACATGAACATGTTTCAGTTGCAGTGGAGGAGTCCAGCTGCGTTAACTGTGTCCTTCCGCGACCTCCGTCTTCTTCTGAGGTTTGTGTGGCTGTTGTGTCTAGCTGGCGCGCCGGAACCTTCAGAGAAGTGTGAATATGAAATGTATAGAAAATTTCCCTTCCTGTGCTTGTGTTTGTGAGCCTGAGCAGCAGTGTGTAAATTTAGTCATATGGATACACGTCTGTGTTGTCTTTCTGTTTGATGGCTTTTTGGAAAAAATGCTCTGGAATGCGAATTGTCTCCATGACAACAGCCCAGTGTCCTCCTTCTGGCTTGCATACCGTAGCAGCCAAACCAAGTGTGCCATGGCATCAACCCACTGATTGATCTGAGCTATTTAAAATATTTATTTATCTGTGCAGATTTCTGTGCTGAGTCCCCTGTGACTCTAACTGGGCTTCAGTGTGACAGAACAGGATGAAGAGAGGCGAGATGTGTTTGTGGGCGTTTGTGCAGATCAAATCCAGCGCAGTCTTTTTGAAAGCCAGTTGACAGCACTTTGGCAGGTTTTCAAACAGCACTGATGCAGTGTTTTGCATATTGTTGATGGCATTATTATGTATGTCTCTCTGTTTGCTACAGCACAATGGAGTCTTGGCAAGTGATGAACTGTGACATCATATGCTTCAGTTTCTGGACAGTGTAATCCATAAACAGAAGGGCAAACATAGACACGGGACTTGTTGGCCCTGTCTCATTGGCTGACCTTAATTTTTTCATTAAATAGGGACAGAAACACACTTTTTCTTCAACTTAAAATTAGTCAATGGCAGTGTCTCATTTTATGTTAACTGGGAAAGAAAACTTGAGATGAGTGTGGTTTTCCATCCCTGTGTAACACAGGGGTTGAAGGGAAAGGGAGTATGTGTGGTTGGTGAAACTACTGGGCAGATGTGTGACAGATGCCCTCCTTAGGTCAGTAGAGAGAAGATTTAGACAACTAATAGTTGTCAATATTCCAGTGGGTTCCTGTGTGACAGAGACAGCGAATAATAACACAAAATATCTTCTTCATGACAGATGGAATGAGGTCATTGTCGCAATAGTAAAGTAAACAAGCAGTAAAGGGTGACAGAAAGGCAGAAGAAAAGTGCCAGCTTTCCTCTATCCTGCTACTCCTGTACATGACTGTCATCTCTTATTGGGCTTATTCCAGGCTATAATGTGGAAATCAAAGTGTTCCAGTTGCGCTTTTTGAAGACAGATTACACTCTGAGCAGCGATCTCTGCTTTACATAAGCTAAAGAGAGGTAACAAGATGGCGAGAGGTTCTAAATTCCTCCCTAACCCAGAGCTCACATTCCTCTCTTTGGTGTAGAGAAGGGGCACAAGCACCATGCCTCATTAGATAACCTACAAGGGCCAGGCTCTATTCTTATCTGAAATGGTTTTTTCCCTTTATTTGGATTGCCCCACGGGGTGGCTGCAACATTCTCCATCTCTTCTTTCCCTCGTGTGAGCATATTTCACGTCCTGGGGTCGAGTAGCCAGCCTTATTGCAGTGTAGAGCAGCACCTGTTCCCCGTCCAGTGTGATGCATAATTCACTGTGTCGAGAATTTCAATCAGTTCAGCGAGAGGTGGCCTGGAATCGGCTGCTGCAGGTGATGGGGGTTTACACAGGAGGATGTAGTTATTGTTGCTGCTTCAAGAGGATCAATCAGAGCCCATTTTAACCCACTCCCAGCCGCTCTGAACTCGCATCCAATTTAAAAGCTCCCGTGTTTCCTGAATCTGATTTAAACACAGACACCCATCCCCCCCTTTATATTCTCCCTCTCCTCCACTCTTCTCCTCACACCCAGCTTTAAAACGCTGTTATCGTTTTTGAACTGGGGATATTCCAGCAGTGTTTCCATGGTTATCACTGGCATTTGTCTGTGGGTTCAGAGCTGTTGTCGGGCAATGTCACCGCGCCTTTTAGGCTGATGTCAACCTAACTATTGAGTAGGAAGAAGGGGAAGAGAGATATGGGGGGAGGGGGGGGGGGGGGGTGGCAGTGGCTGTAATTATATGTGCATATGAAGAGGGTTGGAGCGGCTTGGTCACGTCATCCTGGCAGCCTTTGTGATCTCTATGTCTGTGGGGGGAAGTCGCTCAGAGACGCGGATGTACTCTCCAGAGACTTGTGGTAAAGTCCCCAAAGAATAGAGCAGCATGCATTATTTACACATCAGACATACAAATTATTTTCAGGAAAGAACTAAAATGATCAGTTGGTTAGTCAGTGCAACAATCAACAACGATTCTGATAATCAGTTGTCTGAGACGTTTACCATGCAAATAACAAGCTGCAGCTTCTCAGATGTGGGTGTTAGCTTCTTTTTTTCTGATTTATTTCATTATTTACACATCAGGAACACAAATCATTATCAGCAAAGAACTGCTAAAACTGTTATTTGATGGACTGGTTATCAACAATAATCAGTAACTATTTTGATCATTGATTGGTCATTATCATTTGCAAGTTTCAGGTTCTTAGATGAGACTTTTTGCTGCTTTTCAGAAAATCAACTCAATATTGATATAAATGACTTAGTTGTAGGCTTAGAAAGAACACTGCACCTCAGACAATACTACAGATACCTGAAGGATATCCTTCAAAACCTTTCCTCCTCTCCACTTTACTCATATCATCACACACACTCATGCAACAACTGCGGTGGCACACCCACTGATACTGACACACACTTCCCCCATCTTACATTCAGCCACTTCTTAACCTCTCTCCTTCCTCCACTTTTCACTCTCTCACTTAACTCCCTCCTCCCTCTCCATTGCCCCCCCCCTCCTGCCAGCACGGGCCGTCATTAGTTTCCATGGTGACAGTTGGGAGGCATTATTAGCGGCTGAGAACTGCTTCTGGGATCCTTTCAGAGTGGCAGCAGCAGAGGCATTGTTTAGTCCTCTGCTCTGAATGATGCGGGGATCAGGACGGGGAGAGCGCAGGGCAGGAGGAGCACATTTTTTTGGGGCAGGGACACTCCGTTTGTAGAGGGTGAGGGGAGGAGTAGGAAAAGGAGGAGGAGAGGAACGAGGTGGAGAGAGAGAGAGAGAGAGAGAGAGAGAGGCAGCGTGGTGGTTAGAGAGTCGATGAGGGAACAGGAGTAGTAGCTGTAGCAGACTCATGCTGTCTCCCTGAGAGCACTACTAAAACATCCACACTCTTCAGACTCCTCCTCGTGGCTCAGCGCTGGACTAGATTTTTTTGGTATTTGTGTTAGTTTGTTTTTTTGTTTACATTTATTTTACACAGTAGGAGACACAAGGATCTACAGAGATTTCAGAGAAGAGAGAGTAAAAACAGAGAAAACATTAAAAGAGGATGGCACACTGAGTTTAGCTGGTGAGTTACAAAATGTTGTATTGTACATCTGTGTTCTGCCTTTGGTTTAGATGTATTTTAGTGATGATCGTGTGGGGCATCTGCTGCTTCTTAACAAAATGCATGTTTTTCTCCAAACCTCTGTCTGGGTCATGTTTGGGTGTGTGGGCTTGTAGCTGTCTGTTGAATGTGGGCTAATTGTTGCTGGCCCCTGAAATATAGATGCTAGTCAGCATGTTTTATTGACAACATACACTAGGGGCAATTTTCTCCTGCCTTTACTCTTGCGTTCACTGCATTTTTTTCTTGAGGGAATTTTGAAGTGGGACAGTGTGTTTTGGTTCTAGTTTGTTTGGTTTTCTCTTTCATCTACACTACAGTGGGTAATTAGGAGTGAGAGCTAAGCCCTCTGGCTCCTTGAGCTAGTGATGTGTGGTAAGTAATGCAGTGAGCAGTGCCAGTGTGCTTTTCAGTTCATTTCTCCTGCGACGTCTTTCCGATAAAACACCACTTAGACTATTTTTCCCTCTGACAATTTTACAACTTAAAGGACCGGTCAAGGTTGTAGTGAATAAAACTGACACAGTGATGACCACTACTAGCTGGATGATGTCATTACATGGCTGCTTGACAGTGGCTTCAAAGATGATTTAAAGCTCAAGTGATCCTGCAGCCAGCACCTTGTGTATTTTGTTATGTTATTCACCGCTGGTGTGTTAGTGTTTATATTCAGGCTCTTAGGATTTTTGGTGCACTATAATTTAGCTGACTAGGGAGTTGTCTTAAGGAGTAGGGAGTCTGAGTGTTTCCATGACAACCAGCAGCAGCTGTGTGAGCTGAGCTGAGTGTGTGGCAGACTCTGTGTCATTGCCTAGAGACTGGGAGGCTCAGTCTAATCAACAACCTTTTCACCCAGATCGATGGGATGGTGCTGAACCACGTAACCAGAGGGTCTGGCTGACACATATACAATAGGTTGGTGTCAGTGTTGTGCATCTTTAGCTGCTTAAACTTCCTGGATCATCACAACTTTCACTGGGTTCAGAGCAGTATGATGCTCTTAGATGTGGTGGTAGTAGAAACAGGTTTCTCATATATATCAACGTAATCAGTTAGAGTAGATGGGTTCATTTAAAGTGTGGTTGTTTTATGTGTGTAGTACAAATAATAGAAATACCACATGAACAGTTTTGTTTAAAAGAATAAAAGCACAGTACAGAAGAAAGACACAGCACAGTTAAACTATAACTGGTTGTTGACAGTTTTTACCAGTCTCTTAGTATCAGTACTTTTTATTTAAGGTTGTAAAGCATATCATGTTGTCAGTACCAGATTTATTCATGCTTTGCTACAAAAAAATTATTTAATTTGCTAAAAACAGAAAATCCATCAGCAAAGAAGAATGGTGATTTAAGCACCTCTGTGGCAAAGTCTCAACAAAACCAGTTCACCATGTGCTGGTGTTTATGGTGAGGCTGTCATGTAGAGACCTCCTGTACTCAAGGCCAACACACAGTAAGCTGTGTGCAAGGCAAAATCCTAGAACCCCTGTGCAGTGGAAAAAGTAGTGAGTCACTTTTCATCCCTTTTCCTATGTAGGGACAGGTTTACTTTTAGAGAAAGCCAAAGGAAAGGATGTCTTCAGCCCACAGCGTCCACAACTATTTAATACAGGGGTGGGTCTGTAATGTGAGGACAGCTATGCTGAAGGAGTCGTAGGCAATTGCTCAGTTTGTGTGTTCATCTGTTTGTCCTTTGCACTCTGAACGTTCCTTGAGAACTTGAGTATTTCTTTCTTTTTGTTCACCTCATGTAGAAACTGTAGAAACTAGTCATGCTTGTGGTTTTCGTCTTCATTCTTTGGTTGAGTCATGAGGAAGGACGTTCTTCATATTGGTCAGAGATGCTGGAGAACTTGTGGTGATACTGACCAAGCCACACACAAAAAGATACCAAGTTTAACAGTCACCCTGATTATTGTACTGCATCACCGAGGAATTTATACTCACTATTTCCTTTAACCCGGGCACCTGGTGTCTTCCTCCACTTAGAGCTGGTGATGGCATTTCCTGTGTTGGCATGATGATTATAGGAATAAGCAAACAAAAATAAATGTCAAGTGATAAGACAATGATAGATGAGCAGACAATGCTAGCACTTTGTTAACAGGAAGAGGCAGAGTGCATTTTATGTGCCATCTGAATGTAGCACACTTCCTGTCTGATATTGCACTATTGAACTTTCACTTATATTCCTCAGGTTGTAAGAAGTCGCAAGTGTTTTGTTTAACATTATCGTGTGTGTCCTTGCGTCTCCGTGTGTCTGTGCCTACGTGCATGGGCCCTTTGCTACTCCAATTGATCTGTGCAGTCAGTCAGAACGTGTTAGGAGCTCTCTTGTCTCCACCGATGCATGCACGTTGTAGTATAAAACCTTACCATCAGAAAGGAGGAGGAATAGAAGGATCACATGCAAAACCATGTTCACAAACAGCCCTCCCAACTTCACTCAAGAGTAATATCTAACTTTTAGTCTGACCTCCTTCAGAGTAAGAGGCCATTTGCATCTTAACTGTTGTCTCCAATTTTAACACAGCTGCTCACTTAAAAAGGCTGCAAGGTTTAAGTGGCCATGCTGAAACTGTCTTTGTAGTTGTGTCCTAGTGCTCTAGGAAGAGGGATGACTTCCAGTGGCCAGTTACAAGACATCTGATGAATTTCAGCAGCAAGGAATAATAAGTGCATGCACAGTAAAGTGTGCCTTTTATGTTTATGAGTGCTTGTTTGCATCCATTGATGCATAAGAGCTGCCAGTTTTTTATATATGTTTTCCTTTAGGGATGATTAGAGCATCCTGTCCTGCCATATTCACATTAGGAGGGAACTTTAATGTCTCCTCGTAAAGTGGAAAGTCAGTGCCTGCACACATGGAGCTGCTTGCAGTAACTGGGGAACTACCATAAATGGTAAATGTCATGACAGTGAGCTGTTCTTAGTGATCTCCTATTTTGTGGTTCACAAAGCTTGACTGATGTTTCTCTGCAAGAAAATGTGGAAACAGGTAAAGAAGGGAAGAATAGGATTCTTGGAATATTTAGTCAGGTGAAACAAGTTAGGGCTTAGGAGCACTTCAGAAAATGTATTACTACTACTACTTTATTGACCCCTTTGACGAAATACTACAGGGTATCAGTATCTTGTCCAAGGACACCGCAACATGTGGGTAGGAGGAACTGGGAGAGGAACCACTGATCCTGCGGTTCATGGACAAGTGCTCTACCAATTATGCTTCCTGGCTCCTTCAGGCATATACGGAAAATATTGTCTTTATTATTGTTATTATTTTTTTATTTTGACATTTCCTTTCATCACAGAAGAACATTAACTGATTTCTGGTAATATGCCATTTATTATCCTGCTTTTGCTTGTTTACTTTTTTGTTTAGCTCTTGGTTTAATAAACTACAAGGAAATTGAATTATGTCACATTAAACCTGGATTTCTATTTATCTAATGCACAAAATTAAAATATATTACTATATCCATACGTATATGTAACTATGTAAAAGATATAAATATATAACTATATACATGTAAGGTGCTATATCACCCAAAATCAGTGGTAGAAAGTACTTTTGACTATTTAAAACTGTTTAATCTCTTTTGCACACAAACTGTGGCAATGGGTTAGCTTCTCTATTTCAAATTCAAACTGTGGCACTATATTCCAATATTACAAATGTATACGAAGCTGACTATTGCATACTCACTTACTTCTACCGTGTGGCTACACTGACATGGCAAGCACTGCAGTTCTGTAAGGGGAAATACTAGAGCCATTATAGAGGAAATAAGAGCCTTTATTAGTCTGTCTAGTGTACACCTGGCTTCTATAACAGGCCTGTCCTTGTACAGTGATTTCTGTGTGTGTGTGTGTGTGTTCATGGTTCCTGGTATGTCTTGGCTTCTTGCTCTTATGTTGTGGCTAATTCTGCCCTCCACAAGCTTCAGCTTGAAAAAGTTTCAGTGATGTAGGTTTCCATTCAAAGCTTTCCCTGGACAAAATCTTAATTCGAGTTTCTCCCTCATTGACATTTTAAAGTACTGTCAGGTTTCAGGTTACTCTCAGATGAGAATGACCCGTCCAAGAAATCGCAGCCCAGTGAACCAGTCTCAGGCACTTTGGTCGTAAGTTTAGACAGACTGACAGGGGTTGCTTGCCTCAGATGCTCCTTGCCGGACAGACTTCCATTGCTGATGCTGCCATTCAGGAGCCAAGTGACATTTTGAACGGTATTCTGACGTCAAATAAGACACGTCAATGTTGAGTGCACAGTGACCTTTTTGTCTCTGTGTGTATTTTGGTAGGAGTCCAGTGTGTATCAGCAGCAGAGGAGCAGTGACAGGGGAGGAGTGTGAGTTACCTCCTGTTCCTCACCCTTCTTTTTCAGCAGCCCAGCCCTTTAAATCCACACACCCCTTTCTGGATTACACCAACCAGACTGGACATATCTGGACTAGAGTGGGCACCACATTGACCTGTACTCAGCAGGTCTGTCCCTCTCTGGGGCACTTTGACTGTCAACAGGCTCATAGACACTCCCCTCCACATGCTGACATCCATCCTGCCGGGAACAGATGTAGGGTGGTGCAGTGGGTACCCTCCCACTTCACCTAGTACTACCAGGCAGCTTTGAGAAAGAACACTGTATTGGGACACAAAAGATTATAGTTTTATACTTTGCATAAACGTCATAAAACACAAATGCTTGTGGTGGGAAGGAAACAACTCCACCAGATCACCAGAAAATGTACCACAAAATCATAATTTATAAAAAAAAACATACTGTACTTGAATCTAAAAGGAAACCAATATACATAAAATAAAATAATAGCATTTTTATTAAATTATTGAATTGTTTTGTCTCAAAAATGTAAACAACAATGCCCCACAGGCCAAGATTTGCACAAAACCATCAAACTTATCAACTCTGTGAAAAATGTTAAGTATCAAATTCTCACATTTGAAAAGCTGAAATCAGCAAATGTTGGACCTATATTCTTGAAAAAAACTGTGATTATGCAGAAACTGTAATGTGATGATCAAAATATTTGCCATTTAATTTATTCTATCAACTTGATTAACTTGCTCATTAATCGACTAATCATTTCTACGGCAAACCTCTTTATATATTTTATGGACATGCTCTGCATACACCACTTCCTTCTGTTGTTCTGTTGAGGGAGACTGGTTTTTCCAGAGGTGTAATTCTGTGGCTGTGAGAGGTGTTTTTTGGTTGCCTGTGAAATGTCCTCTCAGTGTGGGTTGCATTTTTATTTGGGAAAGGGGATAATTTGGTCGACAGTGTTTTTGATAGCTGCCGAATGTTTTTCTGCGGTTGGACTGTAGCAATTTGCAGCACGCTGTAAAATGTTAGCCGATTACATTATAATGATATCAGTGCTGACATGAGTTAAGTGTCAGAGTAATTTTGTGGTTTGTACTGCAGATGGCTTTCTATGAACATAAGCAACCAGGCTTAGAGATGGAACAGTGTATGCATGTGCGTGTTTACATGTGTATGCATGCACATATGTTACTTATATATGCGTGTGTTTGGCTCCTGGAGACACTGTGTTGAAAATCAATTAATGTCTAAGTCATCAATCAGTCAGCAATTAATAAATCATGGAGTCAACCATTTCAGATGTGTTTCACTGGTCCTGTCCACCATGATGATTGGTTAATCCCATCAATCATTATATGGTAAAATAATCAATATATTCACACTTCAGAGATCCTTCTTTAATTTGAAGAATGGTCGAGCCTTGAATCATAAGATTAAACTGCATCAACCTCAATACAATGTGGTCTTCTTAGGGTAGGGAATGATTGAAATTTGTTTTGAAAATGCTATTTCAGGCTTTGGGTGCTGATGACTCATGGAGCAGACCTGTGTTTGTCAAGTCCTTCCACAGCCCCTGTGGGAATGGAAAGAGCTGGAATATTTTTTTCCAGTACCAGCAGTTAGACATGCCCTTTGCTAGCGAAGGTGTGTTAGAGGAGAAGATGGCTTCTTATGCTCAGCTTTGCCCTGATTGTTGTGCAAAACAGTCAGTTGGGTTTTTTTCGCCACACAGAGAAAGACACCATTGAGCATGGTTACAGTAGGCTTCAGTAGTTTCTGGGACAGTCAGGCAGTCATCTCCGCAGGCAGGTTTGTAAACCCCCTTGTTCCCCTGTGTGTGTGTGTGTGTGTGTATGTATGTGTGTGCGCACATGTGTTGTCCTAATTGCAATCTGTGGCCGCTTCCTTTATGATAATGTGCCGCACTGCATCCAGACAAACAGAGAATTATTTCTCTGCACTCTGCCTCATAAAAGTCATACTATAGCGGTTGTGGTAGTGGGAGGAAGCTGTAAAGTAGCTGAGAAGTAGAGATGATAATAAATCATCATTTGTCATGCCCTAACATCATTGTACTGCTTACTGTAAACTGTGAGTGTTCCCGTGACTTGTTCTGTATCTGTACACTTGGCAGCCAAATTGAAACGGCCTTGAGTCACACTGTAGGAAAGAGGTCAGCGAATGTGTTACTCACCCTCAACTTTTCTTCTGTCTAGCCAGCAAGGACACAGCAGCGTCTGGGGAATAAAGACTGTTTGTGGACTCGTGTTTTGTTTTGCACGTCCACAGTCAGACGAACACATGAAATATGACATTTAACGGCTATGACTGAGTGCTGGGTGGTGTGTCTTCTGTCTTCTACTGTGTAGATGGAAAGGACAATGTCTGGGATGTGTTCTGATGTATTCATGTGTTAATTCATTTGCCATTTATAAATCCACTTTTGTCTGAACAGTCTGACTACTGAAAGAAAAAAGTCATTTTTTATAGTTCATCCTGACCTACCTACTATATTAGCTCTATAGATCAGCACTGTTGCTATGGCAGTAGCCTCTTCTTTGGTTTCTCAGAGCACACTGAAGGGCAATCCTTTCTAGAGCGACTTGATTTAGTTTGGGACTCCACAAGGACAAAACAGGCACTCAGATATTAACATGTTTTTTTTATATTTAGCTTTTACCGCTTCTTGTTGACAGTTACACTGTGTCATTAGAGAAAATGAAAGATCATAAGCTTATTTGTTTTTCTCACTGTATTTACAACTGATGTAGATTGTACTGAAGACTGACTCATCACCGGTCTTGCCTCTGTCATTCAGACTTACAACTCAGCTGTACTTTATCTCATCCTCCTATGTTTTCAATCATTTGCATTACATGCATTCTTCTTCTATGTACTTGAATAGACTATGACATATGCTGCCTCCTCATCCTCTTTTCGAACTCTCAGTTTCTGTCCGTCTTATCCTCCTGAAATCTCATGGTCCTAATGAGTGGGAGCTGGTGAAATCTTCCCACTTAGTGTGGGAGGCATGTCAGTGTGCCTGCTGTGCCCACTGACCTAATTTAGGAGGAGAGGACAGACCTAACAAGATGACTTACCTCCCTTTCCTCCTTTGCCCCCAGCCCCTGGGAAGCCGCGATACCAGTGAAACTTGAGGCACCAATCATTCTTAAACAACACAACACATAACCAAAGGCTCCGTGCTAATGGATGGCTTGACAAAGAGAACAGTGAATGGTTACGATAACTGTGCATGATGAGAAATAAATTAATATAGATTTGTAATCTGGGGCCAGATGCTACTGTACATGATTGGATCGCTGATGATCCTTCTGTGTGTGTGTGTGCATGATTGCATGTGTGTGCATTAATAAACCCTGTGGTGAACTGGGACTTGGAGCCTCATTAGTCCTTGAGGAAAATCTGCTGATTGTCAGAGATTGGGGATTCGCTCAACAGTCGATTCTGGAGCAGCTGTTGTTACACTGACACCAATATTCCCTCTCTCAGCTGTCTTTCCTGTCTCAGTGTGTGTGAGATAGATCCTCTTAAAGTATCAAATGGTTATGTGTCTTATCCAAGGCCTCATGTTTAAGACACATACCACATATCCACAATGTCACGCTCGATTCCTTCTGGGGGGACCTTTTGTTGCATGTACCCCTCTGTCTGTTCCTGTGTTTCTTGTCTCTCTTTCAAATAAAGGCAGAAAAAATGTAAAGGTAAGAAAAAGTGAGACGCTCCTCCTGTAGGCAGGAAAAGTTTTGTTGAAGGCTTGTGTGTGTGTTGTTTGCTGAGCTTGTCTGCTGTGCTCAACTTAACCTCTTGTCTCAACAATGGATTCTAATGTTGATGCATTTTTAAAAAGTACCAAACCTCTACAGAAACTTATAACACAGATCAGTCTGTTTCTCCCCATCATTTATCTGTATACTCAGTATGTTCCAAGCAGTTATATTTTTGCCAAAATATAGCTGAGTATCTTAAGTTTTTTCATAACTTTGTGCATTTGGCTTGTTTTGTGCACACGAGAGACTCCATCTCTGTATCGCATTTTTAAAAATTAGATTTCTTGTGATTAGGGAACCTGCCAAATTTTGTATTTACTGCTTGTGTAGTTCATTGGCCCTGTGTGCCTATTTGAACTATCTGTATGTGTTTCTCTGGATTTCTGCCTTTCTGGTTTGTAACTGTTGGGGTGCTTTCTGAAAAGTAGATCAAGGTCAGCACACTCATTACTGTCTCCTGCTGCACAGGGAGAGAAGAGACACACGGGGAGGGGATATAGAGTGGTAGATGACATGGTGCTAAAATGAATGGTGACAGTCGACCTCTCTTTCATCTCTACTATCTTTGCTCTCTTTTAGCTGTTTGTTTTTTTCTTTATCTAGTAGAAAATAGGCAAAAGAAGTCTGTGAGAGTTCAGAAGTTAAGTGGCTTAGTTGCTTGTTGGCCATAAATGTATTTGCCATTAGCCATTAGATGAGAGACTGCTCCTCTGTCTTTTTGGATAACAGAGTGCAGAGAGCTGATCGATTCTGATTCTGATGATTCTGGGTGGGGACATGGACACAGACAGATTGAGAGGAGACGAGCAGGTACAGTATAATGCAGGCAGAGACACGCTAAGAAACTTGGTGCTGATATAGAGATAATGAGGTGCCGTTCTCATAAAAATGTCAGTGGGTTTCAGCAGTGTCTTGGTGGTGGAAGTGATGGGAGCGTGGTTGTCAGCTCAGCCTCGCCAGGGGTTGGTTTTCTGGGAGGACACCTGATTGAAAGGCTGCCTGACTGGAGAGACTGCTGAATCTGAGTGATCTGTCTCCCAGACAGCAGTGGGGCGAGAAGACTGTACTCAAGGGATGATGGGTAATAAATGACTCTGAGGGCTTACGGTGACTGACAGCCAGCTAGGCAATTTTTTGTGTGTATGTGTGCTTTGAGTCTGCAAGTCTTTTGGGTAAAAAAGACTTTTGAGGAAAAGGAGAAAAAGCAAGTGAGCAAGAGCATGTTTATTCTAAAAAGAGGCATCCATCTCTTTTTCCATTAATAGCTAGTCTGTCATAATAACTGCTGCCATGAAAGGTAATCAGATTATCCTTCAGATTTTGGGTTACGACTGTGTTGATTGCTTGTTGATGAAATTAAAAGTTATTTTTTGGACTTGATATGAATATATTTTTCACACAAGACGGGAAAGTCTGGACAAAAGTTGTGAGAGAAATCAGGTCTTTAGTCAGTTTCTTCCAGAAAACGGGATCAAAGTAACTAAAAGCATCTTCACCTTATCTCAATCCTGTTGTAGGCACAGTTAGAAAACCACCTGACGACCTGAGTGCTCTTACTGCACTGCAGTTATCGAGCATATCATGGGAGACAAACCATTAATTCATTTAAAGATTAATTCATTTTTTTTTAACCCCTAATTTTTTTTATAGCAAAATGCTGTTTACTAAAATGCTACCAACTTACTTAAAACTCATGTTAAGTAGTTAACAATAGTATGACTATTGTACTTAAAACTGCAACTAATGATTATTTTGGTAGTCGCTTAGTCGTTCAATTTTTTAGTCGATTAGTCACGATTATTTCATGCCTGACTATTTTGATGCCTGCGACCTGTGGTTGCACATGCTGTTCTGATGTTCACGTAACACTAGAAGTCGCTAAATGACGTTATCATCTAATTTGCATAATTGAAATGTGTATGTAATTGTAATGGACGCTGTAGGAGAGAGGAATAACGTCGTGGGAG
>JAUMHL010000028.1:17686461-17717221 GCA_032362345.1 Sandelia bainsii | reverse complement strand
GCCGCGGCAGGCTCCTTAGTGAACCATAAGGTTAAAAACCAAACCAGACTCAAAAAGGTAAAGTAAAATAATAATAAAAAAAACTAAAAATAAACCTAAGTAACTCCGCTAGGGTGTTTATTGTAGGTCACTTTTGCCGGCCCCAAGCCCGGATAAAGGAGGAGAGTTGGAAATGTGACATAAAAAAAAACAAGAATCGACATAAGAAAGTTCATTTGTAGTTTTAAACATATATAGGGTGTGTTTTACTAATCTTTTGTCTCTCCCAAGACGTTATTCCCCTTTCCTACAGCGTCCATTACAATTACATACACATAGTCAATTATGCAAATTAGCCAACGACGTCATTTAGCGACTTCTACCGAGTTTCCTTACTGAGGAGTTGGCAACACTGTGCGCGAGGACTGTTCGCCTGTGAGTGCTTTGAGACGGGGGAGGAGCCCAAGGCAGCACCCTCTGCTCGTTGAGAAAGGTAGAATGCAATATGTGCTTTGACGACAAAAGTCTCCAAAAACACCAGAAAAAGTCGCCAGATTTGTCGCTAGTCGCTTTTTTGAAAAAAAGTCGCTAGAGGGGTCTGAAAACTAGCTAAATATAGCGACGAAGATCCCGTTAGTAGGACTGTGTGCAGTCTTGACAAACGATACTGCCCCCAGATGTTCATGTAGTACATTGCAGTTACAAAAACCAATGTGGTTCTCTGTGACTGGAGCCTCTATTGAAGGTTCTGTTGATGACTCGTGGACAAAAAATCCGCGTCGACGATTTTTTGTAGTCGACGTCGTCGATTACGTCGATTAATCGTTGCAGCCCTAATTGTACTGCAGAAATAGTATGTCCTGAAATCATGCATTGAGTTATTTATTTACTCATTCTGCGTTCAGATAGTTTCAGATTTTAATAAAAATTTTACCAATTTTATCCCAGTTTTTGTTAACAGGGTTCTTTATGTCTACAGCTACGTTAGTGGCTCTGTAATGCTGCCATTTTAAGTACAACTGACTACTCATAATTTGACTGGTTAGCTAAAAGTATTAAGAATATTCTAAACAGACTAGAAAAGTTTATTTTCTAAAAATTTATAATTTTTCCATGAAGGCATGTCTTATTTATTAATAGGGGTTCAGACTGGAAAAAGGAGACAGCATTCAAACACAGACTCATTTACATTGCTGTTTGTGACGTTCATTTGGTTTTCTTCTCTCACCGGAGATTCAACAGGGCCACGTGCTTTTCAGACAGAGACAGCAAGAGTGTCCTTACCTTTTTAAAGAGATGCCCCAGTCAAATACCAGAAGGTATCTGTGCTGTCTGGCTGCTGGTTGTTCAGTTTCCTGTCTCATGTTTTATCAAAACCATGAATGAACAGACAAGGTTGTTTGTTGTTTACCTAATTAAAGCGATGTGAGATAATGAGTAATAGTGACTGAAACTGGGAAAAGATTGACATAATAACACATTTCCTACAGGGTGCGGTGGTGATAATGCCCTCGAATGTGTAATTTCTGTCTAATTGTCCTATTTATCTGTCCCTCAGTAACTGGAACTGAGCGTAGGAAATTAATGAGTGCAGATCAGTGCTCTCCTGTGTGCTTTCACAAAAGCACTTTTAAAATTACACATTTACAACAGAAATCTCATTATTTGGATCCCTCTGAGGCTAAATCACTTGGGTGACTGACTCATTTCTTCAAACATTGTTTTGGTTATTGTCAGTTTTTGAAGAATGAAAGTGTCTGTTGAGTCATTTGATACGGGCACAGCTATCTCATGTACGCCAGCTGTAAGTGAAAATGCAAGGATCAGTGGGCTCTGCCGTGGCACACAGTTGTGTGACTTTGGCCCCAGGGGGAGGTACTTGGATCCAGTTTGGCCAGGTGTAGCTTCTCGAACACACCTGGGCAAAGATATGTGTGTGTGTTTGGGCGTAATGCTGGACTAAGCTATAAAGGATTTTCCAGGGTGTGTGTCTGTGTGTTTTGCCACAAGGACTAGTTTCAGTTGCACATGGCAAACTGGGAGGGCAGGATTTGTTTTGATATTCACTGTGTTGTGTGGGAGTTTTTTTCCATTTCACCTGTTCTTTGGACTTTGGCTATGTGAACAGTAGGTACATGTAATGTTCATTAACCAGCTCCTTTCTCGTTCGTAACATACTGTTTTCTATTTGTAATTATTTTGAGCTGAACAGTTATTAGATTATTGTGAGGTGATATGCATAACAAGTTGGAAACTTAATTTACAGTATTTTTTGGCATTGTTGAATAAGGATGTGTTGTTATTTTATCCTTGAACTGTGAGATTTTAATAAAGAAGGGTGTCAGCTTATCTCTCTCACTCCTGTGTTGTCAAGCTCTTGTTTGGTGTTTGGCAGTTTGATATGAGGCCAGGTTTTGTGCTCATGTAACCATGACTACACAGTTTGCACAGGTTCTAGGCTCTGTGCTTCTATTTTCTCTGTTGTTTGGCTTTCCCAGGAACAACCCCAGCTAGTCTTGGGCGAAAGAGTTCTTCACTAGGAAGTCATTTGGCTGAAAGACGTGCTTGTTCACTTGATCCTAGATGTGACTATGACTCGACTCATGAGTCATTTGTGATTTAGAGATGGTACCTTAACAAGGTATATAACATAACAATTTTAATGCCTGAGACAAAATTCAAGGACAGTCAGAGTGAATATAAAACCAACTATCTGTAGATTTCCCCTGCATGCTATTCTGCTGTGGTGCAGAGATGGTAGGAAAGCCTGTGTGTGCCACATGGGGCAGACAGCGCAGCAGGACTCATTACAGACTGAATTTTCTCCATCCACTGCCTGCAGCATCGGCTGAATAACACCAAATTATGTGTGCCAGGACTCATGTGGGGGCTTGGTTCCATTTCAGGATGTAATTCATTTGAGAAAGAGTTGAAGTGACTAGATCAAATCCATGAGCCTGCAGGAACTGTGATGTATAGCTGTAGTTTGCACAGTTATTATTATAGCGTACTGAGGGTCATCACCATGTGTGATGGACATACGCATCAGATAACACTGGAGGTTGTTCTAAAGCTGTACGGTACAGCATGTGTATGTGTGCACAATGGAACAAAGTGCATTCCAGTAACTTCAAAAGACGGGTCAGACTGAGCAAACCAAAATCAGAAGGACACATTTAGAATCAGAGCACTTTATTGAAATGAAAACTCTTTTTGATGTGGCTGATATACAATTCCACACTATTAAGCTGAGTTCTATCTCTCGATTTCACACCCCGTCTATGTACGGTACGTACTTGCTGTACGTATGATTAATATACTTTTTACTAGGACTGTGGAAAGAAGATTAGATAGTAGTCAGTCCCACACAGCATGAGAGAAACTAATATGCAGCCACTGCTCGGCCTGCTGCCTCAGGCCTGGTGTCAGGATCAATGCTGCAGAGGTTCTCCTCTCTTCTATAGTTTCTTTGCTCTTTTTCCGAGGCCGACATCCTGAAACACATACTGAGCTCAAGGTCATTCTCCTGCAGTACCAGGATTATTACACTGCGTTTAGATGAATCTCGTTATATTAATCAATACCTGATATTGTCTTTCTTTTCATCTCTTCCCTACAGATCTCCCTGTCTCCCCTCTGCAGTACCAGTGTGGATCAGTGGACTACCTGTGTTCTCCACGGCTGGTAAAGAAAAGTCCGACCCCAAGACAATGTCACGACAGGCCTGCCGTCAAACCGCGGCCCCATCTTCCCACCTCATCCAGACCGCCAACTGCACAGAAACCTCAAGGTAAAATTCCTCTTCAAAGACAGTTTTGACACTGGTGCTGTCATTATAATTGAAAGGTGCAGCAGGATCAGACCGCTGCTATCGAGCTGTCATTTATTCTGCTTTGACAAACAATCTTCTGTAACATGGTACATGTCAGCTGTCTGGCCTCACTCTGTCACTCACACAGCTCAGTAGGTCACCTCAGCAAGAACTAAAGATGTAAAGCAGGCCAGTGGCTCCCAAGAGGCATTTGAAGAACCCTAAATATGAACAACATTATGCGTTATGTTTAGGGAATATAAACATAGCACACAAACATACTAGGACATCACCCCTCAGACTTGACCCAGTATTTAAGAGGTTCACAAGTGTTTTAGAGCAATATGACAAGTATGATCCCAACCATAGAGAATATTTTATATTGTATATATGATTAGCACTTTAAGGCTATACAGATCAGTGATGAAAATGAAAAACAATAGATGAAGTGTCCTAGGAAACTGTTCTGTTATTATAATATTCCCTCATTCTGTTTTTTGATGATGATTGTAGTGAGCGCAGTGTGACAAGGTCCAAAAGCTGCCATTATTCTTCAGATGGGCTGAGATTTGTCGACTGCACATGTGATAATTAGCAATTATCACAATATCTAACAATATATTATTGGTTTGCTTGTTATTTTGTGTATAATTGTTTTGTTCATTCAGCTGAAAATTTGAAAGAAAAAAAAAATCCATGAAGATCTCACAATGTGCCTCACATATTCACATTGCTAGTGTTAGTAGAATCAACAGCCTGAAATGCAAATATTCCCAATCTAATCATATCTACAAATACTCATTTTGGAGAAGCTGGAATCAGAGAATGTTTTGACATTTGGACTGAATCAATCATTCAGTTACTCAGCTAATGATGTTAAATGTAGCCATAACATAAAAGTCACATATTTTTATGCTAATTACTTTTCTCTAGCAATTCATTGATGATTTGTCACCCATCTAGTACTGACTGCATCTAGAAAACTATGAAAATCAACTACCAGCAAGATTTATAAGGTTTTAAATAGCTAAATGAAAGTAGGTCCTTCCATCAATGAAAAACAACATGGGTGCTAATTGTTTCATATTTTTACTACTTTATTTCTAAGTACAGTTCTATTCTGGCAGTATATTTTAACATAGACACTAATTTCCACCTGACAGGATGAACTTCCTCACCAGAGGAAGCTACGAGTAGAATAAACTCCTAGTTTTTTCTGAGAAAGCAGCTCAAACCAGAATACTGGCAGGACTTTGGACCATTTGGCATGAACCAGTTCCTGTGGTTGAAATATAGGTACTATAATGCAAGTTCCTGTGTCTCCTGTGGTCAGAAAACGTAGAAGATGTATCTGTGCAATTGTAAGAGGACCTTGTGGTGCCATCTTTGCACTTCCCTTTGTTACTGAGTTTTTGAAAAAAAAAATTTGTATAATAATTTCACTGTTCTTTTGACACAGTAATAAAAAACAAGAACTTTGAATTACATTTTAAAAGACAATAAACCTAAAATTTTTAAGAGCTGAATTATTGACTGAAATATTTCAGTATTAATAAAGTATTGGTGATTCATGTGTTAATTTTCTGATTAAAAATTATCTCTAAAAGACAGAAGATAAATGTTCGAAGGTAAACGTAGAAAAAACACAAAATTTAAACAAATGACTAAACAAATGAAACAGCCCTGTCCTTTATCATTATATTTCTGTAAAGAAACGTCTGCTCAGCCTCTGCTTTTTTATCAGACAGTGACACATACACACTCAGAGGAAGTTCTCAAATTAACAACAGTAACATTCACATTTCCTGGTTTCAGACAAATAGGTTTCTGAAAATGAAATGTATGTGAAAATACAAACTTGACAGTGAAATTACCGACAGTGTGACGGTACGCATTGAGAAGACAGGTCTGCTGTTTCTCTGTCTGTGTTTTTTTTTATCTATCTGGAAATGCGGTAGCTTACGCACACACTTCTCAGCATCCTGTTCAGAAATAAGGAAGTGGGACGATAGTTGAAGCTCAGAGTTGATCTCGCTCTGTACCACTACTTTATGTTTCTATCGTGGACTGTAATTTTTTTTTCTGTTTGGAGGTTTGTCGTGAGGGTTTGCAAGGAAACAAACATATGGACATAGCCATGGAGGTTTTCTCGCTTGGATTTATACACGTTACCTGATTGTTTCTGTCAGTGTCTGCAGCCTCATGCTTTTCTGTTGCTCTGCTCTTCTCGCTCTGTCTGGACTTCTGCATCCGTAGTGCCCCCTAAACCTGTGCACCTGCTCGCAGTTGGGCAAGACAAGAAACCTAAGAGGATCCCCCCAGCTCCCTCAAGGCCTTTGCCAGCACCCCCTCCTCCACCAAAACCAAAACCTCCTGGCCTGGGAGCACAGCCACAGAGAGAGGCCCAGAAGGTGGGGCTGCTCATCGAGAGGTTTGAGAATTCGAGGTATGGAGGAAATTTAATCAGAAATCTTTCCTAGTTTGTCACAAACACAGGTGCTCTGTAACGGTTCACGTGTGTATGTATGCCGATCATACAGGTCGAAGGATAACACCTAAGAAAACCTGAAAACCTTGTGACTCTAAATATCTGTGAAGATTCTCAGTCATCCAGGTCATGGTTATCTAAAAAAAAACGGTTTTTTTTAATGGCAACTGGACTTGTTTTAGTTCCTTGACTACGTTTCACCCTCCATTCCAGAGGGCTTTTTCAAAAAGCCCTCTGGAAGCCCTCTGGAATGGAATTAAAAAAAACCGTTTTTTTTTTTTTTTTAGATAACTTGTGACTCTAGTTTTCCACTTTGTAACACAGTGTTTTGATTCTTCATTTGACTATGATTATGATTAATATACTTTTTACTAGAAGCAGATTTGACAGTGTCTTTTATTTTATAGGGTTCCCATCCTGGGGGTTCTCCCACGCTCTCACCTGCACCTGTGTCTGAGAATGGACACTGCGTCTGACATCACTTCCTCCTGCAGCCAGGACACGACAGCGAAGGTTGCAGGAGAATCCTCCTCTATGGACAAAGTTGCACGTGACATCTCTGAACAGACTGATGAGGTATCTGAACTTTCATGTCTGGGTTCCATGCACATTGATGGCTCAGAGGATGCCGGGCTGGACGACTGTGCGGAGGACGACATCTCACATGGGGTCAGTTGCCTTGATGACGTAGAGCGGGAGGAGGGCTCTTCCCAAGACCTCCTGGACAATCCAGATTCCTCGGAGCAGAATGGGAAGATTCCCAACCGGGACAGTGGCATTGACAGCCCATCATGCACCGCAGATGGGGAAGGGTTCCCTAATGAGTGCGCCATCGACGAGGAGGACAATTACGACAGCGTCACTGAAACAGAGAGCGTGTCCTGCTGCGTTACCCTGAGCAACAAGCGAGACTCAACACAGGACGAGGACAGTGACTTGGATGAGGGGAGCAGTGGGGAGATACACTCTCTGACAGACACACAGACTGGGTATCTGACAGATGCACACTCAGAGGCGCACAAAGTAAGTGCATTGCATGCTTAAGCTTCATCAAGTCCTAGCCATAAACCTGAGCAACCATAATTTAAAGTCTGAATTATCTTCCCACATCTCCGAGGTGGTCATTAGTGTCTAACCCACCACCTTCTCTTTTTAATTTACCTTTTATGTTGCATCATGTTCAGGAACCAGAATTTCTATGGCATGTTTAGATTGAGCACATCCTGCAAGTTTAAAAGCTTCACCTGAGACAATCAGACAATCTTTCATGTAGTGGAAAAAGTAGCTTGTGTCTATTATTATCTCGGCCTGGGTGAACAATTTCAAAGAATGCTGTTACAGCCAATCATAGGTGACTCAGGCTATACTATTTATAAAATCAACTCTGCGGTTACAGAAAAAAGATGAATACCTGTCTAAAAGCTTAAACTGGAGCTTGTTATGGACACTAGGTGAAAGGGTCAGCTTTCTCGTCCTTCAGTTTGACTATTGATTGTAAACAACACTGATATAACCAACAGTGTGTAAATTCTGCCTGGCACCCTGTATGTCCTATTAGTGTTTACAGCAGTTTCTGATATAAAAGCATCACAGTAAAGTATGCTGGCATACCAACGAGAAAGAGATTCTGGAGATGATGACAGAAGGATGAAACAATGAAAGAGAAGAGACAAAAACTCAACAAAAAAAAAAAGAGTTTAACATTGAAAATGTTAGACAGCATAAACTCATGGCAGACTTTCCGTATTCCCGCAGCCATGCAAACTCACGTACCATTGTTAGCTTGGTCTCAGTCTGTTTTAAAGCTGTACAACACTCCCCAACCTCACGCAAATGTCACACCAGTACACAAACACGCAGCCTCGCCACGCCCACAGTCAGTCAGTGAGGGAAGATATCCGCTCGTCAGTGCTTCCTGATCCCAACCCTGCTGTGCAGAGGAAGGGTGTGTTGTTATGCATGTGCTTGTTAATCTTTCTGTGTATGTGGCTTCACAAATGTGTCTGACAGTATAGCTGACATGTTGATGGCCATATAATGACAGCTTGTCACAGAGGATGTGGGTTTTTCAGTGATGTGTGTTGCAAGAGGATAAGAAAAAGGTTTAGCTGACTTTGGGTACCATTGTCATTGGAAACTATGATAATTTTACCTGTGTTAGTGTAGTAATAGCTGATAATGTAGATTTTTGTACAGCATAATCTGTGACGAAAATTTCACCTATCTCTGCTGTGCGTGTAAGTGTATTAACAGGAATTCATGTGTGTGCGTATTGATGTGGGGGACAGCTGTTATGAAACCCACATTGTCGCAATAGGCTGTTTCGTGACCCAGATGCCTTCTGCATTATTGGGATGAACTTAATGAGCAACGTCATTTTTACTTTTTATCATACAGTTTTTTTATATCATCTCAGCTTTCTCAGATACTTCATGCACATACTAGATCTTCATGCATATTGTGCCACTTCACATAATAACGTATCGGTTTCGTAGTTTACCACTGCTGAACTGAACCAGTGACTAAAATAGAGCTAAGTCAGTTTACAGTAATCGACTGCAGATGCTGCTGACAGTTGTTTCAGCCGTAAGCATTAAATGACAAGTCAGTCCATTTTTTATATTTTTCTGTAAATTCAGCATGAAAAAGATCTAAACCAATGATTGATCCATAATAACAAATACCTCCTCTCTAGACAGCTAATAACTCTATATAATACATCTTTATTGTTGTCAACAAACTAGATAAATTAATACCCACTAGAGCACCAAATCGTCCCTAATACAATACATGTACTTTTTACTGCTTTTTGAGTAAACTTTCCTCACAACTACAATGCCCAGCTTTGTTGAAAATTATTCAGCCTTTTTGAAAAATTACACTACAAATTTTAAGTAGCTATTTTTAAGATTTTCATCTTCAAAAGGAACCAGTGAGCTTGAAACTGACAGCGACAGGCAGGCTGGGCAAGTTAGAAAGAACTGAGAGATGATTAGCATTTGTCCAAACCAACCTCTATGATTTCTTTTTTTTTAAAGACGTTGCTATAAGAAGTAGTATAATGTCAAGGAGAGAAGCTAGTTTTATGATGTTTAGGTTGAAATGTGGTGAATAATGTGTTGATCTGGGGCTTAGTTTCAAATTACATGACTGAAGTTTTGCTATAATTCTTTAAAGACATCATCTGCCTTAAACTCTTGCTTGAAATTATGAAAAACTGGATGTTTTAGTCAGTAATATGATTGCGTGTCTCCTCACACGTTTATCTTGTGTTTGTTTTCATGTCTGAGACGTAGTCTGTGGTGTCTTTCTGTTTCCCTCAGTGCTCAGAGGCGCAGAAGCTCCTGAACATCGCCAAAGAGCTTCTCCACACTGAAGAAGCGTACGTTAAAAGACTCAACCTCCTGGACCAGGTAACGTTGCACCTCTCTCTTAGTCAGGGGTTTTGTGTGAGTGTCGCAGTGTGTTTGTTTGCCTCTGGTACGAATTTCAATCTCGTAAGTGTGCCAGTGGTCTTAGTGATTGAGATCAGCGCTGAGCTGGATTGGTGCTGTGATCCGCTGGATAGAAACGCTTCTGTTGCCTGGATTACTCAGAGCGATGTAAGCGTAATCATGTGAGAAACTGTGTGCTGTTTATATTTCTATATGTGCAGAATAAATACTCATGTTTGGGCTGACAAAACTGTATGTGCTCTACCTGTATGTGTGTCTATACAGGGGCACATATAGAATAGTGCATGTGTTGGTTGTATGTAAGTATGTTGCAGAGTGGCTCCCTCATATAACTATCTGTGTCTTGTGGATTTTGTTTTCTGGCTCTTGGTGGAGCTTTATGATGCTGCCCAGCTTTAGCTGTCTAAAGCATGTTAACTATTTTTAACTGTTAAACTACACGTGTACTACAAGAAACTACACCATACATTCAAATATTACAGCAGAGAAAGCTGAAATGTCACAGTAAAATGACACCTTATACTGTACAGGTTAAAACTGCTCTTCATGAGGTTATTTGATTATGCTTTTGTGTTGATTTCCCAACACACGTACTGTTTGTTAAACTTCTTGTTTGGTCTCATCAGCAGTCCAAAGCCTAAAGACACTAAAGTTTACTATCACTGAAAACAAAGAAGCAGTAAAAATTCACATTTAAGAAACTTAAAAGTTATATTTTTGCTTATAAAAGTTATTTAAACAATTTCTTCATTATCCAAATTGGTGCACAAAAGTTATCTGTCATTAAATTTTGTCAATTAACTGTTACAGCTATAAGTCGAATCTTCTCCTTGACTATTGCAGGCCATTACTTCCTCCTGTACGCTTTTGGCTCCTTTGTTTGATTGCTTCTCATTATTGTAAATTACTTCTTCGTCTATTTGTGTTCACTTTGTGTTGAGAATTTACTCCTGGTGGTTGAGTCTTCTTCCCCTTTGTTCAGCTCATGTGGTAGAGGAGATGCACAGTTGCCCTATTAAAGAACATCTATGGTTTGTGCGCTACTGAGGGCAGAGAACCCTCACACTTAACTTCCTGTTTTTGACACACTACTTTCACACAACACTGGTTTCCACTGAAGTAGCACCTATCCATTATTGGGACTGAGAGGGAAGCAAAAGGTGATGGAAGTGATGGGTGAATTAATTTATCACAAGTTATTACACAGTACAATCAGTTTTTTCCTGCTATCATAAATTTGTAATAATGAGAAAGGATCAGGTGATTAATCTATTAGGTTTGCTGATTTGACTTGGTGCAGTAGTAAACAAGGAAATTTAAGAAATACACTTTTACAAAAATTACTTTACAATCCATTCAAAACTCAGAGTAATGCATCAGGAAAATGTATTATTATTTAAATGTATTTTTTGTAGTGTATCTAGTTTATTGGATTGTCCCGCAATAACACACAAGCAGCAAGTTGACTTATATCTAGCTGCCTGTCACAGCTAAGAAGCCAAACTTGGAGAAAATGAATGTTTGTGTTTATAAAAAACAACATGAACATTTCACTGCTCCATGAATAGAAGCCAGATTCAATGTGTTTGGAAACTGTTGCATCCGTTTTTGTA
The DNA here is from genome assembly GCA_032362345.1 of Sandelia bainsii. Lineage (NCBI taxonomy): Eukaryota > Metazoa > Chordata > Actinopteri > Anabantiformes > Anabantidae > Sandelia > Sandelia bainsii. The sequence goes on along the minus strand of JAUMHL010000028.1, from coordinate 17,705,875 downwards.
TACACGTGTGTCTTTTTTCACTGCAGGTATTTTGCACTAAGCTCACAGAGGCTGGAATCCCTCAGGACGTCATTACAGGGATCTTCTCCAACATCTCCTCTATCTACTGCTTCCATGACAAGTTCCTGCTCCCTGAGCTCAAGACGCGCATTACTGGAGAATGGTGAGGAAAAACACACAGCTTTGCCTAAAGCAGCAGTGTGGCATTATTCTAGAGACAGTTTAGCTCTGTGGTGGTCAGTTAGGCCGTTGGTGTTGGATGTAATTCTAAAGACAGCTGGGCAGCAGCAGGGGGAGTTATTGTCAGGTTTTCAGTGGTGTCTGCTTGCTCAGTTGTGTGTCTTTGTGTCAGAGTTGCACAATGAAGGCACCACCTCCAGTGTGTGTGCGTTGTTTTCCTAACATCAGCCACACTTAATAGAAAATGACTCCTCTAGAGGACTGTTCTTAGGGAAATCACCTTTCACATAATGATTACACTCAACATTATTTTCTGGAACTTATTAAAAATGTATTGGCTGAAATAGAAAGGCTTAAAGACTGTTACACACAATCAGGAGACACATGCACAGCAGCCAGAAAAGTGCACTGCAGGAAGAAAGGATTAATTTGTCTAATCCCTTTATATTGTTCTTCAGATTACTCTTATGCTTTTTTTTATGAAGAATGGCATCAGCACTCTCTGTCTTGTCATATAACCTTTGTTTAAAAAAAAATGTAAATCCTACATTCAGAAATAACATCAGAAAATCCTTGATAAAGTATTTGCATCTATAAAACAGTATGTGTTATAACAGATTGACAGGCTGAACTTGCTTCTGAAGTTAATGTAAAATTACCACAAATGGAAAATAGACAAAATAAAACCTAATATGATTTTAAGAATGTCTGTCGTTTGTTTGTGTTCGCTGTAGGGACTGCAATCCTCGTATTGGAGACATCCTCCAGAAACTGGCCCCATTCATGAAGATGTATGGAGAATATGTGAAGAACTTTGACCGAGCCATGGACCTGGTCAACACCTGGGCTCAACGGTCTTCACAGTTCAAGAGTGTTGTCCAGAATATACAGGTAGGGGGTTTTAGACGGGTCTTTTACTGGATTTCCTCCACTAGGGAAGCAGCATTTTCAGTCGGATTTAAAAAAAGACTTGTGTATCAAATAATGATTATCACCGTGATACCTTTATTTTAGATCCAGCATAAACATTTTTTCTATTTTCTATTTGACAATTAACAAAGTTAGAGCTTTGCAGACTGAGGGGAGGCATGCCCTCTCTGATGTCCCCATTACACAAACAGTCTGTTTGCAGTTAATCAGTTCAAATTTTTGTTGTTGTGTTTGAACCAACAGAAACAGGATGTGTGTGGGAACCTGACCTTGCAGCATCACATGCTGGAGCCAGTCCAAAGGATTCCTCGCTACGAGCTGTTGCTCAAAGACTATCTGAAGAAGCTGCCTGACGATGCTCTCGACCGAAAAGACGCAGAGAGTGAGACATGAAACCCACTGTTTTTGACACGCTGCTCTGTTGTGACTGATCAGTTATAAGTTGCAGAGAAATCTCCACTGAAAAAACACTGAAGTGGTCAGAAGGAGTGAACAATTAATTTCCCCTTGTGTTAGAATTTAAACAACACTTGTTTGAGAACACTAATCCTCTGGGGAGGTTCCTCCTAGAACAGCTCAAATCTTGTCTGGGAGCCAGTTGATGAGATTTACTCCACATGATACTATGTTGTCATCACATTTTTGGATTTGTGAAATATGTAACTCAAGATATGATTACACATCTAAAAGAAATACAGAAAAACATGTGATAGAGACGGGATGGGATTCCAGAAACTGACTTTCTCACTGCTAGAACATAAAGGGTTTGTAGAGAGAGATTTCTGTTCTCCGTTGGGGAGTAGAGGTGGACAGATGCGCGGCGCTTTGGCGATGTAGTGTGTGACAACATGGGGTGACATGATCTGATGTCCTCCCACATCCATGTGTCCATTTACTTGTTGAGCTTTAACATTACTGTACCGCTCTGCATTGGAGCCTAGGGAAACAGTTTCTCTCAGCTACTCTAGTTGAAAAGCAGTTTATTACAGTTATTTTGACCCGATTTCCCTCGGCTGTGTCTCATCTGTATATGTAGGCCACGAGAAAGATGGCTGTCTCAGGTGCTCACAGACATTAGTACTACACTCTGGCTTTTAGCCAGTACAAAGTGTACTACACAGGGTGTGCCTAATACCTAATGCATACTCTGTGTTAAATGTTTAGACTGTGCATTTACAATGTTTGAGCTTGTAAAATATGACAAAGTATTTGTGTGTGTGTTTGTGTGTATGAGATAATGAGAGACTGCTTTATTTATATTAGTGATCATCTGAAGGACAGTTTTACTCCATCATGATATTATTGCTCAGTCTAGATTTTATGCTAATAAGCTTACTGTTGTATATGTGTATGTGCATTGCAGAGGCGCTGGAGCTAATCTCTACTGCTGCTAACCACTCCAATGCAGCAATCAGGAAAATGGTAAGAATTTGCTCAACACTTATCTCTTCTGTTTTTTTTCTACTGTCATCTCTTTCTAAACACCCTTTCACAGTCTCATTGAGCTTTATGAAGAAACAGCGAATGTGTTACCCAATCAAAAAAGGGGTTGCTGATGCTGTGCCGTCAGTCAGCAGCATTGCAAGTGTTTGTCTGAGAGAGTGAACAAGTTGAATTAGTATAGACAGGAAGCTGCTGCTTCCTGCCTCGAGTTTCACAGCTTGTAGAAGACTGACTGACTCTCTTTAACACTCATCCTCCTCATCTGGCCATAATACTCGTGTTTCTCACATCCTTTAAACAACTTAAGCAGACAAATGATTTTATCAATCAGTAAAGAAATATAACACCTGCTTCCTGCTTTGCTGGAAAAACTGCAAGTCAATGAGAGCCTGATAACAAAATAACCCCCTGTGGTGGAATTTGGTGTATAGTCTTCTCGTCTTTCCTGCTTCTGCTTTGCTCATCCTCCTGTTGCTCAAATGTTTTCAGGAGAAGATGCACAAACTGCTGGAGGTTTACGAGCGGCTTGGGGGAGAAGAGGACATAGTTAACCCAGCCAATGAGCTCATCAAAGAAGGACATATCAAGAAAATGTCAGCCAAAAATGGAACAGCACAAGACCGATACCTCTACTTGGTGAGATGACTGTTAAATTACTGATAGATCATGTCTATAACTTACCACCTTATTATCTGCATTGCTCATTATCTTCAGTATCTCTGTCTCTCATCCAGTTCAACAATATGGTGCTATACTGCGTGCCTAAACTCAGACTGATGGGGCAGAAGTTCAGCGTCAGAGAGAGGATTGATATTGCTGGCATGGAGGTGCAGTCCAGCTTCTCAACCAGTCTTGGTTTTTTTTCCTCATCTAACCTTTTATTCATTCTGCTGGGTGCAAATCACATTCCCTCTGCTTCTTGACCTCAGGTGCAGGAGAATGTGAAGCAGAACCTTCCTCACACGTTCGCTATCATTGGCAAGCAGCGTTCACTGGAGCTGCAGGCCAGGTAAAGATATTGGAATCAAAAAGCAAAATATACAAAACTGTAGGAGCCATTCGTATAATGTAAAGGTTAAATGTGTGTTGGTCACTTATGGGTTCAGTAGGTGTCACTTTTATGATTCAACATATAGGCAGGTACCATCACTCAGACAGTGGGTGTTGCTAAAGATGACGGAAGCAAACCAGTTTGGCCCGCTGTGTAACATTCAAGGCCACGTGACATAATCTCATGCTGTGTTTATGGATAAAATATTTGGATTTCACAGTTAATACACTTTATTTTTAAATTATTTAATTTGTGTGGGTCTGTTGTTTATTTCCAATATTTTAGGTTAATTTCTCAATAGTCCAATTTGTTTCATTTCATGGTTAATATTTTTGTTAAATAATCTTTTTTGTGTGTTACAGGACAGCTGAGGAGAAGGAAGATTGGATTCAGGTAAGGATCACACACATGCTCGTATGCATATAGTACACCCACACACAGTCTGTCTCTTGTGCAGACATACTCCATTTTAGGCCTGTGCTTTTGGTAGTTCTGCTTTATTAGAGAATAGAATTAGCAAAGATTTATAAGACACTCATTCAGTGTGTTTAAGAATTATATTCTCTAACAAAGCCGCTCATTATTGCTTATTTAGCCCATTACCACAGAGTAAAGCTGATTAAAACATTTAAAACAACAGGCTGGAAGAGGGGGTGTTAATATTGCAGAGGGGGCTTGGGAGATTTTGTGTGTTTTTAGTCTGTATTTAATTATGAGAGATGTGCTGCTGCACAGGACAGTGGAATGTAAACTCAAAATGTTTCTGTGGAGAGAGATGGTAGGCTTTTTACTCCATACTAGCCAGGCTGGTCTGGTAATGAGAAGACCATGATGCTTTGTCTGTGTGTCTGTGACGACATTTGTTTCCTATTCAGGCAGGGAAAATAAAGGCAGCTTATCAGCTCAGAAACTGATTCTGTAGGACACACAATATAAGATATTACACTTTCAAAAGCATGCTGTAATCTGCAATTAAACATATTTACTCTGTCTTTGCTCTCATTACAGGCACGAACAGAATAATTACATTTAGATGCTGCTGTGTCTGATCAAATTATCCGTCTCTTCTTGGTTTCCCCTCTCTTTACTCTGTGATATCTCCTCCTCTCTCCTCTTCCAACTCTCAGGTGATCCTGGCTACTATCGAACGGCACAAGCAAAACAGTGAAACATTCAATAAAGCTTTCAACAGCTCTTTCTCCCGGGAAGATGACCATATCCCTGAGTCACCGGTGAGTTGTCTACTTCCTCAACCAATTAGTTCATTGATCAGTCAATTAGTGGGTCATCCTGTGCTGTGAATCATGGGAGGCTAGTGGTACAACAAACGAGTCCATCATAGTCTGGTCTTTGTCTGCCTGAACAACTCCCCATCTATGGGTATGGTTGTATCATACTCACAAAACACACATAAAGAAGCTCTTTTTTTCCATTTCAACAGCCACACATGTAGCGTCTGCGACTATCCTTTCTCAGAACTCTCTCATGGCCTAATAAGGAAACCCCAAGTGTATACAAAACTCTTATGGATCTGCTTTGACCCACTTTGTGCTGCCCAGAGTAGGATCCTTGCCAAACATACAGCAACTTGACACGAACCAGAAGACTCTATTTAACAGGTCTTGAATGACACCTAGTGGTAGAGATATGTCACTGCAGGAGCCAGCTGCCAGTACTTGATAAACAGGATACTGTTTTTAATCTATGTTGGTTTTTCTCATCAGGGACCTTGGTGCAGCACATCCATGGACTCAGATGGTGAAAGAGTGCATGAAAGGGTAAGATATACTGAAATAACACTCACTATCACCTGGTGGTGTCTCTGGGCATCTCATGTCAGGCGTTCATTAATGCTCCTAAGAGTCAAACATGAGCTGTGGTTTGTGTGCATTATATATGTATTAGTTGATTATTAGTAATTAGCTGCTAACTCAATAAAGCACACATTTATTAGGAATATGCACCATGCAAATGCAATAATATATGAAAAAACAAATAAATACAATTCCTAAAACTATACTTTACCCAAACAGAAGGCACCTCTATCTACACATGTCAATTTATAGTGCTCTTTTTAAAATAATGGGTAAATTAAATGACCCTATGTTGGACCTGTAAGGCTCTCCCTGTACGGTCTGGGGCCCTGAGTACACTTTGCCTAGATGACAATCTAGTTACGTCCTTAAAGCTTTTATTTTATGACAGCATTGGTGTCATTTTGGAGGAACAGCAACAGCTTTTCTGTGCATATAGAGGTGGAGTGTCTCTAAAAAAACAGCAGAGGTGTTGTTGCAGTTTCAAGCATTAGGTTTTACAATAAAAACGTCATCAGCAGCAGGTAACAACAGAAAATAAAGATCAGCTAATATATATTTTTCACAGGAGACATTTCAGCATGTCACAGCAGGAAAAAGTGTAATTCTGTAACTCTAAAGCACTAAAGTTGTTTACATGGTGTTGATAGCACTGAATGATCAACCAACTAGCACACCTGTTTTTAGTAGCTGTTGTGACACCTTTACCTGTTACTGATGATGGTTTTAAAGACCCTGCACATCAGCCGGTGTAAGCATTGAGTTATAAACAGGCTAACAACTTCAGTCCACAAAGTTGTAAATTATACACTTTTATCAAACGCTCACCGGAGTCAATGTATATCTAAATAACAGTCTGCGGTGGTGGACACCTTCATCCAATCTACATTTTAGCTGTCCTTAGAAGGATAGTGTGTCTGTGTGGGTGTCTGTGTAATTTAGTAGAAGAAAGGAGAAACAGAAGACAGACAGCCAGACAAACACAGAGTGAAGCAAGACAAGCTGTCAGACATTCCTGTAGGTTCAGTTGTGCTGAAATCTAACAGGAACCTTGACACATGACTCCTGTGTTTTTTTTTCTAGAAGAGTTCCAAGAAAAAGGAGAAAGAGAAGCAAACATGTAAAGGCTGCAACGAGAGCTTCAATTTCACCAAACGCAAACATCACTGCAAGTCCTGTGGAGCGGTGAGCACAGATGGGCGAAGAATGTAGAAAAATCAGTGAACAAGTGGAAAATTTATTTCAGCCAAATTAACTGTTAACAACTGAGCAGCCTCTCAATGCTGTCTCTCTTCCTCTGTCTGTCCTTCTGCAGGCCATCTGTGCAAAATGTTCAAAGACCTTGGACAACAAAACCAGCCGAGTGTGCCCAGAGTGTTTTGAAGCCAGCCTCAGCCTGGAGAATATTGAACAAAAAAGGAAAGCTGCGCCTGAGGTGAGGCACACATTTGGAGACAAACAAAAACACACACACAACAAAGACAGAGCAGCATGTGTATCATAGTTTAGTTTTCTGCCTTGATTCATGGCAGTCCAATGAGATTCATGTCTCTAGTCAGTGTCAGCCAGACTGCACTGATGGCAACAAAAAGAAAGAAAGAAGCACAGTGGTGTACTTATTAAGTCCAGTCAACTGACTCTGTTGAATACTAAAGTCACTGTGTTGTCTATAAGCATTGCACACACACAGGGAACACACATTGTATACATGCAGTACATGTCCACTTGTACATATAGACACATTCACACTGAAAGATCAACTAATCCCTATTTGGTGACTAATGTGATAATGAGATCCCAGCTTAAGGAGGACTTGTCGCCTCTGCTGACTCAACAGTCTGGCTGCTTCAGGTGCCTATGTCGCTCTGTCTGTCCTCTGCAGTTCAGTGGATGGATGTCTACGCTTGTTAAACTGAAAAGCGGTCACGAGGACATGGTCCACACATAACGATGAACCGTAATGGCAGTGAGAGTTTGTCACCACATGAGGGAGCTGTAAGCCAAACAAGGTTTAGACTGATGGCAGCAGGAGCTTAAACACCTGTCCTTGGACAAATCTCACTGTGTCCTACATTGTTGTTATGTAAAGTTGAACAGTGGAGGATATATGCTGACATTCGCTCACCACATTTAAATCTCCAAAATATGATACAGATTAATTTCAAATTACGTAATTATTCAAATTAATAGTAATTATAATAATAAAGTATTATAATTTTGTGATTTATGTAGAAAATAAAGATTAAGTTGTGCTTTTCAGTTCAATATTTAGTTCTGTGTTCTCTCAGGGGCACATTGGTGTTTCATATAACAGTGATTGGGCTCCTTATACACTTTTCTTTATTATTGTATCATTCAGAGACTGATATCTCTAACGGGGGAGAACTGTCTACACTGTGGCCACCTCCAAGTACAGGAGAGAGGGAAGAGCTGGACCAAAATGTGGGTGGCTGTCACCAAGGCTGAGCCACTGGTGTTGTACTTGCAAAGCAATGGACAGGTAAGATTTAAACACACACTAGACATAGGTGTGTGTTTGTGTCCAGGTGTTAATTACAAAATATACCGATTATACAATTTAAATAGTGACAGACTCTACTCTCCATTTATTTTACCCACAATAGTTATTATTTAAAGTGCAACAGTTATATTGTGTTTGCCTGTGTTCAGTTTAACTTTACGCAAATGAAGGACAATAAACACTGAAAGTTCATCTACATTCAGTCATCTCTTGTGTATCCACTGAGCCTCTTGCTGCACACATCTGGCTGCTTCCTCTTTTTAAAGCAGAACATCTGTACAGTGTAGCACCTTCACTGAGTGTGCACAAGTCAGATCTGTCCCATCCTGCCTGTGCCAGATTGTCTGTGCACTCTCTGTGCTCTGTAGATTTGGGCCAGGAGGATTTGGTTGTCCTGAATTTGACCTCAGGTACAGAAGCTACGTATGTGAGGAGCAGTGTCACTGATCAGATGAAGCAGCTCTTTGGATTTTCTGTAGTTCCTTGAAATCTTGGCTCTGTGTGTAGCAATAAATCTGCTCAGAACCTCCCAAAGAGATGTGTGTAACAAGTGGTTTACATGATTGCTAAAAATAAAACAGGAAGCTTCCCGCTGTCATTCATATCGCAGTGGATGGCACAGAAGGGAAGCCAGCCTGTTAAAGCCTCCCTGGGTTTCATTTCCAAGACTAATATTCCAGTCCCAGTGCAGAAAGCAGCCATTCCAAAGATTAGGATTAAGGATTGACGGGCATTTTCTGATTATACAGAAAGAAAGAGGGGGAAGGGAGGGAGGAGGACAGGTTTACTATACATGGCTGGTGGAATATATTGTCGTGCAATTGAAGAGACAAGCTGTTACTTGTCGTATTTACAGTATGTTTACTATTTGAATGCCTAAAGAAAACTTATTCAAGAAAACCCCCACTTTTCAACACTACCGGGTTTCTTCTGATTGACTTTTTGTGCTAACTTCTGTAGGAATCTAAGGGAGCACGGGCTGTGCCTCTTCCTGGGTTTGAGGTGAGCGTGGTGCCACCGTCAGCAGGCGAAAAGTCTGAGGTTAAACACGCACTCCAGCTTAGTCACACCCAGCAAACTTTGCTCTTAAGTGCCCAAGATGCAGAAGTGCAGGCCAAGTGGATGGATGTCCTCTCCAAAGGTGCCCGTGGAGAAACACCCACAGACGGATCCACGAGCCTGTCTGAACACAGGAAGAGCCAGTAGTGGCCATGTTGGAGCCACTGAACTAGCTTCCCCTCCTTCCCCCCTTCCTCCCTCCTGTGAACAGAGCACACGTTACTTGAATTCACTTTACCTTGGCACTTTTTTTTTTTTCCTTTTGAAGGACCACTCAGTCCTCACTATGCCACTTCAATCTTATCCTCATGACCACACAGCTACTTCTTTTTCGCTCTCCGCAAGAAGAAGGACTATTCTATCAACACCACTATATGTACGTATGTGTGGTTAGGATATTTTATTTCTGTCAGTGTTTTCAACAGCTGGAGAGGATATTTGAAGAACTCATGATTTCGTTGAAATGTAGCTGAAAAAAAGTTTCCTGTATGACTTTTTTTTTTTTTATGAGAAAGGTTCTTGTACATTATGCCACCGTGTTGTGAAGCATTAACTCTTACATGTTTCTTACCATTCGTGCAAATGTGTGTGTGTGTGTGTGTGTGTGCGTGCGTGAGTGTGAGCCCCCTCCCCTTATTAAGTATTGAATGTTAGTGTAAGAAAACTGTGCCATCTCTCTGTTCTCTTCACTCCTGTCAGGACACAGTGGCAGTTCAGTTGGGTATTGTACAGTATGTATACTATAGTGTGATGTAAGGAAACAAAAGAAAAAAGACGTTTTAACTTAAAAAGACACAGAGATGTGTATATTTGTGGCTGGCCACCTGATGCTCCCACTGTCAGCTCCCATCTTACAGATCCTCTCCTCATACTTCTCCGTCCTCTATTGGTCATAACTCCCTCTCATCATTGTCTGGATATTATCCTTATTGTGACTCATCCAGATGAGAGTACACAGCCAGAATGGGATCACATGGCCTCAAATCTGACCCTGTGCTGCAGGTTCAGTCCCTCAATGTACAAATGCTAAATAAATCCTTTCCATATTGCTCTCTCTCTCACACGCGCGCGGCATAGCAACCATTTGCCTGCTTCTCTCCCTTTGGTGATGTGATGGAAACCAAGTACTGTATTGTAAAACTGTTTATTCTGCCTTGCCCTCCGAACCCTGCTCCTATCAGCACCAGCCTTTAAGCAAAAGTAGCAAAAAACCTGTCATTGGATCTGTTTGTGCATGTAAACTCACTCATATTTATGTACCGTGCTTTGAGAACTTGCCCCTCTACCCCTTTTTATGCTCCACAATTCATTCTTATTGTACTGTAAGTGAGCAGAGTCAACATTGAGTGTTTTAAACATGAACTGTGCACAGTGGAAAAGCAGTCAAGCATATCATCAATAAACAAACGTGGTGGTACATTCAGTACCATGCTGTCCAAGAATCCCTCATGCCTCGAGCTTTTGTTGTGTTTCTCTTTGTCTTTTCCTTTATGAAACATCTGCTTTATACCTTGTGGAAAATTGATCCACAGCGACACAGATGTTTTTTCACTTCACCCACTGATATTGTATTGATATCACACACCAAACAGTATATAAAATAACGCCAACAGATATTTGATTTGATATGCTGATGGGATGTAAGAGGATTAATAACTATGTAGCATATTACGTATTGTATGTGCAAATACGCATCTCTGTGTATGTCATCAAGGCTTACTACTGTAGTTTTTGTTCTATTCCTTTATGATAGGCTGCAAGAGGGCCATAAGAGGATTAATGATGATGTGCCATGTAGTTTTTGTGCAAATATTTTTCAGTGTGAATGTGTACGTGTTGTCAGGGCTTACTATACTATGGTTTCAGTTCCATGCTATTGCACTTCCTGTTTGGATTATTCATATTTTGTTAGGGTGTTTTGAATTTGTCATTGAATTTCCCTGTGTACATAGCACTGTAATAACAGAAATCAAAAGGAAGAACAACAAAATCAACATTCATTTGAAAAACACTACTGTCATAGTGTCTTTGTGTGGCAACAGGCACATAGAGCTAAAGCTAATATCAGCATGCTAACATGATCACAATGAAAACATTATAATAATGCTAACATACATAAAGTCATTTTTAGCCTGTTTATTTAGCATCTTAGCGGGGTTTGACAGAAATAATGTCACTCTTTATTGTGAGAATTAATTTCATATGATTAGACGAAGCTGTAGCCACCACTTAAATCAATTACTAATTCAACAAGGACATAGGTGAATAAGTGACAACAGCCTATGATAGACTAACTACAGTGTGCTTTGAGCTAAATGCTAACATGTTCACAATGACAATCATAGCAATTTCCAGTTTAATAAATAAGTATGATGTTCCTTATTTACAGTAAGTATAACTTGTTGGCACTAATCACATACAACGGAAGCTGATGGCAATATCATTATGTTTTGAATGATCAACCAAAAAAATATAACTTTGACAAGTTGATTGTGCTTAATTAAACAGGATCACCAAAATTATTACAATTCATCCTGAGGAAAATGTGTTAGAGAAAATATGTTAAAGAAATATAATATTGTATGTATGTTTCTATGTGTGTATCTTGATATGGATTCAAACTACTGAACAAGATAGATTTATAGCAACTGTGTACAAAACCCCTTATCAACATAAAGTCCAGTACGCTGTGTCTTTATGAAAACATGTAGCCTGCAGTGTGCAGCAGTCTGTCTCTCCCTGTGATGAAAACATGACAAACTGTGGTGATTTATGACAAGCTTCTCAAAGTGGCAAGCACAGAGTCATTTATGTTGATCTCATATAATCTGACATCAAAACATAGTGATTCCAGTGAGCCAGGGGAAAGTGGCAAAACAGCTGGTGATCTATATGTGAGTTTACATTGTTTACATATAGAAGTTATATTTCAGTTATTTAGCTAAACCAACTGAACATAGAAAAATAAGAAAAATAATCTTCTAAATATATATGTCTAAGTTTAACTCTTAGATATAGCCTATGTGTATATAAAAGAAGGTGCTTTTTACATCTTGATTTAATTAATTTTCAGCCTCCCTCCCTCTGTTTTGCCTCTACTTTGCAGTCATCACACTTGTTTTTGCAGTTCTTGTCGGGATATTGATGTACATTTACAAAACAGGGAGAGCGGACAGTTATTGATAAGTGGTATGAACCATAACTTCTTTATTTAGCAAGTCAACACTAGGTGTCAAAATGATGAATTGGAAGGCTGGTGTCTCTGTGGAGCTGCGAGCTGTGGTGCAGAGATAGAGAGTAAACTGCTGACTGCCTCCTTCTGTCATGGGTTTACATGCTGTACATCTAGAACAGAGTGGAGCAGGGTGGGTACTGTTCTAACTGCAGGACAGAAAACAAGCTGAGATAAGTTTTCATCATCTCCCCCAGACAAATGTCCTAGAAAACTCAAGTCTCTGTGTTGTTTTTCTTCAACACTAAGATTTGACCATTTTTTCTTATATTATGTCTAAGCAACCCCTCAGTTATTTTTTATGACTGACAATCTATGTTTGTGGCAAGACGTTTTGCTTCCCTCTATTGTAACTGTATGTGAGAAGGTGTTTTTTCGTTGTCTCACACCTACCCTGCTTACTTTCAGTTCTGTATTTGCCAGAAATACAACTAACATCTTGAACTGACGTCCATCAGAGGCCTAAAAATTTCCCTTAATAGCTCTATTATTATCAAGGACACAGACCTCTTTCAATGAGCATGAAAGGATAAGCTGACTGACTGAGCCATTATTGTTGCCAAAAATTAATAGAGAACAGCTCTAGGTGACCAGAAAGCAAAGCAGAATTTCCAATTACAAATTTCAAATTTTAATGGGAAAGATGTCATATGCCAGTGCAGCATAAGCCTCTTACCAGCTGTCTGTCTGTCTGTGTGTGTGTGTGTGTGTGTGTGTGTGTGTGTGTGTGTGTGTGTATGCATCGGTGTGTCCCAGAAACATTTGCATTTTGCATTCCCAAATCTCTGAATACACAAACCTGCTGACCTAGCTTTTTGTGAGAAGTGTGAACAACAAATTACCACCTGTCTTTCACGTAGTGTGGCTCTAATTTTATTTCTCTTTTCTCCTAGTTTAGTATACTAACATTCACATGTTAGCATTCAGCTCAAAGCACAGTTTAGCCCAGGGCAATAATTGTTATCTTAGACTTTCCAAGGTGATTAACAACATTGGGAAAAGAACAAAAAAAACTTATATCTGCTATACAACAGTTCGTTCTTGACCTTGAAATATTTCACAAAGTAATCTTAACTCAAGTTTCACTTAGTAGTGCAAGCAAGAGAAGAAAGGCCTTGTGCTTACTGTGCCCCACTTCCAATAAATCCAGAAATTCTTAAGGTGCTCTTGAAGATTACTGAAGAAAAAGAAGATAAAAAAAACATCTTCAGGCAATCACAGACAGAGTAACTTATAGTATAGTGAGAGACGTAACTTTTATTTAATCAGACATGTTGGTTAAAATGCTTAAAATGTTTTTAAGCATAGGAGCATTTTCCTGGCCTCAGTCATGACAGTTGCAGATGAAGACCATAAGACATGGTTCAACTTTGCTTTTAAATTGCAATGTATTGGAAAGTTTGACCAATTCAAGTGTCTAAAACATTCTAAAACTAGATATTCTCATAAAAAGATTCAGTAGTCATATACTATCTGTAAGAAAAAAGGCCATAAAGGTACCACTGGCCTAAGGAGACTGGGACTGAGAGGTTAGTCGAGAGCACAACACTGACATATCTTCATCTTTTAAGTGCTCTGTATATAGCAAACTTGTTAGCAAATGTTTACATATTATTGACTCTATTGTTATTGTTCATCGGGTACCTGACAAATTTAAATCTAATATTCACTGTCTTTCAGCTCCGTATTTTGGCTCTTTTGGTGTTAAAACGTTGACAGTGACATTAAAAAACAGGCAAGTGGGGTGTAAGTGCTACAGGAGGATACAGAAGCATAAACAAAGGAAACAGTCTCAACCACTTCCTTTGCAGGAATGAAGAACTATCTACTTGCTTCACTAGACACTGAAGCATTTGCGTGTGGGTGGCATGTTGCTGCAGACATGATGGCGAAATGTTGCACCATGCAACACATCCTGAACCTATTGCAAATTCATTGTATGTATGGTCTAAAGTGAACCCAAACATAAACACTACACTGAACTAAAACTGTGGAATTGTGAAATTTGATCCACATTAGTGATGGTACAGCAAAATGTAAAGTAAAGTATAAATCCAAAGTTTGTAAACTAATAGCTTAACGTAAAGTTTTTTTTGCAAGGTTGATGCCAGCATTTCTCTGATAACTCACCGAAAGAATTACTGTCTGGAACTTCAACATTTAGACGCAGCTAAAAATTTCACATCTGTCACAGAAGACACTACATCACAATCACATCTTTGTCCCGTTCATGGTCTGAGTGGAGGTGGAAAAAATCTCATTCGGAGATGGTCATCATATTGTTATATGCTAATTGAATATTGTTGATAATATCTGATGTATCCGCCTGCGCTTCACACCAGTTTTATTCTGACACACGTAAATGTGTCACCTTACTACAGATAACGATAATAGACGACTACAATAAATGATGAGTAATGAGCTGATGAACTGATTTGACACATTAGTGAGGTTGCTTTTTATGTTTTTATGTGTGTGTGTTTTTTCTTATATTGTTAGTACAATAGTAAAAAAAAAAAAAGTGTGTGAACTTGCTCACCCTTGAGCTACATGAAATTATACTGCAGCTGAAATGGGCACATCTAATGAAGAAAACACCATCCATAAACACTGTCTACTCAGGGTCATTGAACAAATTCTATTATAATTCATCAGACTTCAATATCATATTATACAGAACATCTGACATCTCATTGACTTGTGTGGAACATTGAAACAAACAAGGAGTCATTTAAAATAGCAACAATCATTTCAGAATTAGTCATTTGGCAATAACATACAAATAAAAAGTGAGATGAAGCTGAACAACATAACAAAACATAACCTAGAAAGGCACTGCTTGTCTAAAATACACAAAAATGTTTATTATAGAGGCACATCCGGGCACTACCTTAACAAATACTCAGCCTTGAAAGGACACTCAGCATTAAGAAGTTTTAGTAAAAGCTCTACAAGATCCAGAAGCTACATTCAGTGTGTTCAGTTTAAAAATCTGCACCTGCTACATTAAGTGCAATAATAACAGCTTTGCTGAGGCCATGTTTTGCAAATGTCCTTAGTATTAAGGTGCAGCATTTATATTCTGTCCTGTAAATAGAGGAAGTTGACATAGAAAAAAAACAGATGCAATATTAGATACCAGCCTTGATATAAAAAAGCAGACACCTCAGAACCTTGTCTGAGTTGTTGCTCCTTCGCAAAACTATAAATATAGAGAAGTGTATCACTTCTCTATATTTGTTGGAAATTAACAGCTCTACACACTCACTTCACGTTACAGATACTGTAAGTCATTTTTTACAATCTCTCTCTTACTCTTAGTCTTCCCATCATCTGTTATCAAAACGAGCTCCCTTATCACTGCCATTTATGCCCTGTTTTGTCTGATTACTTCCATTCCTGCCATCCTACATATTATATTTATCTTGCTGTCTTCTGCACCATTGGGCCACCCTGCTGTTATTGTAGCTGTCAATACCTCAGTGGGAATCAACCCACATTGCACCAGTTGTATTAACACTGCTTGGCACACATGGAAGACCAAGCACTCAAGGAACCTACAGGGTAGCTGTGACACAGTGAGACTGATGCAATTCCCTTTACTATGTTTCATCCTTCCCTTAACTTTCACCCTCTTTACTCACATTTTTCTTTTTACTCGGTTCATTTTTCTTCCTCTCTGGTGACAGTGGTGGTGAAAGGATATGAGCCTCAGGGTGGAGGGCTGCAGGATGACGTACTAACTTGAACTATTGCAGCAATATGATATAAGGCAATGTCATGTTGACAATCGGTCCTCCACTTCTAGACTGAAATTTCAGCAAATATTTGATGAATTGTCATGAAAACTTTAAGAAATAAAAAAAGAACTAATACTAAAATAAGTAAACTCAACACAACACTGCTGAGTCATAAACTATATTTGTATTAGTCTGGAAGTTGAGTCATGGACTGGACTTCTTTCTTGTAAGGTTGTCCTTACAAGAAAGAAGTCCAGTTGCCATGACTCAACTTCCAGACAACTTCACCTGGATGACATATTATATTTTTATATTTTATATATATATATTATATGATATATTTTTATTAGTGCCCCTGACACTCCTAAAAGGTAACCCTCCTTTCTTTTACTACAGAGTTATCAATTAATTTATCATAAGATATACACAGCAAGACCACCAAGGTGATCCTAAGTCATTGCTGACCTTTAGTCCTTCATGTTGTTGTTATGGAGCTTATATATATATGCAGTTGTAAACTGTTAACTGTGAATGTGTAAAGTCAGTGATGGCATAGCATTTTGAATTTGATTGTATGGATAGAGAAACCTGCACACATCAGCACTGGCTGACTTGGTAGAGTGGTTGTCCCTCAACTCTACGGTCAGCGGTTCGGGCCCCAACTCCAACTGGCTAGATCTCGGCTGTGAGTGTCCCTGGGCAAAACACTGAACCCCCACACTGTCCAGGGCTGCGACAGAAATGACATGCAAATACATGTGCAGACCATGATATGCTGTGGCGACCCCAGTGCAAGATAAGCTGAAAGGACACACACAGTCAAACCTGCCCACTTATACACTCCCCCTGACTTCCAGCCTTCTAAACTGCAGGGAGCAGGCAGTGCAGTTGGGGGGACTTTTATCAGTGTTGACAAAGATAGTCTAGATGTGAATATGATTGAAGTCATATCCCTAGTTGATTGATACACATGTTATATTTGCGTGTCTGGGGCCCTGTCTGAGTCACTTTCTCTGTGCAACCCTGGTGCATTGGTGACCTGGGAAATATACCAAGAATCACCACTGATTTTAAGCACACTGTCTCAACAAGTATTGGATCGATTGTCATGTACCCAGATACATTCAGACTATCCCATCAGCCTCTGCTGTCAGTGTTATCATCTGTGTATGGTGACATGAGCATTTAGCTCAGATTAACAACAACCTAAGTAAAGCTTTGCAGAGTGGCGTGACTGCTCACTTGTGTTTCCCTTGTATGTCAATGCCAAAAGCCAAATCCAGTTTAAGCACTCTGTTTTAAGTTGTTGCTTAATCTGAAAGTCTATGTCTTATAGGCAATTGTACATTTAGAGCTTCATGTATTGCTCAGTGTGTGATACTGTACCATATGTAAGTGTATGGATTTTTAAGTAAATGTGCCATTTAACTTGCCTTACGGCACAAATCCCTGAAAAAAATATGACTGACTCAGTTTCTCCTTCCTAAACTGCCACAGTAATATTACCTTTCATTCTCTTTCATGTCTAAGAAGTGTTGTGCATCTGTAACCCATGCCTTGCAAGTTATGCACTGATACAGTGCTGTGGCAAAGAAATGCTTGATCAACTCAATTTCCTCCTAAAGTCTCATTCTTCTTACCTGCCACCCATCTTCTCTCCCATCTATTTCTCTCTATATCTCAGAGATTGTCAAGAGGTGCAGATTTATGAAGCGGCCCAGTTGCTAGTCACCACAATCCAACCTGAAAAAGTGATTTGTTCAGTGATTACAGACACAGATGATAGAGAGAGAGAGATGGACAGATCGCCAGTGTGTGTGAGAGTGAGCGACAGAGAGAATGTGGGTGTCATTTTGAAAGTGGTCTCTGCTTAGTAGTCAACCACATGCATCTCTCAGCACTGCACTCTATTCTTAATGAGAATCTGACATTAAAATTAAATGGTTTCTAGGAAGTACTTAATTCTTAAGTATGCCGTTTTAATATCCTCCTTCATTTTCTAAAATAGAACTTGTTTTGCAGTCTTTTGTATGATGACTCATTCTACAGTGACCCACAGTGGGCTTTATTTGCATATCAGAAGTCTCTCAACAAAGTCCATCACCATCTGAGAAGAAGAAACCTTAACTAAAGAGTTGGTCCTGTATAGTTGAATAATTAAGACTAACATCTAATTAGATATTTGTTTTAACACTATTCAAAACTAACCAAGGACATTTCAGAGAGGGCAACTCCAGTCTCTTCCACCTACACCTGCAGCCATGTGGCATGGTCCAAGCAGCAGTGTTGATTAGGTCGTTGGCAGGGTGAGACAGTGCCCCTCCTGCTCTACTTAATTACCTGTGTGATGGAGGGACTCCCCCTCAGCAGAGCTACTGTGTCACACTGTGTCAGGGGCAGGGTGGACACATGGAGCTGACCAGTCTCACCTTCCTCACCTTTCTCTGTCTCTTTTGTCAGATCAAAATAATAATAAAATAGCAACAGCTGGAGAGCGTTTTTCTTTTGGTCAAGTTCATTTTTCATGTGTATTTCTGCTTTTACGCTGTCTTTTTTGACCCTCACTGTTTCTATGTTCCATTTTTTTCTATAGATACTGACTTGATGCATTGTTTTGGTGATGTTACAACTTAGTACACAAAATACTCAATACACAGCTTTATTCCTTTTTTTTAATACAGTAAAAAAGGGCGTTAATGACTGTCCCAAGCTTCAGGACTCCTGCATGTCTACTTGCACAGAGTACAGAGCACACAAGCCCTGGCGCAGAATAGTGGGAGGCACAGAGAGCCCAAACTGTACCCACTGAGATTATGGCAGAGCACATTAACTGTTGCTGTAGCAACCTTTTCCAAATCAGAAGAAAACTCAAACACTTTAACCAAACTCATTTCTAAATGTGTCCTCGTCCGCTATGGTTCAATCTCTATCTTCCTCCACATGTTGGTCTCTCTGTAAATGTTGTATGTAATGTAATGTTTCCATTATATGTTTAATAACATTCAATATATTTCCAAATAATATAATATTTAAATAATGCTAAAACTGTATTGTATATGGCAATGGTAGCTGAACCCTAGCCTCTCTTCCAGATGTGCACTGTAAACTGTTATTGGAAATCATTACTTCTTGAGGCAACATAGCTCAATTGTCAAACTTTATACATTTTCAGAGAGCATGCTAAAAAACAGTGTAACTAGATTCAATGTAGAGTACAACGAACAGCGTATTTTTGAAATGGTTATAAACTAATTGGAGCATTTTCATAGTTCTTAAGTCTCGAGTATGAATACTTTTAATCAGCTATGCTAATAGGTTCATGAATAATGAGGCAAACTATTGTGTGAACAGAAGCTTCCAGTCTGTCTGAGATGGTGTGTGTGGGGGGGGGGGGGGGGTTGCACAGGTGAAAAGGGCTGCGCCGGTGGAGACACATATCACCCA
>JAUMHL010000028.1:17660015-17686451 GCA_032362345.1 Sandelia bainsii | reverse complement strand
GCTTCCAGTCTGTCTGAGATGGTGTGTGTGTGTGGGGGGGGGGGGGGGGGGGGGTTGCTCAGGTGAACAGGGCTGCGCCTGTGGAGACACTTATCACCCACAGCAGAAACAGTCTCATGCATGGTCAGAATTCTCAATGACATTAGACCGACGTGCATTTTGAACAAGAGAAAAGTTCTGCTTTCTGATGTGAATGAAACCTGAAAACAGAAACCTGCACAGAGGCTGTATGTTTGTGTTGTACCAGGTATGATGTACTTGCCAACCTTCATGCATTTTCTCCATGTTAAAGTAGACAAAAATGTATCATAAATTTTTAGCTCCTGGAAAAACGTTTTTGTTTAATTTCATTTATCATCATTACATTTCCACCTAACCAACATTGATGGTTACTCCTTTCGCGATGAAACCCCAGTTGGAGCTTTTTGCAGTCCTTGTGCTGCGAACATGTTGACTGTTGACTGACTATAAAACCTGCCAGTAAAACAAGAGGAAATTCTGTCTGACTTTGAAGCACTGAGAGATAAGGCCTATGTATAGAGTAAGAGGTGTCTTGACTTTGTACTTTTGATTAATGCAATTGAAAACAGCTCTGACTCAACCAAAAGATCTCCATCTTTCTCACAGTTTTCCTTTCCATGTCGTCCTACACTTTATTCCCTTTCTATTTGCAACTGCTGTTGCAACTAACCAGCATTTCTTTCAGTTAACATTCTCTTTGAAGGTAATACTATGAAAATACTCATAAAAGTAGAGTCTTGTAGGAAATTTAAATGTTCTTCTGTATAATTAAAATAACGTTTAAATCTTAAACATATGTTCTACAGGCTACAAAAATATTGACAGTATTTTGGGCATAATCAAACAAGAAAGTTATATCCGATAAGCATCCACATTTTGGCTGTAAATGTGATTTGTGTGTGCAGACATTAATACTGGATACTCATGACAGGACTGCAAGCTGTAGCCTACAACCATGCATCTTATATGGTCTCAGATTTCTTAAAGATAAGATTTACGTCACCGGTGTGTTTTGCACATTTTGAATCCAGAAGCATCACACCCTGAGATGCTCGAAAAGAGCAGCGGTGCCACATCCTGCCCACAACAAGCGTTCTGCTGATTACTCGTCACTGTCCTGCTCGCAAAGCGCAGCTCCGATACTCAACTTGATTTGACTTGACTGTGATCCACAAATGCATGTTTTACTTTGGTCAGCAAAGTCTCGACCGGTGACTTCTCTTTTCTTCCTTGTCGAGCGCTCTTCCGCTTGCACGAAAGTAGCCACTGCGCGTTATCCAAACCGGGCACTCGAATAAGTAAGAGCCTTGGTGAGAGACCATACTGTGGGAGGACTCTGGATGACAAGCTGCTAAGTAGACAGTCGAATAGAATAGCACGGAGAAGCTCACGCTCGGAATCTCGAGTTGTTTACCCTGTACCGGGCACAGAGGAGCGCCGCTGCGCAGTCTTTACGCACAACCAAAAGAGCGGACTTGGTGGTGGTCTGTCACCACCATGTCGGCGGCAACAGCTTCAATAGGTGATATTACAAAGAAAGATCTCGAACGTAAACGGAAGAAGTCAGGTAAGACAGATCAAATAAATTAAATGGTGTCTAATATGGACTACACACGAGCCTTGAGTGTAGATTGCGTGTGGGGCGAAAATGTATTTTGCACTTTGCACTTATCCCAGTTCTGTTCTTAACATAAATAAAGCCCTGCATGAAGTTGCATACATATATTTTGTGAGAAGGTAATCTACAAGTTGTACGAGTTATTTCAGCTTTGACTGGTTCACTATGTTTAATGTGTGTGTTACCACAAAGGTGAACCTATAGTCTGCCCTCTTGCGCAACAGCCCTTTAGGAACATAGTATTTGCTGTGCTAGCAGTTTCTTATTATATATAATTGTTATAGGATTACCAGTCAGAGTAGGATATATAACGTGGTGCATATGCACATTCAACACACACGTTGAATTTCTGAGAAATATAAATCGCAATAATTGACGTCATACAAAGGCAATCACGTTGCCCACATTTTGGATTGTCGTCAAGTCGGGGAAGTATTTTTTTAAAACAGAGAAAAGAAAGAGGAAGTGAAAAGGGAGGCAACAGTGGTCGTTTTAACATAACACACTCCTTGAGCAGATGTTGGCCATTACGCGCACGCTCACGCAACCACACACACACACATTACATAAAAGTGATGCTCAGCTCATCGGCAGTGTGGTGCGTCCTTGAGTTACATAAACTTCATATGGTGAGCTGGTGCTAAAAGCAGTAAGAGAATTTTTTATCCTATCTGAATCTTGTCGTAAAGTTTAATCAGAAGCTCTTGCTGTTTAAAAAAATGTCTTCACGACATCTCTTCCTGTCGTGTGTCTTCCTGTCTGTTAATGTAACCACAAACCTTCGTTGTTTTTACATAACGAAAGGGATAAAAGTACTTTTTTACGGAGAAGTGCACAGCCTCTCACACTTTCTTTGCAGTTTCAAAGAGAAGCACTGCAGAATGTCTCTTCTGTCACATCAATGTTTTTTTTCCTCTTAGTGAAAACCAGAAACAGGTTTCCCTCTGTAAACAAGTTGATTTGGACTTTTCCTGGACCTGATCACATTATCCTTCCTAGTTCTGATGGAAATCCCCAAATTGACATCATTGTGTTTATTTCCCTTCCAACAGCTTGTATCACATTGAAGTGATACTCTTATGTTATAGGTTCATTGTGCCAGACTGCTGGGTAATGTGCTGAGCACTGTGTGATGCTGTAACATAACCAGTTGTTTAGCACGTCTCCAAATGACCTGCGTGTTTCCACCAGCCTCACTGGCCTTTTGCTTAATGATTTATCACATTTCCTGCTAGATACCGTTAGAATTCGATGCAGCACACTATCGGGGTGTTATAGAGGGGGAGGCAGTGTTTTGTCACGTAGTGTTATGCAGCCCTACAGGGGTTCAGCGCTGATAGCTGTGGAATGATTGTCCCATCCCGCTCTGAAACTCATCTGCAGTGCTTCATTTTTCTTCATTTTTGTCTTTCTCACACTGTACCACCTGAATTGTTTTTGCTACCTTTGAATTCTGAGTTGTCTGATTCTGTGTTTCCTCCTGAATGATATATGTAGTCAAACTTTGGGTGAACTTTTGGTAATGAATCCAGATCTTATATCAGCAACACAATTCATTGAGGTTTTCAGATTTATCACCATCAGCTCTCTCTTTCAGGTCAATCCCAGGCTCAGTGCTCACCCATACCGCTGCCAACCCTAGGCACCCAGAAGATCATCCAGGGCAATGGCACCAACGTGGGTACAATTATTTCCTTGCAGTGCCCAGCCAAACACAAATTGGTAGGAAGTGAGCTGAAATGTGTCATGGCAACCAACAGCACCCACTGGGTGGGGGAGACTTACTGTAAACGTGAGTAGAAACGAAAATAAGAACTGAGACCTTGAGATGACAGTTAGTACAGAAAGAAGAGGTATGCAGGCACATGTCACCTTATGAATCTAATTTTTATTCACTTTATAACTAAAGTTGTTTGTGGAGATTAAATGTTTAAAAAATACTTATACTTAGAGAATTGCAGAGGCTGCAGAATATCTCCTGAACTGTCTGCTCATTATACTGAAGAGATGGAATATATATTAAACATTATGCGAAAGGCATTGTGGCTAGTGGGCAAAGTTACACAAAGGTAGTATTTGGCTTGAAATAATTAATGCTCTAGTTTATGTACACATTTGAGAGAAAATTGCTGTTGCTTGGGGAGAAAGCTCATTAAAAGGGTATATTAATGCTAATGCTGGTAGAAGGGAATAATTTCAAGCAGGTGCACATTTAGTCGTTCCTTTGGTGAGTCAGTGGAAAAAGTGAGAGCAGGATCTTAATTATACTCCAGAATCAATCACCATGGGAGAAAATGAACTGATGTGAAACTGAAAGAAAATTAGAAATGGAATTTATGTTTTATTGTTCTTTCCATGATGAGTTGAAAAGCACAAAGTGACTTTTTATTTCTGCCAATCTCTTCTGGTTACACGATAATTTGAGCATTTGATATTTGAGCAGTCTACGTAAACACTGAGCAAAGTGATAGTGTTTTGTGTGGTATTTGAGTCGGCTAAGGAATTGTTATACAAACATTTTGCAGCACTGATGAATGGAGTTGTCTAATACTCTGTGTGAATTACATGGAAATGAAGTCAACAAATCAGTCACCCGCCTTCGTCTCTCTCTCTCTCTCTCTCACTCCAGCTCTGTCTCTCTTTGAAGACTATGGTTTCCGTGTGGCTGTGTTGGCATCCATTGTAAGCTTAGCCATAATCTTCCTCATGTCCTTGGCCTTCATCACCTGCTGTTTACTTGACTGCATCAAAGAGGACGAAAGGAAAAAGCAGGAGAGGTGAGTGAGAGGCAAACAGTGATGGAAGAAGTACTCAGCTCACTGACTTAAAAGTGTTCACACCACAGTGCAAATGTGCTCTATTTCAAGTAAAATTATTTCACTTGAAACCCAGTAAACCCATTTTATCAGCAAAAACAATGATGCATCACGAATAAGGAGCAGTTAAGACCGAGGTGCAGCTAGTTTGAAATACTTTGAGTTCTAAACTAGACTTTATAATCTGAGGGATGTTGAGATCAATAATAAGATACGAAAGAAGACAAACAAAGCTCTGCTACACAAATATGTGTTTTGGTGTGAAATATTGGTGAATTGTAAAAGAACCGTTTCTTTTTGTGGTGCTGCCAGAGAGGAAGTTCCTGACACATGACAAGAAGTGCTTAGTAAACTCATGAACAGTGTCTTGCATTTCACAAACTTATTGTATGTTCTAGAACTAAAGTCCTAACCTGTAGTGGAAAGGAAACTACAATACTCAGCTCTGAAATGGAGTGAAGTAGAAGTAACAAGTCCAAGTACCTCAAAATTAAATACAATCCTCGGCTAAATGGATGGAGCAAAAGAAAGAAGAGAGTTTGTCCGTTTCCTGTGATGCATTCACAAACTGAACTACTGAACTACTTTTTAAACAGTGAATTAGATGCGTGGCAGTGGGAGGAGCAGGCCCAGCACCAGGAGGAGAACAGGTCACACTACAACCACAAAGGCAGGAACAACAACAACAACACCCAGGAAGAGATTCACTCTCTGTGGGACACCCACAACCCACCCATGTGTGACAGCATGCGAGCCTGCAGGTGAGATATGAGCCGACTTTAGCTTAAGTGCAATTCTTAAATTCAAAACGTCCCTGAAGACATGCTGTCCAACAGAATAAAGAAGTAAATCCCTGTCTTTTCCTCTACAGCTGTCACCAGGAGTATGTTTATGGTCCTGCCTGCACAAATAGCTCCACTTCTTCATTTGCTGCTCTCCCCGGCCAAGACTATGACCAGCCTCTTTTACCCCGAAACCCAGAATCTGTGCCGATCTCTGGTCCACCTCAGCACCCAGGACCTCATCCATTCTCCTGTCAAGCTGCAAGCCCAGGCCTCGTTCAGACATCTGCAATGGGACCTGACATGTGGCAGTATGGAGAACAGCAGAGGCATTTGTCAGGAGTAAACCCGTCACCAACAGACGAGTCCAACACGAGGAATATAAACCCCACCAAAGAGTTTTCCATACGGATTATATCAGTGTGAGGATGCATTACACAGGGGGTGATTACCACCAATCAAGAACCTGTTCACTGACCAAATAAAAGTGTCAACCTTATCAGTGTGGACTATGTGGAGCAATAACTGGACATTCTTGGCCGACGTTATTATGTCTGCAGTTCTCCACAGTATGAAGGCTTTACACGCATACTGATACGTGCCTTTTGTGAACTGTAACGGTGCACTGCCCCCTGTCTGAAAAGGCGAGCCGTTGCACCTTAAGGACACCATCTTTGTTGGATGACACAGGAAGGTTGATGGACCTCCCTGTCCTTAATTGAATTTAAATTAAATGATTGCATTGAGGTTAAGGTTAACGATCAAAGTGTCGGTGGGGATATAGTTCGCAAACACTGTGGAAGTTGTCTGAGAAACTCAACTCAAGGCATTAAAGTCTAGTTTGTAGGATGAGAGAGGCAGCTGCAAAGCACTGGCATGTATGTAAATATGAATTTTAAGGAATGTAAATAAATCAAAGACTGCTGTTGAAAACGTGTGAGACTGTGTTTCGATAGAAAGACTGCAGTGGTATGCAGAGGAACTACTGCAAATGATTAAAGGCACCAGTACAATGACTTTGTTCTGTGTAATGTGTTGCATATACGCAGCAATTTCAAGTAACTTATTATTATTATTATTATTATTATCAGGCCTATAAATAAAAAGGGAATTAAATAAAGTTATAGGCAATATGACATCTCTGTGTTTGAGTGTTTGCAACTGAAAACTTAGCTGCAGCTCTTCCTGAACCTGTGTGCGGGTATGATAATGATCATGTGGTACCGGGCACAGCGGGGCGCTGCAGCGGCCCGAGCGCGCTGCTGGAGCGGGACAGGAAGAGTCGCCACACGGATGCGTAGAGGAGGTTTCACAGGGGAGGCTGTCGGTCGGATCAGCAAGTCCCTCACGCCGTTGGTTTGTCAGTATGGCAGGTTTGTGAATCAAGGGTAAGATGTTTTGTCTTATTGTGGATGATTTACGGTTGGGTGAATCCTGCGCACTGATTTTCACGACACACAGGATCGCGCATCGCCCACTTTGAGTTCGTCACTTGTTGCACAAAATTCACGGTTTAGGTTTAACGTTAGTCCTTGCTATAGCAATATCTAAGTATATATACTTTTTTATGTGATACTTAACACCGATTGAAATAGTCTGAAGACAGCAGGCTATATTTACATTTTTTCGTCAGTGCTTTACTTAAGTCCTATGATAAACCTGGTTTGCCAGACACATCTTGAGTTTTTTTATTTTATTTTTTATAAAGAACTGGCATAAGTCATTACACATTGAGACGAGGCAGATATTTCTGATCGTAACTATTTTTATATAATGCATTTGTAGTAGAGCTTAATGCTAAAAACCATTGTTGTATGAAGAATAAATACATGTAAAATGAAAAAAAACAACAACAACTAACATCTGAATTATAGAAAAGAAAACACAGGACAAATATGTTTCAAAATTTATTACCAACTTGATTTTGATCAGTTGCCTGAACCTCTACAGGCTGTTGAATCAGCTACAAACACACATTTTGCCCCTTTAATGTGGCGGAGCACGTACAATAAACTACTAATAAAATACACAGACTATTTACTTCTGTACATCAGCTTTTATTAGAACCATCCTCTCTGCTCAGGGAGCTCACTGCTCTTCTGAGGTCACTGAGATCAATGATGGGAAGCCTGACCTCAGTGACCTGAGTTTTTAAAGCATCAGAATGACGTGGAGATGACACTGACAGTGATGTTAGGAAAATGTGGGATTTGATATTGCTAATCAGCACCATAATAAAATCCAGAACTGCATCTTTTAAACATTTGTAAAAAGAAAAGTTAAATATATATCGTAGCCCTTAAATTGTATTGTTCTTACCATCTTCATTTTTGGCTGCTGCAGTTTCCCTTTGGGGTTATTAATATCTATTAACACCCAAACTCAGTGCACAAGTTACTGGTGTAGCAACCTGATTTTGAGTATTAGCACTGAGCTACTGCAGTGAAGTGTGGCCAAATGGACAATTTTGCAGCAGCCGTATTCACCTTTCTAAACTGGAGAATAAACCTCTTAGTAATTTATTTTCAGAGCAGAGCTGATGCCAAGACCAGCTTACAAAGAACCTACTTAAGACTAGACATAAGATCTGCTTTGTAACATGCTAGAAAGTAGAAACAGATTAGGTCCTGGTCCAAAATCAGTTTCTGACTACACATGGTTAGGAAGTTAAATTAGCAATAAAACTCTCTTGCTTGTCTTTTTAAAAAATGTGTAATCCCTGTCTGCCTTGGCTAGACATAGACGGCTACCATGAGCAGCTCCAGAGGGATGCCCAGTTCCTGTGCTCAGATCAGAGGATGGACACTGAGCTGGTTGACAGACTGGTGCTGCAACTGAACCGGATCCACCCCCAGATACTCAGTGACAAGGAAGCCCACAGGGTCACAACAGATCACATATGGCACAAACAACAACATCAAAAACAAAAAAAATCCACTTTCAGAAGGATATTGTACAGGTGTGTGTGCAGTGATTCAATTCAACATGTGTCTGTCTGCAGTTCAGGAAGCTGAGTGTGCCCACCAAGGTCCGGTTAGTTGAGCTGCTGAGGCACTTGCATGGAAAAGGTGAGGAGGCGTGTCATGAATTCTACAGAGGGCTTCACATCCACGCTGAGGACATCTACTCCAGCCTGCCCAGCAGAGTCAAAGAAAGAGGTACAAACACAGCACGGCTTCTCAGACACCTTAGTGGCTAAAGATTGTCAGCAGAACTGTAGTCAGGTGAGAACACTCACTTCTCAAAGATGTAGTCTGAATGTATAAAAATGTACATGCTTTGAGATGTATTTTACTTTAAAAAAAAATTCATATGAGAGCAGGTTTTATGTATAGCACGTTACCTTTTAATGATAGCAATTATATCCTGATAAATAAAATGTGAGTGACCTCCAGAAGATGCTCCCTTCTTACACTAGTTGTTATGTATGTAATAGTACTTCAGTCCATAAGTGATCTCCTTACTTTTTCGTTCATATTTAACATAAGTCCAATATGTTGTAAGTGAGGCAGTAAACACTTCTCCAGTGTCCGTGGACTCCTTGTTGTGTAATTGCCCTGTCTGGCCTTATGCAGGTTTATCTTGTTTAAAATACAGATAGAAGCCAGTGTGCTGCCTTGACTTCAGTTCAAGCAGTCAATCTGACATTACACAGGCTGTTATTTAAAGTAGTGGTATTTAGCCACTAACCGTTTTCACTTTCTGTTCTAGAGTTGACAGACTCAAAATGGACTAACCATGTGACAGTCCACCCAGAGCGATACGTGCTCAATGACAGAGGTAAATACATTCAAAAACATGTACTGAGTATAGCGGAGGAATAGATGATTCAAGTTAATTTGCAAATGTCCAGATGAGCCACAACATTTAAAGCACCTGGTGGTGTGAATGTTGTGGTTGATTGGTTTTTAAAATGTGTTACTTGGTTATTGGTGTAACATAACCACCCTGTCTCCACATAAAGTTATTACAGTAGTTTACAACATAATTGATCAAGTGCTTTTTCTGCCAGAAAAAATTGAAAATATATTTATGTAGTTCACCACAGTATAGACAGTCAGCTTTAGTTTTTTTCAGGCTCTTGTTATCATCATGTAGAGGTGTAGCTGTGAACTAAGATGCTTCCTCTCTGATGCATTTATGAACACTCAATGCAAAATTCACATTTATCATTTCTCAATATCCATGATTGTTTTATATACAGTAGACTTGACTGATTTACACTATAACTGCATGAGAACAGAGCTCATGAAAGCATTGCTGTTAAAAGCCATTTCTCACACCCAAATTCTTTAAACTGCATTAAAATATGATAACATAACTTTGAAATGAGACTCCCAAAATGGGCAGTGTGGAGTTTTGCATGAGATAGTAGAGACTTTAACAATGACATGTACAGTATATTAATGATTATGAATGAAATTGAGAAAGTAACACACAAGGCAGGCTTTTGGGGGCGGCAGTATAGATCAGTAGATCAGTCGGTAGAGAAGTTGTCTACAAACCCCTGGGCCAGTGGTTCAATTCCCAGTTCCTCCTGGCTACATGTCGAGCTGTCATTGGACAATACACCGATAACAAGTAATAGTGCTGACATGCACTGTTTGGCAGCTGTCAAACCCTTAACAGCCAGTAAACCCAATCTTATACACGTATGCATTTGGTCTTTGGTGACCTGACTCTATTGTGTTTATTTGCTTTGTTGTTTATGTTGTCTTTTTTCAAAAAGCAAATGTAGTCAAAGGAAAAAAAAAAAATAGAAAAAGGATTGTCAGGATTGAAACCTGTGGCTGAGTGTTTTACTCACTGTGGACAGTAAAGCTAATAATGTGGTTAATGAGCGAAAACAAGCCTTTAATCTTTTGACTCCAGTTTAACTTGGCCACATGACTGCTAGAGAGGCTTTTTAAATTGAGTGGTCTTACTGTTTTGTGTGTCTTTGTTCTTCGGCAGATGTAGTTGTCTGCTGAACCTTTTAACCCCTAGCACCAGAATGTGGGCCTCACAGCTCTGTAAATGCTCCACCATTCATCATCCCATTACTGGCGGGGCTCTGGCTTTGTGGGTCAGTTAAGCTCCTGTGTAAACCCCCGTTCAAAACAGCTTCTGTCCTGCAATCCTTTGAACAGTCAGGAGCACATCCACTGGGTCAAAGGGAAATAGGCCATCAATGATGTAGTGAGAAACTGACTTCCAGTCATTAG
Organism: Sandelia bainsii; assembly: GCA_032362345.1. Taxonomy (NCBI): domain Eukaryota; kingdom Metazoa; phylum Chordata; class Actinopteri; order Anabantiformes; family Anabantidae; genus Sandelia; species Sandelia bainsii. Next base: position 17,676,010 of record JAUMHL010000028.1, on the reverse strand, counting down.
TTATACAAACAAATAATGGGTTGTTTAGACTGTAAACAACAAGACAACTGTTTTTCTCATGGTTCTTCCCATGATATATACTCGTGTTTCACTTTGGGATTAGTTTTTTTTAGTTCAGATAATTTTATTAGGAAAACTAAAAAGTCCCACATGCACATTTAGTACTCTATGCCCCTGCTTATCTGATACACTGCATACTTATTGGTCTAATTGTTGCTGATGAGAACTTTATTTCTTGTCTTTTTTTCTTCTGCAGGACCAGTGTTCTTTCTGAGCTGTTTAAGTTTTGTCGTTGGAATTGCAATGCTCTACTATTATAGAGGTAAGGTTTATGGTCTTATTTGATTTTAGGCATTTGGAATTTTGAATACAAGTAGTTATCACTGTATAATACCATCCAAAGCTGTAAAAAAACTTTTTTAGATTTCCAAACAATTTGTATGTATAATTTCTGAAACCACTCTCTATTTCTTTAATACTCTATGTTGCTACTCTTTCTGCCCACAGAGGGTGAGACACTGAGATGTACTGGTCTGTTTCTTCACTGTTCTGCTGCAAGACTCAGTAAAGGTGCTAAAGATGTTTTAATTTCCTATGCAGAAGAAGGAAGTTAGAAAAAAACAAGATCATTAAGGTTCTGAAAGGTTTTTTAAGTAGCACTGTGAAAAATTGCCTCTTTGCTGTGCCAAACCCATATGCACTTTTAGAGTTATTGTTCTCAAATTGAACATTTTTAAGTATATAAGTACTAATGATATATGATATGATATGATACTAACTATATATACTTATACTGATATACTTACACTTAACTAACTCAAACACTATTTGTAAACACCCATACTGTCTTGAGAAAGTCTAACTAGGCAACATAGGTAAAAATAGCTGTGTGATTGGACGACTGGTGTGTGGAGACTTTAACAAAGCAACTTGAATTTGACAGGTCTATGTGTGTAAACACACGATACACTGAAGGTTCTTATTTGCACAACACATACTTTACACCAGCTCATCCGCTTCCAGCGCCTTCTAATAGTGTGATAAAGAGACTTACATCTACTAACTATAGAAGTGCACTATAACAGTGTTATCCTTCTGTTCAAATAAAGCACAAAACACGTTTGACATCAACTGGAGTTGTATCTTATTTATGATAAAGTATGATAAAGAACTGATAAAGATATTCATGAGTATGCATTTTATTGGCTGCAAACACACTATATGGTAATATTATGTGTGGTATGCAAAAAGGAAAATTTACAGTACGGAGATTTGCTTTTCTACGTTCCTGTTTGGTGTTGTTTAGTCTGCTACCAGATCAGATGTTTGCTTGTCCTGTCAACATGAAACTGATATGATGATAAAACATTTGTCTCATTGATTGAACAGCATCAGTAAATGCACTAGAGGGCACTGCTCCCTTATTGCATTAACGTGGGATTCAGGGACCATGGAAAAGATTTTGATGTGCTGTAACAGTGACAACTGGGAGCAACAGACAGCTTTCAATAATTAATAATGACTATCAAACTTATTGAATGAGTAAAGTCAACTTAATTAAATGCTGTTTGCTTGACTGCTGAAGAAAGACTTGTGCTGGGTGGAAGGTGGTTGTGTGCCATTCTGACTTGAAGCACTTTCAAGCTAATAATTATGAGTCAGTAGAAAAAGGCTACATTAAAGATGATATATACAGTTCAGCTGCTCCAGTGTCTGACTTCAGGAGATCTGCAGTATTAAGCAGCTCTTTCTGCCTCTGTCTTCTCTAAAAAGACAGATAAGAGAGTGGAGTCAGAGAGCAAGGACGGATGAGGAGGTGCTAAAGGGGACTAAAGTGTCACTGTGGTTCGAACATTTGCAGCCACATTCCCATGAGCGAGCCATTAATAGTCGCGCTTCACAAGGCTGAAAATTCCTCCTTGATTATCAGCATCCTCTGATGTTCGACCACCCACTGAGTCAATTTGTTAAGAGCCGGAAGTATAGGAACCGTAGACATTCATTATGTATATATATCAGTCTACAGATCTGCCCAGAATGGAGCTGAGTGTGTCATCAATCTGGCTCTTTTGCTCGTCTGTCTGTTTCCACGGTTACCAATGATAGTTGTGGAGGAGGAAAAGGATAAGATTGTGACATTGGTTTATCATTTGAAAGATGCTTTGGTCACAGTCGTGTTGAAACAAAAAAATCATAGATATGAATATGAATATTCCTCAGGTATTTAGCAGATCATTATGTGAAACACACTGCTTTTATATTCTTGGGTTAAGCCACTGAAGTGTATAAAATGAGCATTTGCTTGGACTTAAATTGGAGTTTCATTGTCATTGCTGAAACACGGTCTAATTAAGGCTTCCATTTTAACAAGCGGTTCTGCTGGGGGTCTGTGTTGTGTTGACTCTTACTCACCAGAAAACCACAGACACATTCTAGCTTTGCTCACAGCACATGGAGTCAAGGCACAACCAAACACTGTTATAATTGAATGTTAGGCATGACGCTTGTGGTTGAAGACAGATGTGTCGGTCAGGTTAAAGCTGTGGAGGTGGGTCAGAGTTTCTAGACACGCCCTGCATTGCATACATGTGCTCAGCAGACCCATCAAACCTCCTGGTTCGAGCTGTCTGGAAAAGCACCATGACTTCTTGCTAAAAATTGAAGCCTGTTCAGCTATCAGCAATTGTGTGTGTGTGACTGTGGTTGTGCATCTGCGTGGCCAGTGTGTGGGGTCACTCTCGGGCAGCGTAGGAGACGGACAGTGTGAGATCACATGTGCCTGACTGTTGTTGTTTCCGCTTTCCTGTTTGGCCACTAGGAACAAATGTTGCGTTGTTTACGCATCAGACCTCTTTGTCACTACAGCTGTTTCTCTGTTGTTCACAGTTTTTTCTCCGTGCCTGCAGCACTGCAGGAGAGTTATTTTCTAGAAAAGGAACAGTAGCTGAACTTTGTTTGAGTTGTTTTCTGCTGGAAATTTCTCTGTGACCCTAGGGAGGGCAGTGTGTTTGTAGGTCAGGTAGGGGGATTGTGAAGGTCAGGTCAGGACAGGAGAGGGCCAAAAACATGCTGACTACATGGATGTCTATAGGGACAAACTGCACAGTAAGGCAAGAGAGATAATACCTGTTTGAATAGAAACAGAGGAGCAGAGACAGAGTGTGAAAATGAAGAATATATGTGATTAGCAAAAATAGAAAGAATACCTGTGTGTCTTCTTGGTCAGTCGCTGCGGTTTGGCCGGTGGACTCCAAAGGCTGTTATGAAGACATTGACTACAACAATGATGAAAACCAGGCCTGTGGCCAAGTTTTCCATATTGCTCAGCCTCCCGTGCTTTTGCTCATCATTCAGGTTCCATCGAACTGTGGATACAATCAGGAAACTGGCTTTTACAGCACACAAACACACACTTGCTGAATATTAAATAAAACCGCAATGTACGTTACTCGGGGAGCCAAGTCATTATGGCACACAGATTTACCATCAACTATAAATTCATATCTACTTAATTCTGGGTTCAGAGAGCTAGTATGTCTATGAGTGATAGAATATAAATGCAGAGTATCAGATATGTCATTCTGACAAGGGCATATAAGGATAAAGGAGTAATATGATTCAGTTTTCCACTGAACAGTTGTTTTTGGAACCACAAAACTTTTTCATTCTATGTCAGTGAAACACAAAACGGTTTTCCACTTTTATCACCAAATTTATGAAGACTTAATAAGCTGTAATGAATGGTTTTAATGCTAGCTGTGCAACAACAGTTGGGTTTCCAGGTTGTGAAAAATCTTCCCTCAGCATAACATATCTGTGTTTTTAGTGAGCTCTTTAATTCATCTGGGAGAAAATTCCAGTAGGAAGTCTTAGTCCACTCACATTTGGTAAAAGGCCTGCAGGACATTTGGACAAAAATCCATGGATAGACTGCTTAGTGTAACCTTGCTCCCAGTACAACAAAGAATTACTTCAAAATTCTACTGCTGGTTTATAAAGTACTTAATGGTTTTTCTCGTTGGTACATTATTGACCTGCTCACTGACTATAGTCTAACCAGACCCCTCAGATCATCTTATAATAATCTTCTGACTGTACCTCGGATGAGATGCAGGTCTTCAAAGTGGAGGTTTTAGTTACTTCAGACCTGCTCTCTGGAATAAAGTACTACATCACCTGAGATCAGGCAGGCACATCTGCCATTTTGTGAAGTTCATTTTTAGTTTATTTGATCTTAAAATATTGGTCAGTTGGCTTTTATGCAGATGTGAAACACCTTGAATTGCCATTGTGTAGGAAAAGTGCTATATAAATAAAGCTGACTTGACTTTGTGGATTCAAAGACAAGAAGCATCTGATTCAAACCACATTACAGGGAAGAGTGAAGCTTATCAAGAGAAGTTTGTATTTCTTGTGTAACACTTAACAACTAATCTGTGTTTGCATAATGACATAATCTTCATCATCACAGGGACTGATCTATTAATAATGTTAAAATTAAGGTGCGATTGGAAACATGTGTGAGTGTGTTGGGGGGAGTATGCAGAAGGTCTTGTGACTCTCCAGGCACATGTATATGTACATGTGCTTATGTGTGTATTTGTGGGAGAATACCAAAGGTTAAACAGTGTGTGTGTGTGTGTGTGTCTGATGTGCCTGGGGTGGGATGAGTTGGGGTTGGGGGCTGGGGAGGTGATATGTAGGTCACTCACATCATGCAACACTGCCTCCATTAGACAGAGTTGGATCCACAGGAGAAGGAGGCTAGGATGGGGTGAGGTGGGGACAGAGAGGGGAACAGGGATCAGAACAGTTATAGAAGATGAAGGAAGACTGAAAAGAGCAACGTGAGATGTGTTTTATAATCTGGTGAAAACAAGTGAGTGGGGGTTGTGTTGGGGGGCCAGTAGAGTGGATCTATTTGGTGGATAGAGGGGGACATGAACGTGTGAGTACTCTCACATGCTTCCTTCTGACATGTGATCCTTTACAAAGCAGAACAAATCTGAACTACAAGTTAATTATGATTTCTTACAATGCTGATGATTAATCAATAATGTTTTTAACACAGAACAAATTTATCAATTGGTAAATTATCTCTATTGTACAAAAAGAGAGGTTTAAGTAAAAATAAAACAACATTCATAATGGTGTGTCCGTATGATTAGTAATTGATTATGAAACAAATACAGGAGAGAGACAGGGTGTTTATATTTATAGCACGGGGAGGATATCAACAAACTCTTGCTGATAGAGTCATTGTGACCAGGCTAAAGTTCACTGACCTGTTGTTCAGTCTGTCTGGGCAAAATGATCTGCAGTCTAAACCGCCCTGTTACAGTACATCTCATCCTAACTCATCTCCCCCGCCTTATTTCTCAGATGTGTGAAAAAAGGTAGCATTTTCAATATTTAGTTGTTGTTTTTTTTCTATTCTCCATTACTGCTGCCACATCTGCAAAGACACCCATCCTGACACATACTGACACACACAGCAGAGAAATACACCAACCTCCCTCCTAACTCCCACAAGTACTGACATCAGTACTAAAACCAAGTGAACTCTGACCTACTGTCAGGCCTGGTTACCATGGTAACAGCTAGAGTTCATCTGGTAATAAGCTGTTTGCTAAGTCAGTGAACTTGACATTGATGCGGGGGGTGCACTGTAGGGCAAAAGGTGCCCTGGGTTTCAATTTTGCCGAGCAACATGGTGGAGGGGATGAAACATGAAAAGCAGGTGAGGGTGAAAAATGTGAAGCCCGTCAGACAACAAAGACACCCCTGGTATAACAAAAGGGCCTGGACTCTGTTTACTTTCTCACCTATGAAGATAAGCAGGATCCCAACCGTGACTTGCAGACAGAGGGAGATGCTGATTAGTGTGATGATAGGGGCATAAAAAGACCGGTTTGGCCCCTGCTCCAGCACAGCCTTTAGCTGGGAGGCATTGGCCATCAACAGAGCCACATCCAGCATACTCTCAGCTGCACTCTTCTTATTGGCATAGTGGTTCATATTGAGCGGGGCTGCGCTGCTGGGCCAAGCATCTGGCTGGGAGGCCTGCGGAAAGAAGAAAGTAATTGGCACAGAGATAATGTTTACGGCTTTGAGATAACGCCTGAAAGAATAAATGCCTGGAGATAAACAGAAAGGCATGCTCTGTGCTCTGTTTTGTTGTCCCAACAGAGCAACACATCAGCAAGTTGATGAGACTAGCAGTAATTTTGTGCTTCCTGTGCATTGATGGTGAATATTTGGTTGTCATTCTGTCCTAATTAGCACAATATGCAGCCACTACAGAAGAGAGTCCTTAGAAAACATATTATTAGAGCCAAGGGATACTGACTCACTAGTAACAGACACATAATATTTTATTTTTGATATTACATACATTACATAGCAGGGACTTACGAAGGCCTATATCGTGCAATGAGTGATAAACTCCCACTGTACAATAACGCATGAAACAAAAACATGTCTTAACTTGAACGTGACTTTTATAACCCATTGATTCTCATGTGAATGATTAGGTAAGATTAGGTGGTTTAGTGTTGGTGTCCCAGTGAACCCTTTACCACAAAGAGAAAATCACACACTGGGCCAGCAGGTACTGGACAAACAGTCCACTCGTTGATAAATAAGAAATCACTCTCTTTTAAAATGAAGAAAATACATCTTCTTTGCTGAGTGAACATGCAGTTGGATCTATTGTGCAGAAATGCCTGCATACCTGAGCACCAGCACTGAAGATTTGATCGTGTCATGGTCAAAACCTGAACACTCTCTGCGAACATGAAGCACTCAGCGGTGCTGGTAGTCTTTTCCTCAACGCTGAAGCCTTCCCTTTTTCTTAAAAACACTCCCCTGCAGCTGCAGTGAGCAGAGTTTGTTGGAGATTAAACAAACCACAGAGTTGTTACAAACTGTCTTCCCCGTGCTCCAGGGATAGAGGCAAAAAAAGAGAAAACAAAAGCTGCACCCTCTAATTTGCTACAGGGTAGGCTACAGCTGAATTACAATGTCTTTAGGAGATTCATAACCACCTACTGCAGTTGTTAAGTTGATGTATGAGGGGGAAGTACAAAGTGTAGTAGACATGGTTGTGGTTTTGGAAATTATTTTATTTAATTATTTAGTTTTTTGGTCAATAAAGTGATAACTACTGAACAAGCCATGTTTGATTCTCTCTATAGTCCTTTGCTATTTAGAGCATGGATTACATGTCACAGTCCATTTGGTAGTTTACCTACCAGTTTAGATTTTATAATTTGGCATAACTAACACTGCACAGACATCCTGACAGCCTCTAGCAAACCTTCAACAATGTCTCGACCTTCTCCAAATCTTTTCCACTCTGAGCCTTATTGACTCGGGGTATGGCTCATGTTAGACGGATCTTCACAACATGTTTCCCTACATTCCACAGGAAAAGCAATGTGGTGAGGTGTTGTGCCCTCGTGACTGTGATCTGCCACAAACGACACACTGTCATGACGTGTCATGGTCAGCCATTCTGCTGTCAAACACTAACAAAGGCTTTTCAAAGACAGCCCTTTATCTCAGAGTCAACAGACCACATTGAGATAATGCTTGTTGTGAGATTTCAGGTTGGAAACATGCAGTCATTATGTCTAGAAACACAGCAGATGAATTTTCTCCAAAATTCACCAACAAACACGGTAAACTCTGATACAAACTAGGCGAAGACTGGAGGTCACCGACCCAGCCAGTCCAAGCTTTATGTCAGGATTAATCCTGCTGTCTGCTCATATTATACGACTGAAAACATAAAGTAACTAATCACAGCGGAGGAGACATGGAGGGGAAAATGATGTAGTGAATATAGGCCACGGTATGTTGGGGGAAAAAAGATGCAACACATGCAAAACCTAAATGACAGGATACATCTGATCTATGCTTTCATTTGGATAACACTTCAAAATGAAAAACACAGAAGACAGCCCACATTTGCATATTTACACTGACTTTTGTTTTCCTGTTTAAAAAAAAACAGAGCACTGTCACCCAGTTATTACAGATCTATTGTTATTTTACACCATCTAAAACGAAAGGTTCTCATTAAGTCAATCGCTCTATACTGGTCCTAGGCTTCGACGCCTGTTTTGGCACACTGCATTCCGCGTCTGAAATAGACTCAGGGGACACAGCGAGGAGAGAGAATGGGAGGAAGATGTGAGGAGGGAGTGAAGACAGTGAGACACAGAACAGTTGTTTGAATATGTATTAACTCTCAGCAGCTCACAGTGGAATTACAGATAGATTCATGTAATATTTAACATATCTTTCCTTTTACAGAATCAAATCAGTTATCACTAACATTACAGTAAAAGAAAGTGGTGTCAGATCAAATAGTCAAATCATTTATTTATAGAGAATTTCTTGAAATGATTAATATTGACCAAACTGCTACACATAGAAATTAAGATGGGTTTAAATAACCTGAATGAATTGGTGAATGAATGATTCACTTAAGAATTAGCTTCATAAATAAATCAATAATACTCAACAACTACCTTATGTAGATTGGGTGCTAAGGTGGATCTTCTAAAGAGCATTATAAAACTAAAGGCAAGAGAAAATCTGATGAGAGTGGTTAACTGCTCCCCAGTCTGACACAAAAGTGGAAAATACATCTTTATATATATTACATGAACTGTGGAATGTGAACTAGGGCTGAAGAACTAGGAGGCCTCGATGTAAAATACATTGAGATCAGGCAAATTTAAATGTATTGCATTAAACTGTTGCCACTTCATACAGTACTTTTTTTCCCCGGAAGTTACACTTACTATCCTTTGACCCACAAGTGAATATAGTTATGTCCCATCAAAAATAACTATCTCTATGTCAGACCCACAGCTGGTTGCAGTGAAACAGGCTGCCTGCTTTGAGTTTGCAACCTCTGGAAAAGCTGCAGCTTTGGAATTCCTGAGCCTGAACCCAAACTTTAAAACTAATTGTGCCATAAAACAGTTTTTATTGTGTATTCAAAGGCTAGCTAAGGTTTTGGCTGACTTCCAAGCAAAAGAAATGAACTCATTCAACTTATACACCTAATCCGAAACTTTCCCCATTTCCCACCTCGTCACACTAACTGATTACAGTTAAGCTAAATACCTGCATGTCACTTAGTGAGAGAGCATGCCACGACTATTGCTTTGTACTACTAAGCTCTGTATCTGACATGTAGACAGCTCTTTGCAGCAACAATGCAAGATACCACTCAAGAAATGTTGAGACCCTCCATTTATTATTTAGCTAATTAAACTGGCTGCTGTTCAGCAACATGATGAAAAAGCAAATGAACTAGCATCTGTAAATGCATGGGTGTGTGTTTCCCCCCCTTTTTCTTCTTCTCATGCATCAGCACTTCTTTGCTTTCCATCCATCATGTCCTATCAGCACTCGCTCTCTCACTCACGTCAAACTCTGGACCACCTCCAGATGAGGATCGACCCAACTGTAAATCTAATTTCCACGATTCTCTGTAGGGCTTTTAGTTTTACAGCCTTAGACAGTGCAAAGCAAACATGGCTGTTACAGAATGTGGTTGATTGCGCTACGGCACTTGGAAAATGAAACATTTGCAGTTGCAGTATCAAACCTGATTAACAAAAAAGACAACAGGATAAGCTTGACGATGTGGTGTTGGATTTCAGTTTAACGCAGGCACGGGTATTACGAGCCTGTGGAAAGTCTGCGTACACTTCACAAAACAACCACGGATTGATCCCATTCTCATCGACTCACGCTGGTGGGAGACACATTGTAAATAAGACCAATTGCTCACTTTATCGAGCGTACGGGTGTTATATTTTGCATATAATTCTGACAGTCACAAGGAAGTATCTCTGATCTCTCTCTCTCTCTGAGTTCCTCCTCCTGTCTTCCTCAAACAAACACACGCACATCTATTTGAAATTGAATGCATCTATATAGAGGCAGCAACCATAGAACTGACACAGTGAAACCTATTTAGTTTCCCTGTAAAACTGGATGCAGCTCTGAACTACCTTATATTGTAGTTACTTGTCGAATGGCAACTTCAATTGCCACATAAAAACACAATAAACACGCCTCGATCTGCAACAGTCTAGTTATGGCATGCAGTGGGACGACACTGTGTAAAAGTAAAACTGTGTGTGTGCATTTTGGCCAGTGAAGTGGAAACAAGGATGGCTGACATTCATTATTCATAAGGTCACTCAGGTGCCAACAATGCTTCACTCCTCAGTTGAATGAGACTGTCATCTGACCTAGCATGAAGATCTCAGTTTAAATGTTTTATTTTATTAACTTGTTTTTATGCAGGCATGCAATCACTATGTATTCAGCATAATTTATATGTTGTTTTGTTCATGATCTACTCTTTGCCTCACATAGATTATTACGTCAGATGAGAGAAAGTGTCATGGATACTTTACCATGACCACCTTACATTTAAATGCAACACTACAAAGTATGTCTTCAGAAATGACCACAAAGGGGAATTAAATTCAACTTTCCCTAGAGCTCATTCTGTTCATCTCCACAAGCTTGTCTGGCACCTGTTGGATTTCTCCGTGCCTGGATCATGTGTCTATATCCCAAATGTGTTAAGTCGGATTTTACCCCTTCTCCACCCCACGCTACATTTATTGGCAAGAAAACAACTCTTATTAGGCAGAGAAATATTGCATCCCTGCCATCTCAAACTTCTTGTACGTCTCAATTTTGCAACCCACAACTTATCATACCACATTATAATTCTGCAAAACATGTTCATTACAGTATGGCACAAAGCAACATTTCCCCATCATAACAATGTTCTCAGATATCTTACCTCGGTCACATTTCCACTGTAGCTGCTGCTGCTGCTGTTCATCATTTTTGCTATTTGCGTATAGTATGCTATACTGCACCTCAGCTGCAGGCTGCAGCTCTGAGAACTTGAGCTGCAAAGTGTCCTGTCCTGTGCAGCAAGAGGAGACGGGAGCTGCAGTCATATTGCCTACCTGACAAAGCAGCAGATGCAGCTATATTCAGGTATACGGTGCCACAACAGTGATGATTTTATTATTCAGCAAATTGTGTTGTACAGCTGGCTATTAAGTGACAAACGTGGACACGTGATTGAGTGAGTCTCTGCAGGGCGTGGAAATTTTTTTTAACACATGATAACAGGTTTTTTGAAGGGAATAATCATTTAACCGCCTTGTCATTTACTTGCATTAACCGTAAACAGTGTTTGTCGGTGTCACTCCTGAACAGCACAGCACAGCAGTACGAGGAGGCTTTCTGCTCCCAGCGTGCGGCGTGATTGGACGGTCCCTCCGGTCGTTACCAGGGGCGTGGAACCAAGCGAGCTGAATGGGAAACACATTTTGTGCGCCTCGTCGGTGTGTTAATTTAATGGAAAGAGACGGTGACAAGCGACAGTAGTTAATTTAATCACCGAGGTTGACGACAGGAAAAAATAATTTAAAAAAAATCCCCTTTCTTGAAGCGGCCCGACTGGTCTTCACACACACAGCAGTCGCGGAGAAACAGCGCAGAGACTCGGCATCGTTAGCTGCTCAGTCTGCAGCCGCCGGAGAGAGAGAGAGGGATGCGAGGACCCGAGAGGAGATAAATACAACGCGTTTGTTCCCTGCCAACATGGGGTGTGTGTCCAGTTAGCGAAGGGCCGGCTGAGCCTGAAATTGTTTGCGGTCGCTGTGGTAGATGTTGTCCGCGAAGATGAGGGTGATATGCAGATAGGGCGTTTAAAAGTCCACCTTTTGTCGTGGACTCTCGGCTAATATTAGCGAGTTTTTCTTTCTAATACTGGACCTGGCAGTCTGTGTGTGTCGCTAGCGTGAGTTTAGCCGAGGTTGTTTGGTCGGGTTTCTTCGCTTTTTTTGAACTACTGTGGGTAAGTCCTATTTTTGTTTTTGTTTAATGTAACTGTGAGCATTTGAAATATGTGTTAATTTTATCAGCCAACAAGGTGTAATTTAGCCCCAGTGTGTGTTAGTTGTGACCTGCCTAGCTAACTTAATGTTAACTTGTGTCGTCGGAGCCAGCTTGCTAGTTTTTCTTCCACCTGGACGACCGTGGCCCTGTGCTAACAATGTGTTTTAACTCATGGGCTTGGCTTTTTCGTCCACCTGCTTTTATTCACACAAACTAACTTAAACTCCGCAGTGACGCGCATTAATCCATATAAATCCAAATGCCCAGTTTTAGCACTGCCCCCCCCCCCCCACCACCACCACCACCACCACCACCACACACACTCCAGCAGTTGTTGGATTTTGTTTGACTAACTGGCCAAATCTACTTTTCAGGGCTTGATATCAGATGAAATCTCGTTCATCCATCCCAGTGTTGTTCGGGGCCTCTGCTGGCAAACTGCGTCACCGAGTGGGTGCTGCAGGTATTCATCTCTAAATCTGCATGTTGGGGAGTCTAGCCATGGCACGAATGACCTGGAAACCAAAGTGACTGCACTAATAAATCACCATGGAGCCGGCGGCTAATTCAAACACTGAGGCCCACGAGCAACTGAAATATCCATCTGTACCCAACTCTCAGTGTGAACAGGCCTCAAGTATGTATGACGCCGTGGGTGATGGAAATATCAATCTTGTGGACTCGGTAGTGAAAGGTGGCAGTGACCCCAGTGCATACCCATTATCGAGCTATCAGAGGAGTGTGCATCAGAGATTCATCAGAAGAAGTCTGTGGTTTTCGGATACAGATGAGCAGGCCTTTGAAGCACCTGAATGTGAAAGCAGGAGTAAGATCCTAAACATAAACCTGCGAACAATAGTGGACAGGACGAGGGGGACTAGCTCTGGGAAACAGGAGAGTTTCACTGCTGAAAGTCAGTGCGGGCAGGAAGATGGTGTAACCGGGAAAGCCAGTGCTAATGAGATGGAGAAAGGTGGAGATGCATTAAATGTTACATGCAGTGATGGTGCTAAAACTGCCATCAAGGCAGCCAGCGAGGAGAATGAGGAGGAGGCAGAGATGAAAGCGGTCTCCACGTCTCCAGGAGGAAGGTTCCTGAAATTTGACATTGAGCTGGGGAGAGGGTCCTTCAAGACTGTCTACAAGGGCCTGGATACTGAGACTTGGGTGGAGGTTGCCTGGTGTGAGCTGCAGGTAAAGTACTAAAGTACCATTTACAATCTCAATGTGACACCCTAAGCGTAGGGTCGGTATCACATAAAAGTAGACAAAGCATTTTCAGCAGCCACACAAAGTAAAAAAAAAAAAAAAAAAGAGGCCTATACTGCACTTTTTTTCAACATCTACACTAGCAGATGGTCTTGGCAAGCGTTTTTTAACAATAAATATAATTATACTTGTGATATGTATTGCAAATTTTAAAATGGCTATCTTCACATTGTTGTTCCCTACAAAAAATACACAATTCTTCTTGCTAATTTAATCCAATCAGTCAGAGATTTATAGTAGTGGCTCTCACAGGAAGCACTTTCTCTGTGCTCCCCTCTCTGTTGGTGAAGGTTCACACATCATGATAGTATAATGGTGCAGTCTTTGGGGAGCTGTCAATCAGCCAGTCTCACGAGGGAGCCTGCTAAGTTGCAAATGGGTTGCCACTACATACTAAAGGGTTTACACAGGAAAATTGATTGACAAGCACGAGTTACTGCCGTGGAAATGCATACCACCACTCAAGTCTAGTGACCAGCACTTTTGCAAATGCACAAGCAGAGTCTATCTTGTCTCGCATTACATAGAACAAAAATACCAGCTTAGACTGTGCAAAAGTATTAACTAATTATTTCCGTCCTTTGGAGACTGCAGCAGGGATTATCTCTCTCTCCCAGGAGGCTTAAGGGGGACCACAGTAAATATGATCGGTCTCCTCTGAAGAGAGAAAACATGTAATGGGATTTGTTATTCTTTCACCATTCAGATTAAAATTGTTAAGGATTCATTTACAACCGTTCATATTCAAATGTCCTTCATTTTTGTTCTACTCAGTTGCCCAGCTAATAGTATAATGACACTGAGCATAGTTATTAGAGCAGACAGTGCAGGGGAAGCTTGTCTGTGCTCTGTCCCAGCAGTATATCTGCATGTTATGAGCTGTGCAACTCCCTGGCTCCCTCCCTCTGTGCAACAGGAGGTAGGAAGACGGGAAGCAGCTGAAGTGCGCTGCAACCTGCTGGGAACAGTGTGGCGGTCCTGTGGCCTCAAGGACTTCCTTGCCCAAGATACTGTAAACATGCTGCGGTGGAAACCTGAGAGCCTAAAGAATGCAGACTGCTTAATAAATTGAAAAGAATGAAACCAGTTTGTTTTTATGCCTGAGGCGTCACAAAGCGAGAATACATCTGATCTCTGGAAAGGAATTCAAAGATAACATGCCACGGGATAAGAGCAAGTAAAGATACAGTAGTACTGAGAGAGACAGGATGACTTGGATGACTTAATTTGGGTGGTGATGTCATGCTGACAGATAGTAGTGGTGAGAAATCCCACATTTCCCCGTCTCCCACAACACTGAGCACTGCACCTGGACTCAGTGGATGATAGGCTGTGGAGCAGGAAGTAATTTACTGTATTTTATTCTTCCCCAGTGACACACTGTAAAACTCCCTCTAGTGGACAGTCAATAATGAATATTAATCACAATACAAATTATTTTTTTCTCGCCATCATGTTCTCGTGAAGTCTTATATATACAGTAATGTAGATTTCAGCTGACTCTTCCATTAAAAACAGCTGCATAAACAAAATACTATGTTGACCATATTGGTGTGTTTCATCAGCTTACTGAGCAGAGACTTAGTGTGCCTGTGTGTGGCTCTGTTATATTAATTGTTTTGATTATTTACTAGTCTGGTTCTTGTTTGGTCTTTAAAATTTTATTAAAAAGCTAGAATGTGTACAGTTTCTCACAGATGACAGATTACAGCTGCAACATTATGTGGATTGATAAGGTTATTTGACAACCATAAAATTAATTAGCAACTTCTTTGATACTTGATATTTAATCTTTTAAATATGTTGTAAATTGAAGCAACATTTAATGGTTTCCATGTCTAACATACGTAGACTTGGGAACACAGAATTTCCTGCCTTTCCATATATTTTGTTACAGTAAATTGTCTTTGTCTTTTGGTTAGACAATACACATGATGAAGACGCCTCTAAAAAGTTGAAAAGAAATCAGTAGCATAATAATGAAAGTAATGAAGACCTACATCAAATATCTTGCTTTGTTCAAACAACAGACCAACAATTATTTGCTTTATTATAAATATAAACCAAGCAAAGGGGCAATTATTTACAGTTCAAATGCTAGAGCCACAGAAATTTACAAAAAACTATAAAACCTATTTTATTCTACTATAGAACACAAAGTGTAATTTATGTCTAGTAATTTGGACAAGGTTAAGAGTCTGAGACTTTATTGTAGTCCTGTGAATAACACGTTGAGTTTCTGAAAGAAATAATCAGTTTGTGTAACTCCAGTGGACCTTATCAGCAATGTTTAGTGTTGTGTGTCTTACTACTGCAAGTGGAGAATCACCTGATTAGAAGTCACTATAAGGACTGGTGGTCTGGGCTCAGAACTCGTGCTGCCCATAGTTGCACCACATTTTCTCGGGTAGTCCAAGTACAGGTATGAACTAGTCCTAAGATTTCAAGATTTCAGCAGTGCCCCTGCCCATTATATGCATGCTTACTTTTCGGTATTTCACATAGATTATGTCAGCTTTCCCTTGCTCAGTGAACTGTGGTAAAACGAAAAACAAGAGAAGACAGTCGAGGCCTCTGTAGAAGACAGCAATAAAGAGATGTGACTGTGATTTTCCACTCTTCTCCCACTTCCAGTGGTCACATGGTTTTCTTGCCTAGAAATAATTTTAATCTGGTTCTGTGTTTATTCTTTGAGCCTGGGGGGGGGGGGGGGGGGGGGGGGGGGGGGGGGGGGGGGGGGGGGGGGGGGGGGGGGGGGGGGGGGGGGG
>JAUMHL010000028.1:17632100-17654082 GCA_032362345.1 Sandelia bainsii | reverse complement strand
GTTTAAAAGTTCAAGAAAAGACATCACAAAGAGAGAGACTGCGAAACAGCCTGCTGCAAGGCTCACGCCTGCGCACTATGTAGTAATTAGTAGTTTTGGGCATGTGTTGTGTTGAACATGTAATTTAGATAGCTGTCCAGTGCTCCAGCTGGACAGTTGTTTTCTGACTACCAGCCGACAGACATACCAACAATGGTGCTAATATAAATCCCTGTCACACTGTTGTTACACACTGTTAATGAAGAGAGAAAAAAAAAAAACTGTAATTAGGAACACAAAGCTGTGAAGAAAGACTAACCTGACGTAGTGTGTAATTTAGCTGCCATAATTACAACTAATGTTGAAATCTGTTACTCTTGTACTACATTTAGTTCCTGGTTGTGGACCTCACAGGTTCACTGATTTTGGAGATTTGAATATTTTGCAAATCAGATTTTTTTTTTTTTAAATAAACATTTAAAATTGACCAATTTTAATAACATGAGTTGATATTTTAACAAGTTGATATTTTATTGTAATAAACTAGAAGTGGTTATAGTCTGTTTACCATCTCTGAGCCTTACCAGAGATTATTGTTCTAATGTTGTGTAGTATTGTTCCCACCCTTAATATGTGGTATGTAATTTCAGGTATGAGATATGAATAATCCATTTCTATTAATGTCATGACTCTAGCTTTTTTGCATTTTTAAAACTGTGTGTGTGTGTGTGTTTATGCATGCATATATACTAGGGTTGCAACGATATGAGATTTTCATGGTATGATAACTGACTCAGAAAATATCACAGTTTGATGATCTACGGTATTACACCATTATTATTGTAATACTGTAGTAATTACAGTATTTACATCCTTAAGTGTTATCACAATAATGTACTTAAAGACTTAAAAGTAATTAAATGCAGAAAAATGTCCCGTACTGTTTTACTATTAAATCTTACATGATGAGATTATTATTATTAAGTATGCATCGATGTAAAAGCAGGATTTTACCGTTGTAGTTGGCTATTTTAACTGCAACTAATGATTATTTTCATTATGGATTAATCGTCTGATTATTTTTTCCATTAGCTGATGGATTGGTTTGAAACAATTTTGAACATAGTGAGAAATGCCCTCACAAGCTCTTGTTGCGCCCAGTGCTGAGTCTCACAGGCATGTGCATTTGTTTGCTTTGTTTTCCAATACCAGTAATAAACAAATGTGCATGATATGATAACAGCCAACATTAATACCGTGTTATATCGTGAAACCGGCATATCGCTGAAACCCTTGTACAGTGTTGTGAAATGTGTGTATTAAATAAAGTATACTTGACTGGGAATTGCAGAGATTATCAAAATATCCAATAGGGCACTATGCTAAGAATTTGATTTAAACCCATAAATTTGCAGTAGCATGGTCTATTAGCCAGCAACATTTCCAGGACTAATGTTTTAATCCATTACCTGGTCCCTGCAGTACCCAGAGACGCCCTGTTTTGGTATCTCATTCCAGTATGTACATGTTACTATATGAGCTACCAGAGCGGTGGAACTAATACAGCTCAACACAATGGGTTGAAGCAGAATGGAGCACAATGTTATGGATTACTTCCTGCTCATGTCACAGTCTATTTTTCTGTATCTGTGTCCAACTGTATTACTTTCTGTATGTGTGTTTAATCTTGCCTGGTTGTTACTACACAGTCTGTTTTTTTAAAAATTTGCTTTAAGTGTACAGCGCAAACTTGATAAGATTCTGAAAACATCTTATATGCAGCACAGTTAATAAATAAATAATAATAATTTAATAATGAGTCATCGTTGTTAGCAGTGAGCGATGAGAGTGCTAAACTATGAAACAGTTATTGATTCTCATATTGATTCTTTATGATGATTTGTCTGGTATGTGCATGTATGTTTGTCTTGGGAGTGACATTACTCTAGTGTCTCAGGATGCAAATGTGCATATTTATCTGTCTGTATCTCACTATGTGGTGCACAAGAAGTCTGAGCTTAAATGTGACTTCTGAATAATGCAGAAGACCCAGTGTCTGCTGCTGAGAGGGAAAACAGAAGTGCGAAAGCAAATGGAGGTATACGTTGTGTGTGTGTGTCTGTGGGACAGGGCGTGTTCAGGGCTTAGGGAAATCGGGGGGTTTTTGAGAAAAGCAGCAGGATTCTTGAAAGATGAGCGATGATGAGAGGAGGAAAAAGGGTAATGAGGGGGAAAGGAGAGTAATGCCTTAAGGGAGGAAAGCTGCAGTGCTCAAGGGTTAAAATTAGCTTTAAGCTGTTTGTCTCACTGTGTCTCATTTTAAACCTGTGTTTCAGGTAGCTTTCAATCCTTGTGCTGCTCCTGTGCAGCAAAGAGCACTCAGAGATGACTGAGCCCCACTTGGGCGGCCCCAACCTTCCATTGCTCAGCTTCCCTCAGTAGAATGGGTTCTCTGCAGAACTGAATTATTCATGGGACTTCAGAAGAGTGCAATGAAAATCCAAAAACCCTGATATGCCACGCTGACAAATACCATGCTTTATCATCCAATCTTCAACACATTGCATCACAGAATATCTTGTTTCATTGATAATTTTTTGGTTATTGAGGCTGATTTTGTATTTGTTCTGCTGTTTCATCTCACAGGGAGTTGACAGTGGCTGAATAATTAAATAGATTAAATCTTGCTAGGTTGTGTTCACTGCATTCCTCCGTCTGTGTCATCAGTCTCTGTGAAGGGTGGGTCGTGTTTCTAGTCCGTGCTCAGTGCTGAGTGTATGAGTGTGTTTGTTACGCAAGTTGTTGCTGTGGTGGTTAAAAAAAGGAAATTGCAGTAAAGAAACCCTTAGAGCAAGGTAGACTTCACTCATCTTAGACTGGGGCCAGCCTTACAGAGAACTGGAGAGGGAAAGGATTGAAAGGGAGCAGTTAGTGAAGATGTATTTCTGTGTGTGTGCGCATGGATGTTTGGGCATAGAGAAGGGAGTGGCTGCTGTTAGGGGTGCAGTGAGGGAGACAGATTGTGGGGGAGGGAGGAAATGAGCAAAGGGCAGTAGATGAAGAAGTGAGCAGGCAAGTGTAGGAGATGGAGAGAGATGGAAGAGATTGATGATACTTAACCTTTAGCTGCAGTGTTTTGTGACAGTGTTTAATGTGGGGGTTTACTCTCCCCCACAGTCACTGTGGTTTGTCATCCTTTGATTTCTCTCTAAACAGCCTGTGTGTATCTGGATGAATAAAAGCTAACAAATGAGAAGCCATATATGACTTTAATACAAACATGCACACGCACAGAGCTGTATATGTGACTCAAAGGCCATCACTAACTTCCCTCTCACTCACTCAGTCTTTCCCATTTGCTAAAACATGTTGGATGTATTAATTTAAAATGTGCAAGTGCGAGTGTGGAATAATTAACATGTGGGTTCACGTTTCTTATTCTTTCTGCAAAATATATTGTCTTTGCGCAGGATCGTAAGCTGTCAAAAGTGGAACGTCAGCGCTTTAAGGAGGAGGCAGAGATGTTGAAGGGTCTCCAACATCCCAACATTGTCCGTTTCTATGATTTCTGGGAGTCCCCCCTTAAAGGGAAGAAATGCATTGTTCTAGTGACAGAGCTCATGACATCAGGAACACTAAAAACGTGAGTACTGACAAATAAGTGGACAGAAAATATCACACACTGCAGTAACTGTTTCTCCATACACACATGTATGATTGAATGAAAACATATGAGTAACACATTTTCTTCTTCCTGACTACAGCTATTTGAAACGTTTCAAGGTAATGAAGCCCAAAGTACTCAGGAGCTGGTGCAGACAGATCCTGAAAGGCCTCCATTTTCTCCACACCAGGACCCCTCCCATCATCCACAGGGACCTCAAGTGTGATAACATCTTTATCACTGGACCTACAGGATCAGTGAAGATTGGTGATTTAGGACTAGCAACACTCAAAGCAGCTTCCTTTGCTAAGAGTGTCATAGGTAGGAGACTAGGAATAATATCTAATATCATCAGTAAGCTCTTTTATCATTCTTACACTAAAGAAGTAATCGACATATACCTTGGGAACTCTTTTTTCCAGGCACACCAGAGTTCATGGCTCCAGAGATGTATGAGGAGCACTATGATGAAGCTGTGGATGTCTATGCCTTCGGCATGTGTATGCTAGAGATGGCCACCTCCGAATACCCCTACTCTGAGTGTCAGAATGCTGCTCAGATTTACCGCAAAGTCACTAGTGTGAGTCCAGTTACTGTGCAATTTTCCAGTTTGGTTCAGAAATGAGATATTTAGGGAAATCTTTGACTTACTGAAAATGTATTCATTTTGACACACATTAGTAGCACAATGACAAAAATTGTAAGCAAAAAAGCTTGTTTATGCTATGTTCTTTAAAATGTGACTTTGCTTGTAGCACGCATTTTGTAACAGTTCAGGGTTGTGGTTCATCATCACCTTTCACATGGGGCATCAAGGCTGTTTTTAGCTGCTTTACCACATAAACATACCAAGGAGTTCAGTTTTTTAGTGTATAAAATCTGCTTTTAGCTACATGGATCTTCAGCCTTGGATTTCTTTGAAGAGCCATATGGAGTGACACAGAGTCTAGATCTTTTCTTTTTTTTTTTTAATAAAGCCCAAAGGCTGTATTTCATTCTAGTTTAGTGAGTGTGCCTGCTAGCAGAGCATACTGCAAACCGTTTTTAGATTGATAACCTTCCTGATTTGCTGAAGAATATTGATTTTCTGATCTTGAGACCTGCAACGGTGGAAACTGCGAGATTACTCTTTAATCTGCTGTAAAGAAGAAAAGGGCTCTTTGCTTATATTAATAGTTGGGCACCATTAGTGTGGCTGTCTCTAGATACTGTTCTCTGGATTGCTACTGTATGCATATCAGAGTGCCCTGCAGGGCCCACTGCAGGATATTAATAGGAGATTGATCAAAGAGAAATCTGATAGCTTTATACAATTCCCTGAGCACAAACTGCATGTAGCTGCATAATTTGTATGAGTGTTAATCCTGTGGATGTACTGTATATAATAATATTGATAATGATGGCATACTTTGATGTAAAGTACTTTAAATAGATGGAAAAAGTGTTCTCTTTCAGGAGTTAATGATAACAAAAGTTATATCAAAACCACACATAATGCAACTGTCGCATAGAGACAATGATTTTGCATTTGTTGCTAAAACATGTATTGCCAAACATTTACCATTATTTCAAAGTGGTATTCCAACTAAAATGTACTAAATATCAAACTCTTTCACCTTGGAAAAGATGGTAAAAATGTCACTCATGCTCCGGATGTTTTTACTAGTCAAATCACCATAGGAATTTACAGTATATAGTTGTGTTCCAGTAGACTTTTTAAAAACAAACCAATATCAGTAACTAGGACAGACTCAAGATAGTTGAATCCTCTGGCAAACTGAAGTGAAGGTTGCATGATCTGATGTGCAAAACTCAATATACACATTTACAACAAACTCGGCAATGCTGTGTCTTAGAATTGAGTTAGAGGTTGTGCATTAAGCTATAATTGGTCATACTGATCTCTCAGAAATAGACACATTGACTACGCTGCAGAAGTGGTTGAGAAATTTAAATGGATTTTTATACTTTTTGTATAAAACACACTGCAACTGACCTCGGTTCAAGCTGGCTGCAGCTGCCATGCTCTGCCAAGGTCGACAAGCCTATAGGGTGTGTGCATGTGATACTTACCAGATAAGATTTGCGTGCCCACACACTTTCTCTTTCCTTCGTCATTATATCTTATGAATATAGTATCCTTCCTTGCGATGTCATCAGTGTTTTGTTTATATTACTTTTTCCTCAGGGAGTGAAGCCAGCCAGTTACAACAAAGTCATGGATCCTGAAATTAAGGAGATTATTGGGGAGTGTATCTGCCAAAAGAAAGAGGAGCGGTGAGTAAATGTCCCCATCATTGTGTAGTGTCCGGCCAACAAGGCCCACAAGGTGCCCTCTTGTCTTTCATGCCTCGTCTCACCTCCCCTGCATTATTGCTGTGGTGCTGAAAGTTGGGCTCAGAGCAGCACTGCAGTCTCTTTCCACATCTGCAGGGTGTCTTTCATTTCTGTTACATAATGATTTTGTGTGCAGAGGGGAAAATAATCCATAACTACCTTTCAATTGCTTTTTCTACTGAAGTATGTTTGGGTTCAGTGAGCTACTTTGTCCCAGCAGCACAGATACTGTGTTAGATTAGGCCATAATGCCCTTTCATCCAAGATCACCAGAATTCTTTTACAGCAGCTGAGTATACTGATGTCAAGATAAACAACAACAACATTACAGTTAAGTGGCAGCAGTGTGTAAAGAACACTTTTGAGTCTGAGCTTCATTGTTCCTTCTCCCAGGTATACCATCAAAGACCTGCTGAACCATGCTTTCTTTGCTGAGGACACAGGTGTGAGGGTGGAGCTAGCTGAGGAGGACGATGGGAAAAAGGCATCAATAGCCCTCAAACTGTGGGTGGAGGACCACAAGAAGTTAAAAGGGAAGTACAAGGAAAGTGGTGCCATCGAGTTCACATTTGACCTGGATAAGGATGTCCCAGAGGTTGTGGCTCAAGAGATGGTGAGTGAATAATATGAGGCATTATACTTCATGTAAGACATATATGTAGAAAAATCAGCATTTTGACTTGTCTTAGTTACACTACTGTTCAAAAGTTCGGGGTAATTTAGAAATGTCCTTGTTTTTGAAAGAACAGCAGATATTATAACATCAAATTGATTAGAAATACAGGGTAGATATTGTTAATGTTTCAGATGATTGGCTGGAATTTCTACCATGACATAGCACTGAGGCCCATTATCAGCAAACATTTCTTCTGTGGTATATAGTGTTTTCTAATGCAATTTTATAAATTTAAAAGACTAATTGAGTATTCAAAAACCATTTGCAGTAATGTAAGTGCCATTGAAAATCATGTATAGTTTCATGGAAATATGCCAAAGTGATGCCAAACTGTGCTTTGCGTGGCTTAGTGTGTTCTACCTACTGGGAGTGCTCATATCTCATATCTAGAATAATACTGGAAGAATTATATTCAGGTGTAACTTTTTTATGGAACTATTCAAAAGACTCAAAAATATAATTAATTATTAATTATATTATTTTAATATTAATAAATTATTTAGTTGCTTTCAAACAGGTTTATGTCCTGTTGGATTGAGATAGAGATCCATCTGTAGTGTGCTATCAGACATTAGACAAATTCTTCAATAATCTTCAATAAAGAGCCACAACATCCCTGTTAAGATTTATCAGTTTTTGTCAGTGTGGAAATCTTGCTGAATTCTCAGACCCCTTCCAAATTGTGATGTAATAGACATGATTTTAGGGCTTACTAATGTGGTTTGTGAACATAATTGTTGTCGGGGGAGGTAACGGCACATTTTTGGTAGTAAGTTGATTTTCAAGATCACCTTCTTAGATTACTAACAGTGGTTTTCTGCCATTCACTGACATCTTCTATCCTGTTGATGTGTCTGGGTTGTCAGTGTTTTGACTGTCCCTGACCAGGCTATGAGTCTGGGAAATTATAAAGGCTCACTCACAACTGCTTTAAGGATGTAGGCAGACTTGTGGAGCAACAGCACAATGAGAATGTATGATCAGCATGCTCCCATGTCAGATTGTTGTCACAGGCAGTGGGGGTGCATCATTCCTCCATGTGACTTGCATATGGTTTGCATATGTGTGAAGATAGCATTGACATAGCAGTGTATATTGGGGGTTTTAGACATGCTGCCATCAATCCATGTCTTTTCCAGTGGACATTTCAGCAGGACAATGTCAGGTGTCATGCTGCATGTGCTACAACAGAGTGGCTGTATACAATGCTGTGCAAAAGTATTTGGCCCCTTCCTGGTGTTTTAACTTTTTGCATAATTGTCACACTTAAATGATCAAAAAACAAATTTTACTGTTTTTAAGTGATTATTTTATTTATTAAGGAAAAATTTCTAAATTTGCTCATATTTACACAATATAAGTAAGTTGGTCAGTAAAAACACTGGAAATCTATTCTTTGTACTTTTACAAGATAAATAAGGGTTCAAGTGAATTAACAAACCACAGATTTAAGTTTTTATTGCATTTAAGAAAACTTTTTTCAAAATGGGTTTTGTATAATGTGCTTAATGCACTGTCTTCATCTTGTTGCTTGCAGATTTAACAGCCTAGACAGGTCTGTTATGAACAATGAACAAAGCTGCTGAGAAAGGGAATAGTTCCCCACTGCTCTGATCTTCTTAAAATAGGTTTTCTATTCTTTCCTTTTCTTGCTTTCTCTCTACCTCACACACTTCCCTTTTTAATGCACCCTCTTATCTCTCACATGCTCAGTACTAAAAATATCCTGGAACTCATGCTCTTCCATTTTCTTTGTCAGGTGGAGTCTGGCTTCTTCCACGAGAGTGATGCTAAGATTGTAGGAAAGTCGATCAGGGACCGTGTGGCACTGATCAAATGGAGAAGAGAGAGAACTGTGTCTGCTGCAGCTTCAGTGGATCAGGTAGAAGGAGAACACAGGGTTCAGATGACATCGTCTCAGGGCATCTCTGCTGGGGCTGCACATGTGGGACAGCCCCCTTTGGTGGAACCAGAAGAGCCAGAGGCGGACCAGCACAAGAGGCTGCATAATCTACCAGCCAGTGCCACCTCAGTGACATGTAAGAAGTTTTCTTCTCCTCCACTCAAAAACACACAACATTAATCTTTGACTTTTTTGTGACTACATGATTTGTGTGTCTTTGCAGCAGACAGCACACTTGACAGTGGCATGGGCTCCACTGTCTACTCAGACTCTCACAGCAGCCAGCAGAGTGTCCTCTATCAGTCCCTGCTGGAGCCTATTACTATGGCAACACAGCAGGTCTGTATCAGGAGCATACACACCCAGGTGCACTATATACATTCAAATTTATTAAAATAAAGATTCTCTTTGAAAGCAGCCATTACACATATGGCCTTGGTACTAATCAGAAGCACTGCATTCACACACTTAAAAGCTATGTTCATATGCAGACTAAACATGCATACTTTTTTGGACATGTGCAGATCACTGCATATACTGTCATGCACATTGCACTCACAGGTTTACTGTGTCCTTGCTAGCAGGTTTGTTCATCCTCATCATATAGGTCTTCTTTTTCAGTTAATGATATGCTTATTTTGAGTAACATGTGTTTTGCTTTTGGGTTGCTCTTCAATCAGTGCCAGAGCAGTAGCCCTTTTTTGAGAGATCAACCTCACTCCTGTGAGAAGGGTGAAGTATGGGTGGCATCCCTGAGCCCAGAGCTCAAGACCCGGTTAGGAGCTGCAGCCCGGAGAGGAAGTGCCCCTGTTATTGACACTCAAAGAGCAAACCACATTGCTCAACTTCATGCCCTCGTTCAGTCTCAGAGATCAATCAGTCCCACCCCTATAGTACAAGAGCACCAGTCAGAACTCAGCCCCCCTGAGCTTCACACAGAGGCTGAAGATGGGTTCCCATCCCAGAATGCTGTGTCAGTACTGCAGGCCTCCCCTGTGTCTGCAGCGTATAAATATCGCCGCCTAAGTGACACCAGCATCAGACCACTGTCAGAGACCACCAGCGAAAACTTAACATTACCTGTGCCAAGTGGACGCAGACATTCTGACCTTAGTAGTCTTCTGAGTCTAACCTCTCATCATAAGCAGCATTTTGCAATGCATAAAAGCCACATGTGCCAGGCCTGCCTCTCTTTGCTTCTTTTGAGGTCACGAGAAGGGAGCTCCGGCCTCCCTTGTCTGGTGATGCAAGGACACAACTGTCCATGTGACTTAAAACACCAGCCTCCCTCTGGTGGAACAGCAAACGTCCCTGGTTATGGACGACTGAAAGGTTCAAGTGATTGTTCTGATTTCTCACTGCTGCAGAAGTCCCTGTTCAATATAATCGGCCGCAAATCAGCCACTTGTCACGTCACACCCACTCAGTCCTCACTGCTGCACCCCTCCGCTGCCAACAGGCTTGCCCACAGTGATGGAGATGGCAGCCTCAAGAGCCATCTCCCGAGTTCAGCTGGGGACCAAGAACCCCTCCATCACTGCGAGGATAGATTCTGTGTCGGAGAACAGGACGTTACCAGGGCTGTGGGAGTGGTAGGTCACCATAGCAGGCGAGCTGCTTTAGCTTCCCATCTGGGCCTAACACCTGCTTAAATGATTTCTCCCAGCTAGTAGGAGGCATAACCTTATTCTGCATGTAGCTGGTCTATTCTCCTGTCTACTGTTTGAATCTTGCATCCTGCGGACATAGACCTCTAGAGCCGACCATTTCCTTAGAAATCATAAACTTGCTCATTTCAGAATGCAATGGTGCAGTCTCTAACATACCACATTTCCTTGCCAATTAACCCTAACTAATCTCTTCTAGAACTTGCCTAGATTTTAATTTTTTTGTCTTCTGCTTCACTGGGTCATTCGTGTCTTTCTCCTAGACCTTGGATACATGGCCTCTGATAAAAGGAGAAGAGTCAACTGTCTGATCTCCCGCCTCTTTCTACTTTGTGTCTTTATTTTAACCCGTCGCCATCTGCTCATTGTTGAAATATATCTTTTATTAACTTGTTTTTCACTCCAAACAGGCTTTAACTTGATTTTTTTTCTTTGTGGTTTTAGACTAGTTCTTCAGGTCACCAGAATCAACCATCTGTCCAGGGCCAGATTTCTTCCAGCACAGCAGTGCACATACCACTGCAGTACCTCCAGCCTGGACAAAGCTACGCTGTTGCTTCATATGTTGGTCAACCCAGTGTTGCAACACCATCTCCTGCTAGTCTGTGTTCGATCAATATCCAGCACGCAGCCAGTGCTGCTAGCTATACACCCCCAAGCGTACAGGCTCAAACAGCTGTAGGTGTTGCAGCGTCAGTTGTGTCACAACATGTTGCACAGAGTTACCAAGCACCAGGCTACCAACAGCAGCAGGCAGTAGCTGCTGACTCTTTGGCTTTTCCCTTGCAAGTACATCAAATTCAGAGTTTTGTGGCCCAAAAGGAACAATATGCTCAGTCTGCATCAGGATATCCTATTCCAGTTCAGCAACAGACTGCAATAACGGCAACCACCCTGCCCTCACAGCAGCCAGCACAAAGCTACCCTCTTGCATCTGTTGCCCCACAGATGGGAGCTGAAGGCCATTGTCATCCTGCACAAGCTCCTAGTACACTGCAGCAAGTCCAGGTGGCAGTCAAACTTCCAAGTAAGCAGCCTGTCCAGAGCTCCTCTACACCAGCACTTCACAGCCAACAGATACCTATTCATCAAGAGCACCAACAGCCCCTACTGCAAAATACACAATCCACTACACAACAAACACAAAAGGCTGGACAGGCTTATATTCAGCCTCAACTCCAGCCTAGCCAAGAAACAGGACATCCCATACACCAACAAATGGTGCAACAGCCAATGAGCCAGTCTCAGAGTCTTCAGTCTTCTGGTCAGCAACAAGCTTTACAGCACCACAGTCCGAAAACCATACAAACGGCAATGGCAAAACAGAGCCAGGATGCATCCCAGTCTACAGTTCTGCAGGTTCAGACTCCATCTTCTCGGACTCATCCAACAACCACAACCCCAGTTGTTGCAGCTAACCATCAGAGTTGCCCTGCTCCAAGTCTACTTGATACTGTATCTGAAACCTATGCACAATGTGCCCTCAATACATTGCAGCAACAAGCTCAAGCTCAGAGCCAGTACCAGCCTGCACAGTCTACTGCTGTACCACAGATTTATGGAGGAGCGAACCAAGTAGGGACTCCTCAGAACCTTCCAGTCTCTTTCCAGCATAGCCAGCCTGCACATATCACCCAGCAGGTGAGGTTTACATTTTGTTTTTTTCCACTCTGATTTCATTTTTCTTACAAAGTCTTCGCATTGCTGCTTTTTTAAATCAAGTAGAAATTCTTTTGTCACTGTGGGACAGAAGATAATACATTTAAAAAAGTTAACATTGTTATTTATGGAAATGATGTTCTTCTGATATGATGGTGCCTGGTTTTATATTGATATGGTGGAGCTGTGTGGGGGGACAATAGGTAAATGGAAAAAATGAACAGCCTAATAAACAGTAGTTTCCTCGGACAACAGCCAACAGAGAGATAATGGAATCAGTAATGAAAACAATAACAGTGGTTTTAACCACTGCATCCGCCAGCCTTCCCAGGCTTGTGTGTCTGTTTCATGGTACTCTGGTAGATTTTGATTGATTCTAGGCTCAGATGCAGGATGGAAAATATGTGCTGTTCTGATCTGGGTCAGTAGCAGGAAATACAGATTTCGAAACTGAGAGATGAAACTGGAATCCCTGCCATTATTGAACTTCTCCCTCCCTTCCCCATCTTCTTCTTGTTCTTCTGTAGAATATCCCTGCTGGTCAGAGTATTTCACAGATTGGTCAAGATGGACAGGACCAGCAGAATCTCAGCCAGTCAGCTTCTAGTATGCTGTCCAAGACTCAGCTTACTGTACACCAACAACTTCAACCTCTGCAGATTTCAACCTCTTTAAAACCAACACACCCATCCCAGGTACTGGTTGGTTTGTTCAGTCTGCAGCTTTCATAAATTTGTGCTATGACTACTTGTTCTTGTCTCAGAGTTATGTTTTAGCAGTTTTTTTCTATCTCTGTTATGTTTATGGAACAATAAAAATATTGACTTGAAGCAAGTTAACCTGATGCATCATCCTCCTGTGTTTGAACTTTGTTCTGCAGATTATTTTATTTTCCTCTGTTTCTTCCTTTTTTCTTTTCCCTTTAGTTTCCTTCACAGTGTCCCACAGTCCAGGTGATGACAGCTGTGACTGACAGCTGTGAATCCTCTCACCCTCCCTCTTGCACTGCCCCTCACCCTTCAACCTCCTCTTGTCTCAATCACCTTTTTCTTTGTCCTGGGCAGTATCTACCTTTAACCCCATCTATCTCCCCCATTTCCCCTCTGCACTTGGAAAATTCATTAATTTCACCCATCCCAGTGTCCCTCATACCTTCACCCTCACCTGCAGTGGGTAAAGTGGGGCCAGCATCCCCACAGCACCAGTCTGCTGCTGCTCTGCAGCAAAGTGTCAGATGTGAAGCTTCTCATCCACAACCTGCATTTATATCCTCATTAACCACCCACACTATAGACACACACATTGGCCCGTCCCAAAAAACACCCCCCCCCACAAATGGCAGCACTCAGCCTCTGATACAGGTAACTATAATGGTTGTAGTAGAGTGCAAATCTTTACCAAGAAGGTGTGAAGTGTGTTTGTGTGTTTTATGGGTGGGTGTTTGTGCGTGTGTGCGTCCCACAAGGTTCCACAATTCACATTGCAATAAAAATCAGCTCTTTACATTAACCAAGTTAATATTTTAATGCTAAGACCTTGGGTTCAAAACCACTGTTGGCCGGGTGCCTGTCTGTGTGGAGTTTGCATGCTCTCCCCGTCTCTGTGGGGGTTTTCTTCAGGTACCCCGGCTTCCTCCCACCATCCAAAGAAATGCATGTTAGGTTAATCGCTGACTCTAGATTGCCCATAGGTGTGAGTGTGAATGGTTATCTCTCTCTCTGTATGTCTGCGATAGACTGTCGGCCTGTCTAAGCTGTACCCCGACCTCTTGCCCAGTGACAGTACTTCCATGACCCTTGAGAGAACAAGCGGCTAGGAGCTAACTTGCATTATGTGCTTGGTTCATGGCTGTGGTTAGGATGATACGTTCACCTGCTAATTTGGCTGCATATATGTCAGATTTGTGATTTGAACAGTGTGTGTCTGTGTGTGTTATTTGGAGTTTACTGAATAGGAGCTGTATGTTTCTATGTTTGCATATGCACACATATGTTCTTAATTTTAAGTTGGGTGTAGTCTTCATAATATTTTGGCTGAATCCATAATGCATAAAAATGAACAGGATTTATGGTGTAGCATGCGGTGTATATTACTAGTCTGCATCTCACCACTGCAGTTCAGCAGTTAAGGAGAAACCTATCCAATAAGTGGATCTTTGATCCACTTAATCTTGTAAACAGGATTCTAGTTAAAGCCTTACCACTGCAGGTTGACCCTGTTTTAACAATTAATTGCTATATTATATTGTCATTTAAGCTATAGGATATTATAGTGATTGCAGCAGTAGATGGCCAAAACGATTCAAAAGAAAAATGAATTGAGGTTACACCTGTAGTCAGCAGATCTTTTCAATCTGTAATACTATTAGGGTTGCAGCAGTATCACCGTTCCACGGTATGCCATGGTGTTAAAGTTGATGGTTATCATACCATGCACTCATAAAAAAATTAAAAAAGAAATATTTTTCACAGCACTTTACATCAGCAGTTAATTAACACCCCTTGTATTAGGCAGATGTTCAAGACGGTAAAAGTAAAGTGAGAATGTTTTCAATAAAAATGTCAGCTTTTCTTAATCTATTAAAGGAAAAAAAATCAGTATTTGGTGTGACTGCCTTTTGCCTTTAGAACAGCACCAGTTTTTCTGGTACTTGGCAGATAGCTTGTTTCAAGTTTCACAGTTCTTTTCTAATCACATTAAAATACCTACAACTTTTTAATAGACGGTGTATTTTAAAGGAGACAGAGGAACATGTTTCACATATAAGCCTTATGTTGCTGAAAATGTCTTGGAAAATAATTGAATGAAAAGTGCAGGAACATAATGATAATGTGCTGTTTTGTTTGTCTTCTTTAGGTTCCTCAGCTCAGCCATCTAGAGCATGTCCCGTCTGCTCAGCCAGTTCAACCTGCGGTTTTCTCCTCACCTGTGCAGAATGGGGTTGACACAGGCATAGCCACTACTGCTGCCCAGCTGGACAACAGTAATGCATGCCAGCTACCCCTGCAGGCCCAAGCACAAAGTCGGAGCCAAATTCCTGTGCTGCAGCCCTGTGAGTCTCAGAAAGCACCATTTGGATCTGTCAGTTCTAGTTCGACTCAGCAGAAACAACTCAGTGCTCTCACTGGCGCCCCAGGTCATGGTCCAACAGAGGCCGACACAGAGGTGTGGACACATGACTCACTTCTGCTATTTGTAGTCCCACAATTATTGCTTTCTTTGTCCACAGTGCTTTTAAAAGATAACAGTGTACTTGACTGCAGTATCATTGTAATTCCTCTCAAGATTCTGTAAGTAACATCATCTAAAATGAAATATTTCTGTTTACAGGATCAAGCCACAGAGAAACACACTGGAGGACAGAGCTATGACAGGTACTAGCTTATTCCCTTTCAGCCATCTTGCATCCGTCTTTGCAGGTAACAAATCGGTGACTGTAAATCTAAGAAATGCATAGTTTATGTGAGTAGTCTCAGGTGTAGTACACACCTTAATTCCTAAAGCTACATTCTGTCTGATAAGCAGTGACATGAATGTTGACATACTGTTGAAGTACAAAAGATGCATATCAGACATTTGCACTGATTCATTACATTACTGCTGTTGTTTTGCTTTAAACGTCCTGAGGCAGAGGCAGTGTTTACCTTTCAGAAAGGGTGTTCCACCAAAAATTAGAATTGATGAAACAACTCTTAAGTTGAGCAGTCTTGAGTGTTGACCAAAGAACAACACTGCAGATAACCACAAACATGTCTGTAAAACCAGAGTGCACTCTGAACACTATGACAGCACAGTTGATCGTTCATATCATTGCAGCCAGCAGCAGCCAAGACTCTTAAATTTCTGAAAGTTGTTCCATCATAATGGAAAGCGGATAATTGATTCCCCACAAATCTATATCCTATTGAAATTCATGTGGAGTTTAGTGTCATCCATTCCAGATATATCAGCCACATAAGTCTGCTGTCTTGCATACATCAGATTCCAGACCATCAGTAGACTTTATAAAACCTTTTCACTCAGCTCCATGTTGAGGAGAGGAGATGAAGACTACTAGCCTTTTAACATTTGTATCGTAAGATTTCTATATGTTGTACCCAGAAGATCAACAAGATTCTTATCTCAAATTTCACTTGGATAATTCTTGATCATGTGCCTTACTTAGTATTTCTCTTTGTCAATCTGCCATCTTTATTTGGCCATATTAAAAAAGATGCAGATGACTGAGATAATTTTTGTGCCATTTATTGCTTATTAATATCTGTTTTCTGCCGAGTATACCTGCAAATATATTTTAATCCTCTAACAGCAATAGCCCACCTAAATGTAGAGTTGCTTGTTTTGTATTCAGGTATTAATTTAAAAAAAAGCAATGGTGTACCCGCCTTTTCTTCTCAAAAACAGTGTCAACTCTGATGCCACGTCAGGGAAGGAGTTGAGTGATGGTAATGAAGGGATTCAAGGAGGAAAATGTGAAGGGAAAGTCCGCAAACACCACCGCAGATCCACACGCACTCGTTCTCGTCAAGAGAAGATTACCAGGCCAAAGCTCAGTATGCTCAATGTAGGTAACCAAAATATATTCTAACAATGAGCACATTTTTGTAGCACGTGTTAATGTAATACTGTATAGAATATAATGTAATACTAGAGAATGTATTTGTTTTGTACGCTCTTGTAGGTGTGTAACACTGGGGATAAGATGGTAGAGTGTCAGTTGGAAACTCATAACCATAAAATGGTCACTTTTAAGTTTGACCTGGATGGAGATGCACCAGAAGAAATTGCTACGTACATGGTATGTAGGAGACAAGGCACTGCCAGTCCAAGCGATGGAAGGCTTTTTGTAGTATGCTTTAAGCTTGTTAATTAATAATTAACAATAAAGATCTTGACCTAACTCTCGTCCAGGACCACAGATTTATTTTAAGTATTGTTTATAAGTTAAGATTTAAATCAAGACCTTTATTGTTTGTTTGTTTTTCTCCAACCTTCCCTTAAGGTGGAGAATGATTTTATTCTGTCTCTAGAAAAAGAGGTCTTCATTGAACAGCTGAAGGACATCGTGGACAAGGCTGAGGACATGCTGAGTGAGGACACAGAAGGTGAGAGGTACTCTGACCAGGGTGGCAGTCCAAAACACAATGAAGGTGCTGGCACACCAGGAATTGAGGTGAGAAAGGAGCAGTTGACACTTAATAGTTGTAATGTCTATCCTCAGCCTCTGATACATTATCCTGACAGCACTTTGTGTGCAGCAACAAGAGATACTAGAATGCAGTTCTTGCTTATGACATTTTGATCTAACAGATTTTATTGTAAGGTTCTGCTTGCTGGAGAAACATGTTGAATGCGTCTTAAGCAGATCCATAAACTCTATACTAATATTGCCTTTTCTTTAGGGATTGAAGGCGTTAACACCAAGCACACCACAGATGGTGTACCAACAAAATGGTAAGCCTTTTGACTGCCTGAAACTGAAATGGTCACTCAAACAATCCACTCGCACTTGAATTTTTAATATGCCTGTTATAGTGTGATATTGGAATAAGGAGGATTTCATGAATTACATAAAAATCTGTGATTTTTATCATCATAAATTATCATTAGTTGTCTTTAACTTTTACTCAGTTGATTTTTGCAGTTGTGAGTTTGAGTTTTTCTTTCTCTCTGTCCTTGACAGTCCTGCACACTGGCAAGCGCTGGTTTATCATCTGCCCTGTGGCTGAGACGCCCATACCAGACGAAAAAGAGACCACATCTCACTCCTCCACAGCCCAGGGTATACTACTCACTTCTTAGTGTTTATTAAACTATGTTGTTTATCTGAGGATTTGCCTTCTTTGACAGTTGTATATTTTCTATAAAATAAACTGCATCAATTTGTTTTTATTTGATGCTGTTGATACTGAAGACACAAGATGCACATGCATTAGTGTGTCTGCGGTTCATCTGTTGGGGTCAGTTATATAAGAGTGCTTCTGCAGTGGTTATAGGCAGAAATGAAGGGCAGGATTTATACTTCAGCTGACAGAGCCTGATGGAAAAAGACGAGCAGTGATGTAACACTCTGGCACCCTCTAGACGCAGCCCCTCTTCTTCATGGCCTCGGCTGTTTAAGTCACTATCTGTTCTGCACCTAATTAACTCTGATCATTTTATTCCTCCAGAATCTGGAAAGTCAACCTCATTGTCAGTGAGATGCAACAGCAACACACCTGCAGTGACTACCCCAGCTGGATCTTTAACTTCCCAAAGTCAATCCTCCTCCTCCTCTCTGCCTCCTGCACCTCAGACCTCAGTACAACCTCCAGACCAGTACACTGGCAAACCCTGGGTCCAGCAGCCTCAGCCCTGTGTAACTAAACATGCCCTTAGTGCTACTGGTGTCAGCCATCACAACTCACTTCCTGTAGAAGAACCTTGCATCTCTGCTGTCTCCATGGTAACAGACATGCCATGCTGTTCTATTGTGCCACCTGTCTCTCTAGATGTGAATGCTTTTGATAAAGGAGCAACTGGTGGTTTGGTTTCCTCTCAAACTAATCTTCCCAATCAGAAGGCTAGTCCTACTGGAGAAATGCCCCCTCAGTTGACCTCCCGTCAGTCTGTGGTCTTGCAGCAACCTTATGCTATGCCCATGCAACCTGGGACAATGACCTCCCAGCCCCAAAGTCCAGCACATCAGAACTCCCAGTCTTCCAGCCACCAGCAGCCAGCAAGTGGGGGGCCAGGAGAGTCGGACAGTGAGGGTCCACGCAGGGTGGAGTTTGTTGACCGCACCATCAAGACTTTGGATGAGAAGCTTAGAAACCTTTTGTACCAGGAACATGCTCCCTCCCAGCCGTCCAGCACTGCATCTGACCCCCAGGCCTCTAGCACAGAGGGAGTGAGCTCCCCTCCAGTCTCAGACAGCCAGAGCACTGAAGGAGCACTTACAAAGAAGAAGACGGAGCCACTGGTAAAATATAATGTGTGTGTGTGTGTATTCTAAAGCAATAGAAATGTAAGCGTTCAGAAATGGTTGCACTATTGAATCATTCCATGTTATTGATCTGACTATTGGCTCAAAGGAGGAAGACGAATACTGTGTTTAGAAAGAGGGGAGGGTAACGAAATTACTGCTGTCAGCACAATAATTCATCATGATCTCTCCCTCTGGCAGTTTCATTTTGTGTGTGTGCGTTTATTTGTGAGCATGCATGCAACCAAAAATGAATCAGGTCTGAGTCATTTAAACAAAACTGAGGTCAGGAGAAGATAATGGTTGGCCTTAACACACTGATTCAGTGATTTAGCACTTGGCACTATAGAAGTGATTGCAACCTCCCCCACACACCCTTCTCTCTTTCTCTTTTAGCCTCAGATTCCTGAGTGCACAGATAGTGTGGGTGCACTAAGTGATTCTGCAGTGGCAGGTAGGTAACCTTATTTATGTAATGTCCATATCACGTCATTCCTCCATGATAGTTTAAAATGGTTTGTTTTGCAAGATGTTCTCCATCCTGGTTCTTTAGACCCTAACCGAGTTTTGAAAGGAAGAGATGTAACAGATGTAACTTCCAGCTCCACTTCATACAGCTCCAAAAGCCGTTTTCAAGTAAGAATCCACTTTCAAGCTGTTAATGAGCCAAACTACTTAGCAAAAATGTCCATTACATGTCTTGACCTATGCCATTTGTTTTGTCCTGTGTCAGATTTGTTGCCTAAACATTGCATTAGTTAATCAAACTTATGGAACTTAATTTTGTTCTTTTCTTCTCCAACTTCCAGATCATTTCCACTCCACTGGATGTCATCTGTTGTTCAGAGAAAAGCAAGACAAGCTGCGGGGCCTGCAGTTCCCCAGCGCCCTCTAGTGGTTCTGGGGGGTCTCACACGCAGACCCAGGTCACGTCCAGGAAAGAAAAGGGTTTCGTAGCTGTGGGCAGGCTCTCTGTGACAGGTGCAGTGGATGATGAGAATGCAGGAACATCCAAAACGCACAGCAGTAACCGTTACTCTGCGCCCCCAAACTTCTACCAGGCCACACCCACTTCCAGTCCTGATGTCACTCCACACCATATTCCCCGGGCTCAGACCTTTGATACCCCGATCCATCACCACCACCAATACTCCTCTCACCTCTACTCTGACTCAGCAGATGAGGACATCAGCAGTGTAGCCCTCCCCCTGGCCCACCCTCCGCCCCCAGCTCATGCCTTGTCTGAGCACAGTGGAAGCGACCTCATGAAGAGGGCGGTGGCCTTCCTGCGGCGCTCTGGTCGAAGCAAAAGTGAGCAGAGCTCTGACTCGCCAAGCCGACAGCCTGTGGCAATGAATGGTCATGCTCTCTCGCCTTCTGCAGGGCATGCCCACTCGTCTTACATCAGCAGTGACAATGACTCTGAGTTTGAGGATGCAGATATGAAGAAAGAACTTCAGAAACTAAGAGAAAAGTAAAGTAACTTACACACATGCACTCACTCACAGCTGTGCAAATAGTTTGTCAGGAGTGTTTTCATGTAACGTTCACTTTTTGATCTAAACTGCATTTTAGTGCTGTACTTGTTTTTAATAACTGCCTTTTTTAATAACAGATCTGATGTGATTTTTTTTTCACTGCAATACAAAGGGCACACTTTCAGTTCTCATGGTCTGACTTATACACTGGTCTGTGCAACAACTAAGCGCAAAAAATTTTCAATTTATTGACAGTGTTACAAAATCCAGTTCATAAATGTCAGTTAGAAATAGTAGTAGCCAGAATGGTATGGGCAAGCCAGCATTTATTTTGGTACCATTGGCTAAAAAAAGACGTAGTGCGTACAGCTTATATCAATATACTGATATTACCAATATTATCACCAAGTCAGCCCTCAGTGCAATAGTGGTGATGTAGTCTGGGAACTTGAGCTGTTTTCCTAAGTCAACTTTAATGTCCCAGTCAGTTGCAGAGGTAAGCAGACTTGAAGGTGTTTTAGTCTGCATGTGCAGCTAGTTTCCAGGTGATGTCCTCTGGTGGACTTGTCTGCAGTTTCCCAAAGCCTTGGAGATGGGCAGTGCCAATTCCTTAAGCAAGAATTGGCACCAATTCCTTAAGACTCACTCTTGCCCTAGATATGTAGGTTTACAATGCTTGGCAAGACGTTGTATGCTCCTTGGGTCGTGTACTTGATTCCCTGGAGTTCTATTTACTAGATGTCTGCCCAGGACATTTCTTTTCCAGCGCTCCCTCCCACCTAGTCCATGCTGTCTGCTTCTGCAAGCTCAACACTCTGCTGTGCTGTTTTGCCTCAACACCTGCCTGCACTTCTTCCAAGACTAAGTTGCGTTTGTCCTTGACTTGTCTTTTGGCATAGCGGGGTTATACCTAGCCCTGCCCAGTCGCCACCGTGCCCACCAACACTATGTGTCTCGGCCGTGACTCTGCTGCCTCTAAAGCTTTCTTGGCTTTTCACTTGTCCTTTCAGTTGATCCCTGCTGTTGCTGCTTCAGGGTCTCTGGAGTCCCAATACTGCAACACTTCTCTGTTGTGTGAGACCCTAAATACCTCTTCCAGGCTGTTAAACTGGAGATGCAGCTCATTGCTCCTAATGTATTGTGCTATGCTTTTCAAGCTGCAAGGCAGGCCTAGACATGTTTGGAGGTAGCTGCCGATCTTCTTCTACAGACCTTTAACTGTCAACAGGGCACCTCATACAGTACACCAACAGGCTACAAAATTCAAGGTAGGATGTCATATTGGTAGAGCCAGACCTTGAATCTGCCCAGGAAGCCAGACTTATCTAGCCATGAGCCAGGTCTGAAGCTCCTTGATTGTCACCTGGACAGTAGCTGTATCCCTATTGACTGGCTTCTCCGTGATGGATGGGATTACAGCTCCTCTCAACTGGAAGTGAAACATGTCCATTTAGTTTTACAACATTAAAGTAAATGCACTTATAAAAGATTTTACATATTCTTACAATTACACAAATTTTCTTTTCATTTGTGTGCTCATCTACCCCCACCCTGAGCCTGGTTCTGCTGGAGGTTTCATCCGTTAAAGGGAGTTTTTCCTCTCCACCGTCGCCTAGTGCTTGCTCACGTGGGACTGTTGGGTTTTCTATATAGTT
>JAUMHL010000028.1:17617409-17629180 GCA_032362345.1 Sandelia bainsii | reverse complement strand
AAGTTTTAAGTCTAGTCTTAAAGGTAGAGAGGGTGTCTGCCTCCTGAACCTGGATTGGAAGCTGGTTCCACAGGAGAGGAGCTTGATAGCTAAGATGTACCCTCACAAGACATTTAAAGTGTGCAAAAGTGTTTGTGGGCACGAGTATGTGGAACTCAAAGTTAGATAATGGTGCTGTTGGTTCTCAGGCTTGTCATTTTGCAAAAAGAGATTAGCAAGTTTGACTTCTCCAATAAAATATGAGCCCTTTGGTGCTTATTCTGGGGTTTGGCTTTGCTAAACATTTATCCAGAAATTAAGCATTTTTCCACTGGAATCACGATGGGACAGAAGTAAGTGTGTCTGCCTGTTTCTATTATAAATCCATTTTTGTTTATTTTGGGCAAAGTTTGGCAAGAAAAGTATCAAGTATTATCAGGATTATAATCAATCCTGTTTTGTTGCAGGATGACTTTGGGGCTGTTATGCTTGAGAGGCATTTAGATGCCCAAGAGTGTACATAAATTTTGTGATGGTCAGAATAAATTAAGTAGAAAAGAGTCTGGCCATCATTAGCATCTTGGCAAGAAAATTGAAAAGGAAACATTTCCATGGTGTACATGCTTTTTATACATTTGTATGTGTAATCTCAAATACTCTCATAAAAATTAAGTATAAAAATAGGACGTGTAGCTACTTATCTGTCCACAGACGTTCCTCTGGCAATCATCCACAATTCACAAAACCACTGTTACATTCATAACCATCAATCTACAGTTATAATGCCCTCTTCCCATCATACAAATGCTTTGTGCAGTGCTTCTGGCTTTAAAAACAGACCCCACAAGTACACTGGGGCTTGTTAATGGCTAGTCCTCTCCAAACATGGGGCTGAGGTTAGATCTAAAACAAGACTGTGTGCGTGTGTGTTAGAGAGTGAGTGTTGAAGCCTTTATACCCTATTTATTGTGTGTTTCCATCCACTCTTATGTTTGACTGTATAGCATCTCCCAAGTCAAGCCACTTTTCCCAAGTCAGCAAATCTGTGTATACTAACACAGAGAAACCCTCCCAGCCATTCCCTGATAGGCAGGCTCTTTGCTGTGGTAGAAGAGAGCTCTCTCTGTCCCTCATGTTTGGACGGAGAAGACGTGCATGGTGCAGGAGCCAGGCAGGGCACTGATGGAGACTTGCTCCGCCATTTGAAGGGCTGTATCATCAATACTTACTTTTTTTCCCCTCCTTCCACCTTTTCTGAGTTACCTGCATGTTTCTGAGAAGTGCTGACTCTGATGAGTTTAAGCTAGTATGTATGTGTTCTTTCAGTTCGAAGATTTATTTATTTTGGTGTCACATTTTATTTCGCAGGTAATGTGGCATCGATAACTATAATCTGTGGTTTAATCCAGGCTCCAGTCTTCCTTTCTTTTCTTTCATAATTGATATTTTTTATACTTGGAGGTGGAGGCAGTAGCATTTACAACTGATGGAGTTAAATCTTGTTCAAATATAAG
This sequence comes from Sandelia bainsii, assembly GCA_032362345.1. Classification (NCBI taxonomy): domain Eukaryota; kingdom Metazoa; phylum Chordata; class Actinopteri; order Anabantiformes; family Anabantidae; genus Sandelia; species Sandelia bainsii. The sequence continues at coordinate 17,627,687 of JAUMHL010000028.1, read as the reverse complement.
TCTTTAAAAGCAAGCAAAGACACATGCATAGTAAGGGAAGTTATAATATTTTTATGACTGATGTTTACCCCCTATTAACTTCCATGTGTCCTATCGATTATTTTAATACATAATAACAATAAGACGAGTAGATACCATAGGGTCATACATTGTCATTTTTTCCCATTTGACATTTCACATTTGGATGTTTTTGTTGTTATAGATTTAGCTGCTGTTAAGCCTAAATGCAAAACTAGAACCTCAAAAGGAATGGTTTAAATAAGTTCTCAAAGCATTTTTTGCTGCTAAGGTAGAAGTTCTAAAATAGTATTGTCGTTATTGGCCTTATTTCAATAATTTGGTTTGGTAATTAAAAACCTCACATTGTTTTTCTGTTGCAATTTACGAAGAGTCTCCCAGTGTTTTACTGGAATCATAACATTTCCCTCTTTTTCCATCTATTTTAATATATTAAGTATTAAAAACAACTCATAGTGCTATAAATCTTACAAATAAATCTAAATAGTGTGTAACTCTTTATTTGTAAAGGTAATTAAGATGATAGTGACTGAACTTTACCTAATTTCTATCCAATAATCATTTTTGCTTTCAATAAGTTGACTCAGAAGAAAACATAACATCAGATGGTCTCTACTTATGGTGTTATGGTGTAACATATTGCACCATAACACCATAATCCAAGGATAGGTGTGCTCTCTCTCTGTTTAGTTTGTCAGGAATACTTTCTAATAGACAGCTTTTCAAATGATTATAAAGAACACCCCGACTTCTTCTTGTCCTCCTCACTGACTTTAAAACCCTTGTCCTCCTTTCCTTTTTCTCTTTCCTCAATTGTTTTGATAGCTGAATGTGCTTTTAAAGCAGCTTGTCCACTTACTTGTGGTGTGCAGTGTGTCCTGGCCTAACTGTTTCTGTCTTGTGCTGTTTTACCTTTTTATAGGGTCCACTCTGAAACGACTATGTCTAGGCAAAGAACGCAGTAGTAGTAACTATCTGATTTTCTTTCTTACTTTGTGTTTCTTACTTTGTTCTCACTATTTTATTCCTTAAGTTTGTATGTGCACTTTTTGGCATTTAAAAAAAATGTGCAGTCCTTGTTGGAAAAGTGGGTACTCCACAGATTGTTGCATTAATTTCCGATTGTTGTTGTTTTGCATGGCAGTGTGCCTACATGTCTTGATTGCTGAATTTTGTCATTGCTTGCATATGAAACGTTTCATTTGTCTCTATGAAGGTCTTTAATGTTGTAATCCTTTGGCTGCTTTGTTGGCAACAAATGTTTCACAGTTTTAGCTCTATACACATTTACTCAACAAAAACATTATAATAGACTAGTGACATTATAGGTTCATTGTGTGAAAAGTGCCTTAATTTATGCGATACAGCAGCCAATTGATTGACTGTCCCTTTTTTTCTTTTGTTTTTTTGAGTATACAGAATATTAAAACACTTGTCTTTTCAGGGTCTTCTCTCAGCACCACCACTGCTCAGCCAGCCTCCAGTCAGCCCCAGTCCTCACTCACCACAGCCACACCCTCACCGTCTCCTCAGCCAATCACACGACTTGCTCAAGTCCAGACCAACAACAGCAACAACAAGGGAGGCACATTTACTGATGATCTTCATAAACTGTTGGATGATTGGACAAAGGAGACTGTTGCAGCAGCCAAGCAACCACGACCCTCCCTGAATCAGATCAAACAGCAGAGACAGCAGTGGGACCTTGAATGTAAAGCACTACCTGTGGGAGCACCTTCACGTGAGGTATTACAATCAGTGAGAGATTATACTGTACTTTGATGTAGAGCTGGGTGATATTACCAAAAATATTCTAAATATTCATAATTATTAACCTGATTACTGTATATCTGTGTACAGGCATCAGATCAATAAGCAGATCTAGTTATAAGTACCATTGTAGGACCTGGCAAACAACAACAAAGTAACCAGGTTACTCCAGGTTAAAACACCTCAGTAGTTTCAAGCATTAGACAGACTGAATTCCTAAAACCATCAAATAAAGGCTGAAACTGTGAACTTTTGTCTAAAAAACATCTTTTGATCTTAAACCCAAATGTCTTCAGTGTACAGCAAACATAAATAATGACCTCATCATACCAATACTTTTGGAGGGAGCAGTATTTTGGGGATCATCTTCTCAATTAATTTGATGACTGTATGTTCTGTGTTCTTGCTTCTGTTCCAGATGAAATCCCGCTTCGCTCCCAGCAAACTCCATCTGCCTCTTTCCTGCCCACTGACTGCTGCTTTAGGTCCTGGTATGCCCACTGCCCTAGCTCCCAACTCATCAGCAATGCTCCCTCCTGGGTACCTTCTCCCATCAGGCTCCTATGGCGGGATTGTTCCCTGTCCTCTTTACCCTCAGCAGTGGCCTGGCGTGCCCAGTCCAGTAGGATCCGTTGGTCCTGTAGGTCTACTTGGTGCTGCAAGAATGATGCCCTATGCCGCAATGGCAAACCCAGGGATCCAAGCCTACCCTCTGGTCATGCACAACCCTGAGAGTGGCCCCTGTCCGAAAACCACTAGGACTACCTAATCTGCTAACATGTGTTGTTCTGTATGGACAAGATAATTCAACTTCACTTTGTTCACCAGAGCCACAAGTGTACATAATCTTGACATTGTAAATAATGTTACGGAGTGTTGATATTCTTTATACAACACGTACATGTAGTAAAGTGTGTGTGTGTGAGTGTGTGTGAGAGAGAGAGAGAGAGAGAAGATGTACGTATGTGTGTATACTGTACAGTACATGTGAAGAAAGTATGTCTGAATACCCGATGTTTTTTGGCTTCAGTCTTGCCTGAATTCAGCCATATGAGACTTTTTGTGTTTCACTACATTCTCTATCACTGCAGTTTTTACATTGATTTAGCCTTTCTGTGTGTGTGTGTTGAATACACTCTAAACACTACATTGGAATCCAAACGCCAGTGGTCTGAGATACAGTTAACAGGACAGTATTTATGTTGAAAGTATTTGAAGGAATGTAGTGCCTTGAACATTGATTTTTTTTATTACTTTTTTTCCCCCTCTGTGAAAAGCATGTCTGCATCCAGGTTATTTTACTTGCGTGTAGCTTGAGTCCATTACAGACACTAGTTTTTGGTTTACATATGAATGCCCTTGTAGTACTGCACTATTAACACAGTATATGCTCTTACCTAAATAATCATGTTTTAACCCTTGTTTACTTGCCACCCCTGTGACAGATGAAATGCCATAGCAGGGAGATGTACCATTGCCTTGCAGAAACAAATCCTTAATGTACGACTGATGGGAGAAGAAAACAAAATGACGCCAGCAGCCAAAATCCACTCTGTCAGGTCAAATGGTTCAGTTGGACACGCCGTGTTTTTGACAGGACAAGACATATACTGGATAGTAAGAGTTGGCAGTGTTGTAGCTTTGTCTTCAGACGAAACGTAGTGTCCAGAGCCATATATACTGTAAATAGTTATTTCCACAGTGTATGCCTCTGGTAGTTTTCTGATCAGAATGTAGCATCTAATATGTGAAGGCTTGAGGCTTAAAAGTGCAATTTAACCCCTCCACAAAGCTTTGACCGTGGCCTTGCCACAAGCCTTATCTTTGACGTGCAGTAGGAGCAGGACGAATAGATGAACAAAGATACAAATCACCAAGCAACAGACAGAAGTTAGCAGGCAAAGTAGAGCCATTACAAACCACCCAGTAAACTAAACAGAATTCACTACTGCTAAATGTCCTTCTAACGTGGCTGTCTTATTACTCAGCCTACACTGTATGTAAAATGTTCTGTGCAATCACCAGTTAAGTTTGACGTTTTTAACTTATTTGATGTTTAATGCCTGAAGATTTTTTTTTTTATGCTGCTATCAACAGAGGTGATTCCACTGTACAGTTAGGAAATAATATTAGTTTAAGATGGTACTTAAAGATACAATTCCTCCAGTTAAAGTATCAAATGAGATGCTCACGAAGCAGTGTTATTGCCTAGTTGACTTTTTTTTTTTTTTTCCAATAAACCGCTTTGAATAGCAGCCTTTATTTTTCTCTGCATTGTCTTTTCAGTAATAAAATGAAATACTTGATGTGGGAGATTTGCACAATTCCTACGTTGTATATAGTGGGTTTCAGCGCTTGTACTTTTTTATCACTGGCAAGCATGGCCGACTTCTCGTGTCTCACAAAGCAAAGATAAACAATACAGCTACTGTGGTTAGAAATGTCACATTCACAACACATTTAAACAGTTTAAGCCCCCCCCCCCCAACCCTGCCAAGCTGTGAACTGTACAGTTTTCATGTAGTTTATATTTGTACATTTTGTTTTGAGGTGGTCAAGGGGTTGCTTCTATGTTATTACTCCATCATTTCGGTTTGAATTGGGCTTTTATAGAAATATTATGCAGTCTTCTGCTTTTGGTGAAATACTTCCAGTAGTAAGAGATTTGTGTTTTCTGTCACTTGTATTTGGTATGTTTTTTGTTCCACCCCACCTTGCTGCTAACTCATTGTGAGCAGAGGAGGAAATGGCTACTGTTGGCATATAGGGGTGCAGTGATAAAAGGGAGTGGTGAGATGCGCAGAGGGGGCAGTCCTGACACTTCCTACCACTTCTGCTCATCTCACTTCTCTCTGGAAAACAACGCCCCCTAGTGAATATGCTCTGTTAAAAGCTTGTGTTTAAACTATGTGGGATTACTTCTGCCTGCTGTATATCCCACTGCATTACCCCACCGTACCCTGCTGCACTCTAATCACAGGCTGTGTGTTGACAGAGAAATAAATATTATTTTGTGCTTGATGATGTGTCATTGTTTTTATTTCATTTTTAAATTCTGGAGAATTTTTATTAATAAAAAATAAATACATTTCTGCTCAGGTAGAAGCTGGTGTAGCCCTTATAATGAAATGGGGTGAATACAATAACAAACAATACCCAGTGGGCGTTTTGCTTCATAAACAGATCATGTGCAAGTGTTTGGAGACTTATTTGAAAGTGTGATGTTTACAGGCCGTGTTTTCACACTCAGCCGCAGATTCGCCACATTCAACGCGGAAAATACTAGTGGAGTAGGAATGAAAAACAAAACTATAATTTATAACTATAACTATCATTTGTGTTAATGTCAAGTATTGGTTAAAATATGCATAAGGCTCTATATTGACACCAAAGCCAAGAAACAGGTCCTGCTATGTGTGGCGAATGTGTCGACCCGCGTCTACGGCTCAGCGTTAGCCACAGCAATGTTTGTCCCTTTTGTTCAACCGAGTTTCTGAATTATTCCCAACACAATGAAATGATCGGGATATCATATTGTTTCATAAAACATTTCACTGCACCTACGCTTTCTGTGATGCCGTCTGGGACCGTCTAACGTTTAATGAATTAAAACCGATGAGGCAACCCTTTACGATCAGGAGTGAGGTTTCCAGAAGCAGTCTTGAGGAACGTGGAGTAGTAAGTGTGTGTGTGTTGTTTTAACGTTAGTCCAGATTTGTACGTTAACGTTCAACGATTTAAAGCTCGGTTTGTGTGAGAGCGGGTCACATTTCGACGTACTGTGGGCGCAATTATTATTATTATCATCATCATTTCATCTTAAGACACAAAACACGGGAGTTGTGAAGCCCTGATGCAACACAAGCATGCCTGACTATTTACTCGCACTGCATATGAGACGTATTTTGTATATTAATTAATTAGCTGTTTGACTCTAGCTAGCTAGTTATTTGGTTAACGTTAAGTTCTAAAGCAGATCACAGAGCAGTGTGGTAACATCATGGAGGCAGACGTTACTGTCATTTTGCTGCTAAGTATCAGGGATTCACAGGGTGAGGTCATTGTGGAGGGAAACACTGAAGCTTATTACATGGAGCTGGCTGGTTATCAAACACATAGTCAGGCTACAGTGTGTGTAACGTAAAGCGATTGTTTGTTAGTCATTTTACTAAAAAATGACTGTAACGTGAAAGTGGCACCTCTTGTTGTGTCTCTAACGTCTGTCCTGTGACTCCAGCTACAATTTGGCACGTTAAAATCACTAAATAATGACAAATTAACAGACGCAAAAAAACACAGCTCATTTGTGACATCTGTAACGTTGCCCTGTTAGTAACTAGTAGTTGTATTCTCACTAGTTAAGCTGTTTGGAAAGTGAATTGATGTTGTTGTTTGCTAGCTGCGGTTAGCTCGCTGGCTAACAGCGCCACACTGCAATGTTTCATTGTTTGAGGAAGAAGCTGCAGCAAAAGCTAAAGCTACGTTAGCTGGAGTAGAATTCATTATTAAGCCCTTTATTTGGTTTTGTGGTTTTCCAGTTAGTCACAGTTTGGCCTGTGCTCTGCTTCACCTTATGTTTTTTTCTGTCTCATAGACTGTGAATGAGATTGAATTCACTGTAAACGGCTGTACTGTTTTCTTCAACGATCTAACTGTAGAAGGCCGACAGAAGAGGCAAAAATATTGTCCTGAATTGCACCTGTTATTGGGTAACGTTAACACAACATAACAATTTGCTACTGGAAGTAGGGGACACGGTCACGTGACTGCACCATAACAGGTGCACAATGTGCAGGCACGGTTTGTCTAGACTGGTGTGCCTAACAGCCACAGTTCAGTGGAGTGGCTAGCATCTAACTCCCAGGTGTATTATTATTATTATTATTATTATTGTAGGAGCATTTAACGCAACAGTCAGAACAAGTAACGAAATGATCCTTTCTTGGTTCTCCTTTGTATTTCAGATGTAAACTTGAACAGCATCTGTCCCAGCAGTGGCTGTTGGCACAATGGGGCTAGACTTTGATGTAAAGACATTCTGTCACAATCTACGGGCTACCAAGCCCCCTTATGAGTGTCCTGTGGAGAGCTGCCGTAAGGTTTACAAGAGCTACAGTGGCATTGAGTATCACCTTTACCACTACGACCATGACAACCCAACTCCTGCACAGACTGTACCCCAGAAGAAGAGAAAAGGACGGCCTCCTCGTGCGTCATTGGCTGGATCAGGAGACACGGACGATGGTGGAGGTAATGGAGCTGGAGGAGGAGGGCATGGGGGGAACACCCCTGGTAGCCCTAACCGGTCAGATCGCTCTCACTCCCCGGGCAGAGAGACGATGACCTATGCTCAGGCACAGCGCATGGTAGAGCTGGAGATTCAAGGACGAATTCATCGCATTAGCATATTTGAGAACATAGATGTGGTGTCAGAGGAAGACAGTGATGCAGAAGATTCTCTGCCTTCTGGTACTGGTGGTGGAAGCGTGTGTAATGGTAATGATGGTGGAGCCGGAGCCAGCGAGGTAGGAGGAAGCGGTAAGGACCGGCCAGACATCCCTTCTTCTAACGGGGGCAAAGCTACCCCAAAGTCTGGAAAGCATAAGAGTAAAGAAAAGAAGAAGGATGGCTCATCTCATCATCATAGTGCGCAGTCTGGGCCTGCAGTCAAACTTCCTGAGGCAGTGTTCAGAGAGCTGGATCAAGAGAAACCCGATGCCCCTCCTCGGCCGTTATCTTACTACAGGTGTGTATTGAGAAGTAGGAGCTGATTCATTGTACCAATTAGAAGCAGGATTATTGTTAAGTCCATGTCAGGCATTTTAAAGACAAAGGCAGCTTATTATAGGGTGCATATGTAGAGCAGGCAACTTTTTAGAACACAATATATGTGGTAAGTTGAAAATATATGAAGCACACATTTACACAATCATTCTTTAGTTTGCAGTTGTACAGCCCTTTGTCATATAATTTGACCTCATATTTCTAGTATTCCTTCATTATTTTCTCTCTCTGCACAAGATAGGTTTTTATGGTATTGCTATACCACCAGTTTAACAATTACACTTTTTTCTCCATTTGCTTTATATAATTGTACATATATGTCTTCTGTCCAATTCTGGTGTTCAGGTACATTGATAAGTCTGTGGAGGAGCTGGATGAGGAGGTGGAGTACGATATTGATGAGGAGGACTATATCTGGCTTGACATCATGAATGACAGGCGGCGGCGCGATGGTGTGACACCCATCCCCCAGGAGGTCTTTGAGTACCTCATGGACCGCTTAGAGAAGGAGTCCTACTTTGAGAGTCACAACAAGGTACCTGAAGTTGGATACTGAGGGGAAGACAGTATTTTAGCACTGAAACATATAGAAACCTTTGATCTTTCCTTGTCCTTCTTTCCCTCAGGCAGACCCCAGTACCCTTATCGACGAGGATGCTGTCTGCTGTATCTGTAACGATGGAGAGTGTCAGAACAGCAATGTAATCCTCTTCTGTGACATGTGTAACCTGGCAGTGCACCAAGAGTGCTACGGTGTGCCGTACATCCCAGAGGGCCAGTGGTTATGTCGCCGGTGCCTGCAGTCTCCAAGTCGAGCTGTGGACTGCGCTCTCTGCCCCAACAAGGGAGGAGCTTTCAAACAGACAGACGATGCACGATGGGCACACGTAGTGTGTGCTCTCTGGATTCCAGAGGTAAACCCACAGACCACGTCATACATGTTTGACTGGAGTTACATGATCATGCAGATATTGAGGTGTGCTGCATTTTGCGGTGTTGCATATATACTGCAAACACATTTCAAGATTAGTGTCTGTTTTCTTCAAAGTGCTTTGGGATTTAATCTTATTAACTAGAGGTCACAGATGTTATCAGAATGTCTGACACACATACTGTATTCATATTCCGATATTTGCATAGCTCCAACTACTGAAAAGAAATGTAGAAAATTGAATATCATCCATTAATGAACAGTTGAGCAGTGCTCAACCTTTGAATAGAGTATTACAATAAAGTGAGTTTTGCTGCTTTTCCTCAGGTCTGCTTCGCTAACACAGTCTTTCTGGAGCCGATCGATAGTATTGAGCACATCCCTCCTGCACGCTGGAAGCTCACCTGCTACATCTGCAAGCAACGCGGCTCAGGAGCCTGCATCCAGTGTCACAAAGCCAACTGTTACACTGCCTTCCATGTCACCTGTGCCCAGCAAGCGGGCCTCTACATGAAAATGGAGCCTGTTAGAGAGACTGGGGCCAATGGCACCTCTTTCAGCGTCCGCAAGACAGCTTACTGTGACATCCACACGCCCCCAGGTTCAGCCCAAACTTTAGGAGGAGTAGGTGGAGCCAGTCTGGGTTCATCGCACAGTGAAGGAGAGCTGGATGATGATGATGAGCCCAGTATTGGCCATGATGATGATTCCAAGGGCTGGAGCTCAGAGCGAGCCAAGAGGGCGAAGGCAAAATCTAGGCTGAAGATGAAGAGAGCAAGGAAGATCTTAGCAGAGAGGAGAGCTGCAGCACCAGTGGTGTCCGTACCCTGTATACCTCCCCACAGGTACACTACATCTTACAACTGTACTGCTATTGCCTTACAGCTCGAAGAAGCACACGTGCTAGTTTACCTGTTAATACACGGCTGAATGTGCAACAGCATGGTGAATGGAATGAAAATCATCCCAACATGGGTTCAGCCTGCTGTATGTGTTTTGTTTTGTATCTTTATTTTAATATTTATGACATGGAGTATCAGAGTTAATGTATGATATTGTTTTCTCCAGACTGAGCAAAATCACCAGTAACTTGACAGTACCTAGGAAGAGCCAGTTCATGCAACGACTTCATAGCTACTGGACACTGAAGAGGCAAAGTCGCAATGGTGTCCCCTTGCTGCGCCGGCTCCAGACCCACCTGCAGTCACAACGACATATTGACCCTCTCCCAACACAGCCCTCGACACAACTTCCATCAGTAAGTAGTTTTAGTGTATGTTACTATAATTTTACACATTCTCCTCATAGAGTAGTCAGTCATATTTGTGGGTTTATGTTTATTGGTGGTGCAGAGGGACAGCGAGGAGAAGCAGACTGCTTTAAAGGAGCAGCTCAAGGCATGGCAGAGGCTGAGACACGACCTGGAGAGAGCAAGGCTACTAGTGGAGCTCATCCGCAAGAGGGAAAAGCTCAAGAGGGAGACGGTGAGACATACATTTTTTTGTTTGTTTATTTCTAGAACATTGAAATGGCATCTCAATAATTCAAATAAGACCTACAGTCATTTAGATATTTCAGTACAAGACCTGCAAAGATAGCAGTGCATTTGTTAGCTAATTTTAAGCACTCTCTCTATTACATATACACTACTCACATAAAGTTCGGGATATTCGGCTTTCGGGTGAAATTTCAGGATGTACCTAAAATGCACTATAACCTTTACAGGTGAACTTAATGTGACCTTCCCTAAACTATTGAATGCACATGTCCAACTG
>JAUMHL010000028.1:17582966-17604935 GCA_032362345.1 Sandelia bainsii | reverse complement strand
CAATGATGGTAACACAACTGAAGACATGTATCTTTTCATGAAAAACATGGTAATTCATATGTGTGTCCAAACTTTTGGCTGGTAGCGTATCTATGTTTTTCCTTCCATTTGTTTTGACCTGTCAGCTCACATCATGTATTCCTTACAGTTGAGGTTATATAAATATGATGAAACACTCAAGATGTGAGCAAAGTAAAGACTATCAGCATTAATTCAAAGCTGACGTGTAGTATTAACCGTTCAGGAATAATTTTTCAATCAAACACCCTGATTTTGGGGCTTAAAAATAATGGGAAAAGGGTGTGGCCTGTTCTCCTGTTACTCCATGGCTAATCAAGCAGATAAAAGGCGTGGAGATGGTTCTGAGTGTATTTTCATTTGGTAGCTGTTCACTGGAACTCTCAACATGAGGTCCAAAGAGGTGTCTACAACTGAAGGTGGCCATAATTAGGCTGGAAAAACCCTAACCCTAACCCCCCCAAAGTAAACCCATCAGAAAGATAGCAGAAACATCGAAAGAGGCCAGTACAACATTTTGACATTCAAGGAATTAACAAGCTCAGCGACAGCAAAGGCCTGAAAGACCAAGAAGACAACTGAAGTGGATGACTGCAGAACTCTGTCCATGGTGAAGAAGAACCCTTTCAGAACATCTAGTCAAGAACACTCTTGAGCAGGTAGGCTTGTTATTGTCAAAGTCTACAGTCAAGAGACACTACATTTACAAATGTAAATACAGATGCTTTACAACAAGTTGCAAAACACTGGCAACACTCAAGAACATAAAGACCAGATTAGACTAAAGATTAGATTAGACTAAAAAAACACCTAAAAAAGATTCTTTGGACTGATGAAACCAAGATTAACTTGTACCAGAATGATTGGAAGAGAAAACTACGGAGAAGGAAACGAACAGCTCATGATCCAAAGCCACATCATCTGTCAAACATGGTGGAGGCAGTGTTATGGCATGGGAATGTATGGTTGCCAATGGAACCGTGTTACTGTGTTTATTGATATTGTGACTGTTGATAAAACTATCGGGATGGATTCTGTTGTGTATAAGGCTATGCTCTCTGGACACACTTCACATTGCAGATGGATAGTAAATCGAAACATACAGCAAGAGCTACTCAAGAGTTTCTCAAGGCAAAGAAATCAAGTCAAACACCTGATCTCAACCCAGTAGAGCTTTTTACTTACTGAAGACAAGACTGAAAGCAGAACGATCCACAAACGAGCTGCAGTAAAGGCCTGTCAAAGCATCTTGAGGGAGGAAACTCAGCATTTTATCATGCCCATGGGTTACAGACTTCAGGAAGTCATTGACTGCAAAGGATTTTTGCCAATCCCAACTGTCTACACCAGTCTATCACAGGGCAGACACATAGAGACAGACAACCATTCACACTCACACCCATGGGCAATGAGTCCCCAGTTGACCTAAGTGCATGTCTTTAGACATGTAGGAGGAAACTGGACTTAAAGGCAATCCTTATGTTTGTAATTATTTTAGTTTTATGCTATTATTTATGAGCCCCCCAAAATGGGGGTGTATGCATACAAATCACTGTAATTCCTGAAAGGTTAATGCCACACGTTTGTCAAACCCCTTGAATTAAAGCTTAAAGTCTCGACTTCATTTCAGATTGAATGTGGTGGTGTACTGACGACAAATGCCAAAATACTTATCTTTCCTTTATTTATGGACCAACTGTAGATCCCATACCAGAATTTGGCGTGTTTGCGAATCAGTCATCAAAGTCGATCACTGTAACCGTGAAGCCTGGGAAGAAAGTGCACGCCAGATTGTGTTACAAAAAAAGTGAGTTTCACTGCAGTGGTGTGCCAGATTCTCCCCTAGTTACAGTAAGTATCAGTGTAACATTTATCTGCATGTATGCACTTTTGTTTGTACATACAAAGTGTTTAACTTTGTTTAGTTTTTTTTTACTGTAATGTATTTGTTGTTTTCAGATTGATCCATCTCAGTCTCAATGGGCTCACTTTAACATCACTTACCTGCTGCCGTGTGTGTGTGTAGAGGTACTTCAACCTCCGTTAAACTTCTTGATGCAGTCAGTACTTTTGTATTGTTGAATCAGTTTGTTTACAGTTCTGTCTTATCTGCGCTTACAGGTATATTACACACACATAGATGCCATGCGGAATAAAAAGTGTCCGTTTCAAAAGGAAAGACTTGCAGGTGAATGTGAGACGGCTGATTCATGTCAGAGTCAGACTGAAAATAAAAACTGTGGGTACAGCTCATTTAGAGGGAGTTTTTCTTAGTTTTGCAATTGACAACGGACTTATTTTGTGTTATGAATCAGATACACAAAATGGGTATTTCCCTTTTTTAGTTGTTATGCTGTTGGGTGGTTCTTACAGGTATTAAAGGAGACACAGGGAACAAGTAGTGACCAAAGCCTTATATCAAGAACTTTTTAAATGCCAGACATTAATCTGGGAGACAGGGGGGCTGATGTACTTTCATGTAGTTTGTGTATCATTTTGATGCTGTTCATTTGTACTATAATACATGATATTATATTGGTATATTAACTGCAGCCCTGGATAAACCTTATTCAGGGATTTTGTTATCACAGTGTTGTAAACATGTTGTGTCCACAATGCCTCAACAGATGTCAGAGATGTTTGGCTCTCCTCTCAAATTGAACTGTATGAGTCTAGTTTACACTGGGTTCCACAGTGTCCTGCTAGCTACCTGCCAGGGAAGATCTCTGCCTCCCTCTGCTGGATGCAGCATGAACACCTCTGCACACCTATACTCAACTCCACACTGGACGAGAATGATGGAGAAAACCTGGTAAGTTTGGACTGTTTGTGGTATTGGTGACTCATAATTCATAAGCTTTCCACAGCTTTCCTAAACACCCACCATGTCTCCTTCACAGACATATAACACGTCTGCAGTGGACACACACCCTCAGATGTGTGTGCAGGTGAGAATTTGCAAGGTGTGCCCTATACTGAAAAATATCCAGTTGTCAACATTTTAGTTGCAGATTCACATATTTGTGTTTCATATTTGCAGTTTTCTCTACAAGGCAGCCATAATATCTATTGTCCATTCCAAGCTGGTGAGTCAAACATTGGAAAAATGTTTGTTTTCATGTTTTGTTAGATTGTTTTGAGCTTATAGCTGTGATAAGTCTGTCTGTTACCCTGTTTTGATTCCTTCTCTCCTTGTCTTTCACAGATATGTCTTCATGGGAGGTGCATATTGGACCAGGCAGACAAAGTGTGATTGTATATCTCACCTCTCTGGTCCCAGCAATGTTTTCAGCTCAGTTTTGTGTCCTTGATAAGATGGGATGTACACCCATAGGGCCAGTCCATGCCCTAAGAATGGTAAGTATATGTATGTATATGTTTGTGACACTGAAAGAGGTAAAGAGTTAAGAAAAAATGGTAATTTAACATTAACATTAAGAAATATGCGACTCTGTATCCATTTTACAGGAGTGGACACAGATAAACATGCCATCCCACTTTCTTGCTGAGAAGCCATGCATGCAGGTACGTGCAACAACTTTGTGCAAGACTGACAAGTTGTTTCTGGCCATGGTACATTAATTAGTTTTCTCTCGTCTCATTCTTTCAATCTGTTTTCCTACAGGTGTGGCGGTCAGATCCTGCTCTTCATGGTAGAAGAATTTTGTGCCCAGACTGTAAGTGTACTCAAGATATACACACAAGCCCAATATATCATGTGCACTTGTGGATCACTTCATGCATGAAAGCATGTACGCACACAAAACTCCTACAAACTAAACAGTCCTACTGCCTTTTCTTCTTTTTTTTTCCAACAGACACACACAACAGATATGGCATATATGCAGTGGCAGCTTTGGTATTTGTGGTTATGGTCGCATTATTGGGAATTTTCATCCACCGACTTACCAGGAGTGGAGCCGCAGGTTAGTTCAGCTGCCTCAGCAAATACAAATTAAAGGAATGGTTCATTTAATTTCAATAGATAGTGTTTGTGTATTTGACTGTGTGCATGTCTCCATCTTCAGATTTCAAATCCTTTTAATTTAATTGTATTGTGTGATTTGATTTGTTTGATTAGTATTAGTCTAATTATACTAAACTTAAAGTCTTAAAGGGACTTAGTGAAATTCAGCAAATAAAGTATTAATCTCTGTTTTCTTTCCTGTCTTTTTGAATATCTCTAGGTTGGCTTTATATCCAGAAGCCAGTGTTGCTGGTGTGCTCGTCCGAGCAGTCAGCCCATGTCTCTTCTGTGTGTGCTTTAGCCTCAATCCTGCAGGGGGAGCTAAGTGCCACAGTGCACATGGCTCTGTGGGCCCAAAGCTCACAAAGGCAGACTGTCGCTGGGACTGGAGTGGCAGATCTGGGTCCACTTCCCTGGCTGTACGGGCAGTGGGAACTGGTGCGTAAGGCACAAGGAAAAGTGCTCATTATTTGGAGTCCTGAGGCCAAGAAAACCTATGAGAAGCGGAGGGAGGAGAGGGCAATCGTGGATAAGAGCGAGAGAAAGAAACAAGAAAACATCAGGTCTGAGCTGAGACATGAGAGAATAAAAGTGGACATGGAAGACGATTATAAACTAAATGGAAGACTGGGAAAATGCAAAAAAGAGAAATTAACTGGAAGAAAAGATAGTGGTAAATTATGCCACCATAAAGACTGGTACCGACAGACGCTGCCCTCTACAGTGACTGGACCAGTGTTTGCAGTTGCTCTGGCGTGCCTAGAGGGGGCGCTGCAGCAGTCCAGAGGTCAAGGAGTTGCTATTGTCTATTTTCAGGGCCTAGGCCACAGTAGAGACATCCCAAAGGCCTTTAGAGGTGTCCCTCGATACTGCTTACCGCAGGATTTCAGGGGTTTAATACAGGAGCTAGGAGGAATGAGAAGACAGACAAAAAATGGTAAATATTCATGGCACTGTTGGCCCAGACTCCTGTCCAAAGTGTTGACAATATGGCTGGCACGAAAGCTAGCCAACAGACTACAAACACTGCTGCCTCAGACACAAGTAAAGAAAATGCAAGGACGGAGTGTCACGTCCTCACAGAAAAGAAAGACACAGCAGACTCAAGTTGCTACTGGAGGCCAATATGGCACGGGCAGGACCTACACAGAGCAAGATCGTCTCCATGAGTTATCATAGAGAGCAGAGAAACGTTATTCTCAAGTTTCACGTGCCTGACAGACAGACCTTTGTTCTGCTGGAAACATGATACTGAAGCCTGTGTTCCATTGTGTGGCCCCAGAACCAATCACTCAGTAAAGCTATTGATTATTTGACACCATAATGTCAAAAATGTCACCACTTGCTTTGCATATCCAGTCTCATTCACATCACTTCTTACAGAGGCTCTTTATGTTGATTTCGTGACTGAAGTCGAACACCTGTCTTATCTCTCTGTAAATATGCTAACCGCTATGAAAATCTAGTTGCAAATGACATTCACTTTTCTTCAGTGTCATGACAGTAGGAGTGACAAACTATGTGACTGCTGTTTACAGCAACTCTCAGATTTGCATAGGGCTTTCTAAACACAGACATTAAGCAAGATTACAGGTGAAAAGTGTGTGACTAGTACTGGTGTGTTTTGCTATGTGGTATTTGCGTAAAATGATGTATTCATGCTTTTTACACCTTTATGCTGAAAGAATGATTATAAGTCTGCACTGTTACCTTTAGTGGGCTTTATAGAAGACCATGTTTGTCTGCTGCCCTAAAATTTACAAACGTGCTACCTCCTATATTCAAAAAGTATTAGTCAGTTTTTTTTTCTCCCAGTCGCATTGCACCTGTTCATTCAGCAAACATGATTGAACATGACATGAAAAATATGTCCTACCTCAAACCCTTTGCTGTGTGTCCCAAAGAGAGAGGAGAGGAGAAAACCAGTATTATTCAAATATAAGCAACGGCAATTATATTGTACAGTGGTTACCTCAAAATCTCAGAGCATTAGAGCAAGAAAGCCGTGACTGGGGGTACTTTCCCAGGTCTTATCTTATCGCAGCAATTCCAGTATGTTCAACTGTAAATTGTATGAAAAGGAACGGTAAACGGCAAACTCAGATCATGTCAGAATCCACACACAAATGTAATTGCCCCTTGAAGAAATATATATATAGGGTCTGTCAGTCATCTCCCAAATGAGATTATCCTGCTTCAGTGAACAGTGATGAGAAAATGGCCTAAAACTGTTGGTATATTAATTTTTTTATGGCAAACAATAAAAAAAACTGTTGATTTAAAAAAAAAAAAAAAAAGCTTTCTTGAACAGTTTTTTTTTCTGCCAACGGCAAAACCACAAAAACACTGACTCCAGTATAATGACACTAAGTGTAATACTTGCCTGACAGGGTTAATCAGGAAGTGAATCGATTCTTCCAGTTCACTGAGCAAATGACAACTCATTTCTCCCAAAACATTCAACACAGCACATAATGTTAAATTTAGCGTAAGAGAGAGTATCTTACAGTGATGTTTTCATGGTGTAAATACAGGGTGTCAATCATTTTAATGCTGGGAAAGAATAATACAAGAATACTGTGAAAACTACTGTGAGTTACAGTAGAAGTTAAAATACATTTAAAGACTGGATCCCACATAAAGAGCACTATAAGGTCGAATGGTCAATTTAATTACATGGGAATAGTTTTATTCTATAAATTGAGCTGAATCACACAAGTACTGTGAAGCATACATAGTTATTATGGCAGATAAGTATGTTTAAGATCCACACTCAATTAGCATTTTCCTGATTGCACACAATAGTACACCACAATCACACAGTTAGCAGAGGTGCTGTGGAGCACTAGATAAGCGAGAATTGTTGTTCACATAGATACGGATTAATGATTGAACTTAATCTAACTGGAAATATTAAAACAGCAAACACTACACTAGTAATAATTGGGCGCAGAGGTGGTGTAGAGATAATAAGGCAAACCTGTGACCATCTGGTTACAGGTTCAGTTTCTGCAACAGCCAATAATAAACTGATTAACAGCACATTTGAGCTGCTGTATATAGAGTTCCAGTCAAACGCTCAAAGAGAAACAGAAGACGCCATAAAATGTTGGCAGACTGACATGAGGCCCTGCCCTTCTCAGTGTTATCGTCACTGTTTGTGAGATGATCCACGAAATATTTGACATTTATCTTTATCCATCTTCAATCTGTAGTGGCGCACGCTATACACAGCAGACCTGCCTTTTGCTTCTTTGTCGTTAAAAATAGTATCATATTTACTGTATGAACTGTACGATTCTACAGCCAAGCAGAGACTTGTTGTGCACATGACAAGTTTCCCCTGTCCCACCTGAACAGGTAACAGCTGCTACGCATCCAACGTCAGAGCCCCGTCAGTCATCTGCAGGGAAGAGCGTCACGGCACTTGGCAGGTGTGGGAAAACCATGGTCACAGGATCTAGCGCTGTCGGTTCGGACCGTGTTCTTAACTGGATTCAAGGATAACTGGCTTTACTTTGTTTCGGATGAGAGGAGTTTAACGGAAAGCATACACCAGAGAATAACTCCACGCACAAGGACACTTTTCCTAGGAATGGCTCCCACGCTTTCCCGCATGCCACTTTTGTTCCTGCTACTGTCAGTGCTGCGCTTCTGTCTGTTCTGTCTGTCCACAAGCGCGTTAGAGATGATTAACCAAAACGCACCTGAAATCACCTGTAGTGAGGTAACAGGACACTACGAGAACACCACGAAGACAGGCTGTAATATACCTATAATGTTTATATATGTATCATTGTCGTGGTAGGGAGTTCATATCACCTTATTAGTCTATATAACTAGTACTTAAGTACAGTCCTGAGGTACGTACATTTTACCTGAGTTTGCTTTTACTTCACTACAGTTCAGAGGGAAATATTGTACATTTAGTTTACAGCTTTACTTATTTGCAGATCAACTAACAAATGATCATGTGTTTGTCATGTATTTTCTTTATGTTATCCACAGCCTCAAGTGCAGAACCGTTTTAAATACATTGTTTTCTTAGTGGAGTACTGCTACTTTTGTACTTCAAAGAAGAGAGCATGTGCTTCAGCTAGACTAAAGAATTTAAAATGGTACTTGTAGTGCAGTACATTGTTAGGCGCGTACATTCACTTTTAAATGAGTAACGCGTTTGCGTACTTCTACCATCTCTGCCTATAATACACAGGCTTCATTGTTAGTGTTGTTTTTATTGACTTATATGTAAAGTTTCATTTTCTTATATCATGGAAGGACCTTTGGTTATACAGCAGCCAACTCCTAAAAATTAAGCTATAATCTACTTTTACTTCATGAAATATGACTACTAAATAGTTGTTTGGAGTGTGTTGCCATGTTTCTTTACAGCTGTTGACCTATGAAATTTTAAATCAGTTGATGTGTGCATAATAACAACATCTAGTGTACAGAATTCAGGTTTTGGGTGGATAAGAAGAGAAAACACAGGCAAACATACACGGAGAGAAAGAGATCAGAGGTTTATGACCATTACTTATTTACTATTGCGCCCGAGCAAGACACCTTACTCCACTTATCCATTTACAGTGAGGGTTGTAGCTTCAGTTTTTCCAGTATGTTTTTCAGCAAGAATCATCTAAAGGCAACATCAATATAGTATGAGGCCTGCAAAAGACCTTGACATCATGAAGATTACATTAAATACACGTGGGTTTAATTAATCAATGTTTACAGTACTGTGCAAAAGTCTTTGGCCACCATTGGATTTGATGTTTTGGCAACACTGTTATAACCATATATATATATATATATAATTTCTTAGTCTCTTATTAGAATACAACTACAAAATATAGGAAATATGTACACAGTATTTAAAAAAATAAAAATATTTATATTATAACAGCTTCTGTAGGCTAAAGTGACAAATGCTGAGTGGGGCTTCTGTAGAGGAATATTGAATAAAAATCTGTTGAGGAGTTTCTTCTTTGAGAGACTGGAAGAAGTTCAGCAAGACTTTTGCACAGTAGCGTGTATTAACTAACAATAAAATGATGGTAATGTGTCAAATTTAGTCATTTCAATGGTTCATTTATCTCTGAAGTCTCTGACCAGACTACAATAAAATAAACAGACAAAGCACAGAGGAGCATGTCTAAATGTTACATATAAGCACAAGACAGGCGAAGCTACACAACAACAGGTGGGACTAGATGTTATAACCTGTTCACAAGCAAGAACTAAACACACGGGCTCACACTGAACTCTGTGTTGCTGTTGGCTTGTAGGATTCTGTCAGCGTCCTGGTAAAGTGAATAAACAATAGACAGACAACTAAGCACCATTAAACACTACAGATAATTAAATCTTTAGCTTGTGGTTGAGCGACTTCACTTATGTCAAGAATCTGAATTGTTTCACCACAGCTGGCGTGGCTAGCCATGATATTCAAAACGTGCGTTTCATAATGGCTGATTGCAATTAGTGTATGCTCAAATTCTCATCGACATCTTTTTTTTTCTTCTTCAGGGGATAACTGAATGCAGCGTGAGCTCAGGTAGTAACACGAACAACATGGCGGTATCT
Source organism: Sandelia bainsii (assembly GCA_032362345.1). NCBI lineage: Eukaryota > Metazoa > Chordata > Actinopteri > Anabantiformes > Anabantidae > Sandelia > Sandelia bainsii. The sequence continues at coordinate 17,595,364 of JAUMHL010000028.1, read as the reverse complement.
TGTACCATAATATCACACTATCATACTAGTACAAGTCTGCCGTTAGTCTAAAGTGGAAACCCTCTTCTTTCCACAGCTTCTCCGTTCGCTGTGCTGGCTGATCCAAACGATTTAGTGGATGTTACAGAAGTGAAACTTAAAGTGATTCTGTGCTGTTCAGCCGCACACGCCTGTAATCCTTGCCTGCAAATCAATATCAAAGTCCAAGGTAACCTTTTCCTACAGTAACTTCTTATTACATTGAATTTACCATCCATTAAATTCATGTTACTTTTATTGTTTTTTTTATTAGCTGTGTTCTGCATTCTTATCATAGCTGTTTGGTTTGTCAAAAGCGTTTTGTGTTGACTGACTGTGATTGCATTTTACATGCTGTTGCTGTAGTGGAAAATGCATTGGAGGTTTCGGAGGAGTCTGGAGAACATATTGATGAAGAGGAGTCCAGTGTCAAGGCTGAAGTGGCAGAGGAAAGTGGTCGGAAATCAAGAGGTATACAACCATGTTCTCAACCCAAAACACATAAAGATGAATGCATGCAGGACAGAGAGACGTACAGCTGTGTGTCATGAGCATGTGGAAGATATAATATACTGTCACCTAATAGTTCTGGCAAGTGGTAGCATGTCTAGATTAAACAGTAATGACCCTAAGATTGATGAGAACATGAAATAGATTTTCATTTCAATACATTTAAAAAAAGCCCACACAAATGTAGAAAAATACTATTATTTAATCAGGACAAGTTGAGAGCACAGCCTAGTGGTCCAACAAAGTCCAGAAGTCCGAGTTAAAGTGTTATAATCAGTGGTGTCAAATACAACAGTAAGATCAATGGTCTCTTTGAATCATTAGTAATCTAAAGGTCAGTGATTACTCTGATAAGGGCTGTTTCAGTTCAGTGATTACTTCTGAACCTGGACTGGTACACATCATACATATTATTATATACTATTATCATAAAAATACATATATTTTTCATATCATTGATATAATGAAGTGAAGGGAGCAGGTAACAGAGCCGAGCTGTTTGATCACTTCATCAAGGTCAACAGTAGTTACTGTAGAGAAATTACACAACAGTGTCTGTTTGAAAGAGAGAGCGTGCCAGAGATACAGTATTTACACAGGAGTCTGCAATGTTGTTTTTGATGTGAGCAACTTTGTCATGGTGGAACTGAGCAAGCTCATTACATTTGTTGTTTGAGTAGGATTCTTCAGATATTGATTTGTGGGATTCCGAAATTTGCTAATGGTGGTGGAGGCATTATTTTGATTAGTAATTCAATTAGAAATGTATGATTGCCTGGATGATTTCATTTCTTTATTGTAAACATACAAGGGTTTTTGTATATTTCAAGTAGATCTTGAAATATACAAAAAGAAGATATTACTACTTTTACTTAGGTAAAGCTTTGTTTTGCACCATTTACTCTCCTCTCTGGCAGATTCCTTTTTGCAACCTTTTTGTTACAGTATTTCTCTGGGGGTTCTTATTTGGTAAACTTATCTGTTTAGATTTTATTTAATGTCAGTCTTATTCTGACATCTAACCACTGAACGGTTAGAGGGGCAGGAGAAGGCTCAGTTGGTAGAGCAGTTGTCCACAAACCACAGGGTCAGTGGTTTGATTCCCAGTTCCTTCTGGCTACATGTCAAGGTGTCCTCAGAAGAGACACTTAAATGCTGTAGTACATGATGGACATGTACTGTCTGGCAGCTGTCCAACAACAATTTTCCCAAGGGGATCAAGAAATGGTGTCATTGTTGTTGTTGTTATTATTATTCTCTACTCTCTGTGTTACAGCTTTGGTGATAGTGTGTCTCAGCAGCCCAGAACCCAAAGAAATATGCAAGACACTAGAATTTACACCAAGCCACTCCAGTTTACACCAAACTTCTCATCTGCCCACACGTAATAAGGTGGTTTGTATCAGTATATTAGTCAAATTTAAAATCTATCTTGTGTCATTTTACGCTTGTATCCCACAACATGTCAGAGGGAATTTTTTTGCTCTTTCACTTCATGACATTTATTTGATAAATATAGTTTGTAGGCACAACATGCATCAGTGTTAAAAATGTAACAGTATCAGTTGTAATCAGCCATAGGGCAATATTACTGCACAGTAAGTGCTTTTTTGCTTCTTAAGTAAGTTTTAGTATAAGTATATTAAGTACATTATGCAGACTGTGTGAACATAAATATATTTTGCTGATAATACTTCTCTGCAGCAGGATTCTAGATGCAGGACTTTTCGTTACTTTTACTTAAGTAAAGGATTTGAGGACGTTCCACACCACTTCCAGTCATTGTCTTGCTATGGTGTTGCTGAAATAATATTTCCAAAATATCTTGATCACATTGTGATATCAAACACGCGATTAGTGATGTGACGCGTATGTTTACAACATGTAAATATTTCCTACAGATGCAGATACAGCTGGTGTTTAAAGAGAGACTGACGTTTGGCACTCCCGTTCTGGTTAACGTCTATCCACGTCTATCCAATGGAACTAACTACACCCAGACTGCCAAAGTGCCATCTTTAGAAGAAGGTGAAGGTTAAGTGCTGTAAGTTAAGCAACGACAGACTGAATTGCTGAGTAGTATCACTGAATATCTACTCTCATCTGTTTCTTTCAGTTTGCTCCGACAACCTGAATTATGTAAAGGAATGCGATGGTAAGAGATATTGTCAACTTGAAAGGGATCCTTGTCTGCAAATGTTTTAAGATAACATGTTTAAAAACAGTTTAGTGTTATCTGCCTAAGCCTGTGGTTTAGCTAGTCTAGCACTTATTGTGTATATATGCATGAATATGCATAAGGCATTCCCATAAAAAAAACGTTTGAAATACTTGTAGAGTGACACCTGTACAGCTCAGTTGTAATTTACAATGATTGATGTGTTTTGTCCTAGCTCCCATCGTCCGACTTGTGCACGATCTTAAGAGAAATCTGGTCCTCCTTAAGCTAAATGGCACTGAGCCAAGACAAGATGAGCTCATGTGCCAGTTGGTTTGGCATGAAATGCCTGGAGAGATTCTTGCGTGGGTCAGTCAGAATATGTATCCATATCAATGTGTTTCTCCAAAATCCATATTATCTGTTTATACCTGCGTGACTTTATTTCACTTTTGTAGCCCAAAGGGAAGACAGAAATGATCATTTCTTCAAACTTAGTTGCACCATGCCTCTGCTTCCAGGTAATAGGCATGTCAGTTAACAGACAATAAATAAGAGCTTGAGACATTTATAAAAAAAAATACATACATACAAACTTTTTCCAGGTATGGTGGAGGGGAAAGAAGCTTCGAAGAGAGCTCTGCCCTTTCAAACACCAACCAGGTGAAGAGAGTTCACACAGGTTAACCTAAGATCAAGACATTTGCATGGTGTCACTTACATTTTATAGATAAACAACGTAACAACATGTTTTTTTAGATGCACATGAAAGAATGCAACACAACCTGTCTCTGACTGTGGCTGAGTCTCCGATGAGGGGCGGGGACACAGGGCTGAGCTGGAATGTGACTGCTCCCTGCAGACTGGAGGCAGAGATGTGGCTGTGCAAAAAAGATGCGGCAGGAGGCCAGTGTGAAGAGATGACAGGCTCCAGACAGACACTGGACAGACATGAAGATTGGAGGACAACACGCAATGGACACTGGGTAAAAGCATCAGGAAAAAATTTCTTTATGTGAACTGAGCAGCACTTCCTCTCAGGTTATATACTGTACAGGATCCTGTTTACATCCTGTTTACTTTGTAATGTAGTACCTTCAGAGCTGTAGTCGACATTTTACAAATACCGTGGTGACAAGACTCTCTATCATCTATATTTCAGTTTTTTCACAATGTTATTTTCAGAGATGTGAAATTTTAGTGATTATATTGGCTCAACACAGTCAGAGTCTATGTTAATTTTCTTTAATTCAATTCAATTCAAAGAACTTTATTTGTCCCAGAGGGGCAAATAAAGTACAGAGTACAGAGTAAATATTATAACTTAATATTATAACTAAATTCAAATGATTGCATAATCTCAGTGTACCCTCTGTGAGATATTTTTGACTCTTCTCTTTCTTCTTGGTCATTTCTTATTTATGCATTCCTAATTTAATTATTTCATTTCAAATTTTCAGAGTATATCAGGAGAGTTCAATGCCACATCACATCCTCTACTTTGTGTTCAGGTAATACCTGTACTCTAAGTACCTAAAATATATGAGACATAATATATAAATATAAAAATAAAAATATCATAAATGTTTTATGTCTAATTTCAGTTTGTCAAACTATACTAACAAGTCTTTTACTCATTTTTAGATGAAGATAAACATGTCATACTTAGAGCCCCAGTGTCCATTTCAAAGTAAGTCTGTTAATTATTTTCTATACTGAGATTAAGGGAGTTTAATGTTTAACTTTATGCAGCTAAAACAAACCATATTTTTATTATTTTATAGCAAACAAGTACACATTAGTACATTCATTGCACATTTAACAGCATTACAAGTGTTTTTTTATTTATTCTCTTTTTTTGCAGCGTCTTGCTGGAGATGGAGCCTGATAGTCCTCATCGGATTGCTACTGATGTGCTTGGCCATACTAGGAGCCTATTTTGTACAAGGGGTCCTAAAGGGTCAGTGTTCTGTTTGTAATTCATTAAATAATTATAGCTACTTAGCAGATGACCTCAATGTGTGCTCTGTTTTCCTTTTAGGCTACGTGTGGAGATGGTTGAAAGAAGATGATGTTAAAGGTATATGAAAGCCTGACATTAATTTCAGAAACTACTATTTCTACATCCACTTTATATTGTTTATCTTAAATAGCACATGTTCATAATTTCATCTGTACATTTGTAGAGATACAAATGTGGGTGGGTGTTAATGTTCTTGTGTTTGAAGTATCTGCATCATTTATTCTCTTTCTTACTACTGCTTCTTCTTGCTGCTGTTGTGGCTCGTTCTGCTCTGCAGGGATAAGATAATCTCTTGTCCTATCTGATATTTTGAATTTTCGTAAAAAAAAAATAGTTTGACAATAAGAGAAATATACGTATTCACTTCCTGGTGGGGTGCTAGATCCATTCATTTAAATTAAATTAAATGGTTTAATCTTTCTCTATTTCAGGTGCTGTGGGTGGTGGTCATGTCGTCTTGCTGTACCCACCCGATGATAACAAGGCCTTGCCAGGGCTGATGTGTCACCTAGGCTCATCCCTCCAAGCCCTGGGTTTCACTGTGTCTCTAGACTTGTGGAGCCAGGCTGAACTCGGTGCACTGGGCCCTGTGCCCTGGCTCCACTCAAGATTGGACCAACTGAAAAGGCAGGGAGGCAAAGTAGTGCTAGTCCTCACCCAGGCTGCCTGGATAAGGGCTGAAGAGTGGGGAGCTCGTGGCTGGGAGAGAAACACTACCAGTAAGAAGAACAGAGACACAGAGGAAGATGAGGCAGGAAAAAGTTACCCTAACTCTGCTTCTCTTACCTGTGTAGATGTTTTTAGTGCTTCATTGAGCTGTATTCTAGCAGACTATTTACAGGGCCGTGCTGGTGAGCGGTTTACGTTGGTGCAGTTTGAATCACTTCCACCTCAACCTCCAGGCGGTTTCTGGCCACTGCCAGAACTTTTCCGTGGCCTTCATCTCTACAGCCTCCCCTCCCAGAGCCTGGGTTTTCTGACTGAACTGGCTGGGGCTAGGCAAGTGGCCACTCCATCAGCCAGAAGGAAGAGGGCAGGGGGGCTTAGGATGGCATCCCGGGCTCTGGCAAGTGGCCTGTCAAGTTTTACAGCAGGGACAACTGTGTTACGTCTTGCAGGGGTGTCCCAGAGTTGTGTTGGTGTAGGAGCAGAAGACTCTGGGGAAACTGTGCCCTTGCAAACATGTCTTCTTACACCCCCCGCCAGCCCTGACACAAGCCCCAAGGCCAATGAAATGGAATGGCTCTGAAAACAAGAGCTGCAGTTTTGGGATAATTGGCCAGTAATTACTTGCAAAAAACTTGAGTGATATTCTGGGTAATGCTCAGAACACTCACTATCTGTTTTCACCTTTGGCAGTTGCAGGTCTGAACATCTGGGGTGTTGTAGCTGTCGAAAAACTTGTTTTTCATGCAAGAGTTTGGTTGTTAAAGCTTTGGTTGTCAAATGTTGAGCTGTTGGTTCTCCACAGAAAATTAAACATTAAAGCCCCACACTACTTACAAAAGGTAATAAAGATATAAAACCTCATAGCTTAGTAGACTACCAAAGTTATCTACAAATGCAAAAAGAGAATCAGATTGCTCTATTGCGTTAGTCCGGCAAGCCATTCAGTGTGTTTGGCATATTTATTTCACATTCTGCAGGACATTTACTGCAGATATAAATCCCTGAAATATGTGAAGAAAAAATACAAACAAAAATAAGATATTTCCTTTCCTGAGATTAGATAGGAGTGGGATATATTAATTTGCTTTACTGACATAGTGAGTCTTTTTTATACTGTGTTTTGTCTTTACTGTTTTAAGATCTGAATCAATTTAAGAATTGTCTTGAGTGTTGGTAATGTATGTTCATAGGTTTTGACATGGAAACATGTATTGTATTTGAATATATTGTGAATGGTCCTTTTATAGATATTTTAAATTGTCTTTCAGTGGTTACATGAAACTTGTTAAATTGGGGCAAACAGAGATGGAGAGAGGACTGGCTCTACATCAGCCTCCTTGATAAAGAGTTAGTGAGTGGACAGGCTGTGAGAATTTACAAAATCTCAATCCTTTGAAGCTATGTGTGTTTGTGTCCAGTCTTTTCCTGCTTTGTTTTATTATGTGTATGTGTACATATAGTATATGTTAAGTAGATTTAAATAGACAATAGTGCTCATTATACTGTTTCGTATTGTTGAGTGCACCACACTGGACACGGAGACAATCAAAAGAGCGAGAGAGTGCTGAACACAGGGATGACACATAGAAGAGGCTCAGTTATGTCATCAGGTTGCTTTGCTGTTTCTCATTTATGTAAAAAGGGCCAAAACATTAGAAACACCTCTAAATACACTCCAGTACAACTCTGCCACCCACTATGACCTCAGTAATAAACATATAGTGGAATTATCACCTTTCTGACAGTTTCAATCAAAATTGAGAAATTGTAAAAGTAGAATTCATGGCAGGGCTGCTGTATCGGGTTGCATTAGATTGTACAGGTGCATGTGACAAAATAGCCAGTGTGTGTATAAAATAATGTTACATGAAAAATCAAATGCAGCATGTCTGTTCTATTAAATATGTTTCTGTTAGTATTTATGTTTAAGTTAGGCTATTACAGAGAAAACTGTATTTTAAGTGGAAGTGTATCAACACTTGAAGCTCTTATTGTGAAGGGCCTATATGTTGTCTATATATTTCAGATATTAGATTATTATTCATTTATTATAATTTATGCATTATAATTAGACTTTAGACAGAGAATAAAAAATTCAACATGTAGAAAGACTTCTTTACATGATGCACCTGCTCTCTCAGAATAAACATGTAGTGCTGATTGGATGGTGAATGAAGTCCCCTCGGGTTTGGGCGGTGCCACACATCCTGTGTGGATGAGCTGCAGGGAAATCAGAGAACCAGCTGGAAGCTGTTGATTCGTTCATCCCACCGCGGCATGATCCTGTACGAGCCCCACCAGCGTTAGCTAGCTACTTATCCAGCTAGCGGGTCAGCAGGAGCCAAAATGGCACGTTTGAGTCTTTAAAGCTGGATGTCCAAAATGTAAAACTCCTGCCTGCATTGTTCGAACCAGCAGGGAAACACAATCATCAGTGGTGCAGCGGCCGTGGTGGTTCTGCAATAAGGTAAGTTACGACCAGAATAGCTAATGAAAGCATCTCAGTGTGCTAATTTCAGAGCAGCTGAAGTCGAGATTATTTAGCAAAAATTTAAATTGCTGGGTGGAAAGACAGAGCTACATCGGACAGACTGTATGAGACGACGTTAGCTTAAGCTAACAGCTAAGCACCAACATTAGCCAGCTGCTAGTTGGCTCCCTGCGTGTGGTGCTGATGCTGAGCTAGCTAACGTTCATGCTAAGCTAACGATGAATGAAGAGCATCTTATCCACTTTATACTTTATTTAATATATAATAAAAATTTATAATTAAAGCTTTTCTAACGAGGCCGAATAAATATAACAACATCTGGGCATTTGTCGTTGAACGTCTGAGCTGTGCTGAGGTTTATATTTAGCTTTGTGTGATTTCAAATTTACACAACTTACTGAACCATTTATGAAAATAATAATGCCATTAACATTACGGGTTAGCTAAAATAACAGCACCACAATATAGCGCATGCAATCCACTATAGAGCAACAGCTTAAAGAAAATCATGGATATAAATAATCAACAATGTGAAACGGTCAACAAAATAAAGGTCGTTAGGGTTAATTACTGATGTGTACAGAGCTTCCTGTTGTTTTGCTCACCCCCATAAGTAGCATCCAGTTATATCAGATTCACTAAAAAAACATAACTAAAATGCTTTAAGCAGTATATAAATTAATATTGAATAAATTTACAACATCCTATAAAGTAGTTGTAAGCAGATGTGTTTATTATTGCATTTATTAACAACTTTAACTCCTCCTGTGGGCACCCATGTTCTAGGCTGAGGTTTAAGGAGATAATAAATGAAAATACAGTAAAACACAGTTATCAGAAAATAGTTAGAGTTAAATTGATCAACACTAATATTAATAAACATCAATAAAAGGTTCTTAAATCTTATAATGTTATAAGTAATTTTTTAGCCATTTATAGTGCTTAGAAATGGTAATTGTGGGAACATCCATGTATGTGTGGATGTTTGATGAAACTTGCAGTGATGATCGCTGTATAGTATTAAAACCCAAACCTTTTTTTTTTTTTTTTTTTTGCCACACAAATTTTACTCTTGTGTTTATCACCTCTGAAGGACAATGTGGTGTGCCTGGCCATTCCTGCCCGCTCTGATGCTTCTGTCAGAGCTCTCTGTCGTGAGAGTCCAGACAGCGCCATGTCACACTTGCCGAAAACTCACAGAGAGTTTTATTAAGGTACGGTGGTAAGCTTTATGAACCATCATTTTATGCTTGTCTCCTTGGTCAAGTTATTCTGAGTCTTGACATTTCTCTCTTTTTTTAGGGCTTGGAGAGAACAGCAAACAAGAACTTTGGGGGAGGTAACACTGCCTGGGAAGAAGAGAAGTTGGCTAAGTATGCACGCAGGTAAGAGCAAGTTTTAGTTGGAGCTACACCTACACTTCATTGAGTTTGTTGAAAATAAAGACTTTGTCATTTGTCAACCAGACATCCTAAGGATACGTCTGCGCTGAACCTGTTCTGTGAGAAAGAAGGGTTCAAAATCTTCTGATGCGCAGTTATACAATAGGAAACACCTGTTTGAAGTTATTGCTGCCGAACTAGGTTCCACCATTTGTTAAATAACATTTTATGACCAGTTCCTGCAGAAAACCAGGTAACTCCAAAGGGTTCAAACGAAAAATACACATTTTCTTATAGAATCTATTTTTATTGTGAAACAACCAACCTTAACATTAATCTGTTTTTAATGTGTATTACTGGAACCATCCTGAAGAATGCTTTTCTGGTTTGGAAATGCTTTCCCTTCACATATGTACAATATAATATTTTCTAATGTGTGAGTGATTACATAAGACAGCTGTTTTTAATGTGATGTTTTACATCTGTAATTGTTGACTTTTCTTTTTCAGTGAGACTCGGCTTCTAGAAATAGTAGAGGCTGCTTGTGAGAAAACAGATTTTGAATGTAACCGGCTACTGGAGCAGATAGAAGACCAAGTGGAGACATGGTGGTTCCACAGGTAAAGATGGTGTGTGTGCGTAACATGATAATCAGACTGAACTGTATTTTTGTTTCACACTTCATGTTTCCATTAAGCCTGACACGTTGGCTGATTTTTCAGTAGCAAGTTACATCCTGCTGACATTACAGTCAGTTGATGCAGAAGCACTGGTAGCAGTTGTTAGAAGCTTTTTTCAGGGCAACTAACTTCCAAGTGTTTAGGTGTGTTTATTTTTGTGAGTGGTCTCACAACAACCTATACCAAAGGTAGGCAAGCATTGTCCTAGAGAGTTGCAGCCCTGCTTGTTTTCAAATCATCCCTGCACTTACAGCTTCTGATTCTGAACACACCTGATCCAGGTAATCAGCAGTGGGAAGGGCAGAGACAGTTGAAAAACAAGCAGGGCTGCGGCTCTTTAGGACCAGGGTTGCCTACCCCTGACCTATACAGATGTGTCAATCTCATCCATAGCTAGGAAACTATGCAAAAGGTGATGTTGACATTCTTAACTCTACCTAGACTCCCCCGAGCTGGCAGAAACAGGAGGAGGACAACATCAGACCTATATGAATATCACTGAGCAAAAAATTAATCGGACAGTTTCAGGGAAATAAATCCACATTTTATTTTCTTATACTGAGACAATGATGGCACCATCTGTGTGTGTAAATACTGTTAAGCTGTAATACATCTTAATGGCATAACTGACATGAAGTATGTGCTCTGTAGGCAACAGGAGGCACCAGACTTGTATGAGTGGCTGTGCATAGAGGAGCTCAGACTTTGCTGTCCGCCTGGACGCTTTGGACCTGACTGCAAAGGTGTGAGAAACAAACACACACAAGCTACCTGGCATCGGTACAGAAAAATGTACCATGCCAACCTTAGGCCCTAATTTATCCAATTGACAAATGATTTATATGTGAAAATATGTCAAACCAAATGACTGTATTAGATTCATGCTATTTCAAAGCTCTGATTTTAACAATATGTTCACCCAATACAGAGTGTCCATCAGGCCTCGGTGGGGTGTGTGGAGGTCTTGGCCGCTGTGAGGGGGAGGGGACTCGCTTGGGAGATGGAGAATGTGTCTGTGATCCTGGATACTCTGGCCACCTGTGCCAGAACTGTGCTGATGGCTACTACAGAGAGAAAGCCTCTAATGACAGCACAGGAGCCTGTGCAGGTACCTCAGATTGAGACACCTGTTTCACTTGTATTAAAAGTTGTCCGTAATTGACCTTCTCACTGTCACCATGTCTCGTCCTTTGCAGCTTGCTTCCACTCATGTAAGAAATGCTCAGGTCCACAGGACTACAAATGCCTTGACTGCAAACCCGGCTGGATCCTTCATGACAACAAGTGTGTGGGTGAGTATGACTTTAGAGGGCACATGGAAACATTTTTATTGACTCTGTTCCAGATTTTTGGATGTGTGTCATCTAACCGCCCTTATAATGTCCCTTAGACATTGATGAGTGTGGTACAGAGCTGGCTCGTTGTCCTTCTAACACATACTGTCACAACACTGATGGATCATATGAATGCAGAGGTAGGCTTTTTTGTGCTCTGAAGATTTTTTGCTTGCTGATTTTTTTTTAAACATTTTTTGTGAGGTTTGTTTTTAGGTATGTTTAATGATACTGTAATAAAAATGTACATTATTTCATCACAAAATATGATTGTCTGCACTGTTTCTGTGCAGGGCTGCTGTGAAGTTTTTCACTAATTGTTGATTATTTTCTCTTATTCTTTTTGTCTGAATATATTGAATATATATTGGTTGAGACTTTTTCAACAACAGTTTAAAACCCAAAGACATTTGACTCTGTTTTGACACTTAAGAACACGTATAGCCCTTAATGCCTAGCATAGTAAGTAATGTTGACCACTGTGCTTCTGATGTTTGCAGGCTGTGACCAGGCATGTGTGGGCTGCATGGGTAGTGGCCCTGCCCGTTGTAAGAAATGTGCACGTGGCTATAGATTGAAAGGGGCCAAGTGTCTTGGTAAGCTACTAAATGTATGACATTTTAGCCTTTTCTCTTCTCCTGATGTCCTTTAAACTTTTCTTCTTTGCTTCCTCTCACAGATATAGATGAATGTAGCGAACGTGCAATAGCATGCCCAGGACTTAATGAGGCCTGTATCAATGAGGAGGGATCATTTCACTGTGACTGTGCTGATGGATTCATCAGAAGAGAAAGCATTTGTGTTGAGAATCAGCCTCCTGGTAAGTCATCATATCAGTGAAGATGAAAACACATACACTCACCGGCTACTGTTGGGTACACCTGTACAATCCAGTGCAGCAGCTCTCCTATAAATTCTACTTTTACAAGTTTACAATTTTTCTCTTTTTACTGAAACTGTCAGAAAGGTGATAATTCTACACTATGCTTATTATTGAGGTCTTAGTATGTGGTGGAGTTGTACTGGAGCGCATTATATTAAGAGGTGTTTCCACTCATATATACAGCTCTGGAAAAAATTAAGAGACCACTGCAAAATGATCAGTTTCTCTGATTTTGCTATTTAAAGGTATA
>JAUMHL010000028.1:17549585-17573386 GCA_032362345.1 Sandelia bainsii | reverse complement strand
ATAGTACGTGGTTCTAGCTTTACGGAGGGCTTTTTTATACGTTATAAAACTGTCTTTCCAGGCTAAGCAAGATTCATATGAATTTGTGGAGCGCCACCTCCTTTCAAGCTTTCCCGTTGTCTGCTTTAAGCTACGGATTTGTGAATTATACCATGGAGCTAACCTCTTCTGAATAACTACTTTCTTTTTTAGATGACTTATGTTGTGATTTGGCGCTATACAAATAAAGTTGAATTGAACTAAACCTTGATTTTTTGTAGTCAAATTATTTGTATTGATTACGTAAAAATCAACATGGTTCAATAATAATAATAATAATAATGATAATAATCTTTAGGTGTTATTTTCAGGGTAATTTTAAAACATGTAAGTGGCCGTGGCGCCATAACACTGTCAAATATATACAGTATGTCCCATCAACACATTGAAATTTACAAAAACACAATATTCCAGTATCAATATTAAAGCAATTGTTTGTCACCTTGAAGTCTAATAAAAGAAAAGAGGCATGCTATGAATTTAGATATTTTAATTTCTACTTTTGTGTGTCTTCAGTTGCCTTGAAACTTGAAGTCTGATGAATGGAAAGGAGCACATGTGAATTTTGGATACTTTTTTATTTTGTGATTTTCTGTGTCTATAGTTGTCTAGAAAAGTTCAACTGGACAACAGAGTACAAACAATTCTTGAATCCTGAATCTGAAATAAACAAAAGAAAACCAACAGTGCCATGTAGCTGGATGGGGTCAAACTAAAACTGGTGGTCATGTTGCGGATGGGCTGAGAATGGTGGATGTGTCTGTCATTAACCCTCAAGACTGTAAGGAGAAATTGCCTGGTGTTTCTCAAAATGTCATCTGTGCAGGTGGATATAGTACAAACAAAGGGTTCTGTCAGGTTTGTTTTCTGTTCATCCATAGAAAACGTCAACTAGTTCTTTGTATAGAAGTGATCCAAGACTTTTAAATTAAATAATAAATAAACAAAATGATATTTGTTTCTCACAGGGTGATTCTGGTGGTCCTCTGGTGTGCAAGGAAAGCTGTTGGTGTTTCTCTCTTTCAAAAAAACCAAAAACTGTACCTACCCAAATGTACCCAATGTCTACACTGACATATCAAAACATCTTCACTGGATCAAAAGCATCATCAAACACGCAATAAGTTAAGAGTAAAAATCCTGCATTTGCTTCAACATGCATTTATTTCAAAGTAGATGTATTGTAGTGTCTAAGATTACTCTTCCATTGTGACTGAAACATAAACAATATTTCAAACACCTTCTTCAGTTTCTTTCTGTAACAACCTCAACAGAGGATCCATAGTATATTGAAAAGTGACTCCATACAAATTCTTAATACTTCATCTATCTAAGTAAGTTCAACTAACTGGAAAGAAAAATCTATTTGTTTCTTTCTAAGATAGCCAGGACAGACAAAATGGGGAGTGACCAGAAAGTTAAACTCTGTAGAGTCGTTAAGGTCACATGTAGATCAAGTACTTCTATTTACATACCATCTGCTTGTGCCTCAGCAGCCTGAACCACTTATTGTACATTTGCTAATCTATGTCATGAAGAAACATGTGCCCATCCTAGTAGTTAGCTTTCTACCAGCTAGGTGGGAAAATAATACTAGTGACCACGAAAGAGCATCACAATCTTATCATGTCACATACCTTCTGACACTATTTTAGTGTGTTCATCTTGGTCCACATGGTCATCTATATCAATCATTAAATGAGCTAATAGTGATGGGAAGTCCGGCTCTTTTCAAAGCTTCAGCTCTTTTGGCTTGGCTCCCTTAGAAGAACTGGCTTCTTAAAGGGAGTTTTTCCTCTCCACTGTCGCCTAAGTGCTTGCTCAAGTGGGACTATTGGGTTTTCCACATTATTCTGTGTATACTTATATTCTGTAAGGTCTTAAACCTTACAATGTAAAGTGCCTCGAGATGACTTTTGTTGTGATTTGTCGCTATATAAATAAAACTGAATTGAATTGAATTAAGGCTCCCAAATGGCTCTTCATTTAGCATCACTCAGAGTCTTTAGCCTAATTTAGCAATTATGAATGATTTGTGTGTTGGTAAGCAATTTTTATTCAGTGTTTTCATAAATGCCTTATTATTTATGCATTTTTAAAATAAATTACAGAAAATACAGAGTTATTATTTAACATTTTAATCAAACCATTAACCGAACAACTGAACACAGAACCACAGCAAACAAGTACAATAAAATAAAGGCCAAAGTCTTAACATTATGACACTTTATATAAAAGTCTTTACTGCAGGTTGGCATATAGGTTGCTCATTTATTCACTTTTTCCCAATGCACTTGCATTTAAGTCTCTCTGTCGCTCCGTGTACCTGGCCTTTACCACTACACTGTCTTCTGAGCGTCTTTCTCCCTTCCTTCTTTAACATAATGGTATGATCTTAGTCTGTCTTTGCATGTGATTGGCCGCATAGTTTGCCCATCAAAATAAAGTTCCGCCCCTACCTGCATGGATTCTCAGCAGAGCTGAGCAGAGCAGCTGATGATTTGTCTCTCCCTGACGGGATTCGGCTCTTCTGGCTCTCTACAAAGCATCAGATCTTAGAGCCGGCTCGTTCGTGAACGACACATCACTATGAGCTATGCTAACATCACCATTAGCACCTTCTTTAATGGCACTTTTTTACATATTTGTTTGATTACAGTACATCCTGTCACTCTTGGCTGCTTCAAGAGTTTCTGTTGTGAGCTAAACACTACTGTGGGTGAACTGTATCTGAGTATATATTTGTGAAGAGAAGAACTTTAAGAAGTCAGATTAGTATAATTCTGCAGACACAGAATAAATGTAAATACAACAAATATGACTGTGACTGTTACACATCTACTTTTTTTTTTTTTTTTTTACTTTTTTTACTAAATTTATTTTAAAGCTTAAAACTATTCATTTCAACAAAGCTTACACTAGGTGGTACTGTCTCTTGACCCCGAAAAAACCTCTTAGTTATGCTGCTTTAGACTTGAACATCTCAAGGACCTGCCTTGATGCTCTCAGTTCCTCTCACTTATATGCCACCACTACACCAATAACTTTGTGTCTTTGTGATCAGTAGTTGTACTTTTTCTTCTATATCTCTCTCTGCCCCAGAGCCCACAAATTGAGGTAGATGACCACCCACCCTGAGCCTGCTTCTGCTGGAGGTTTCTTCTGTTCTGTTCTTCTTCAGTTGCTCTTCTCCACTGTCAGCTAGTGCTTCCTCAAGGGGGGTTTGTTGGGTTTTTCCTCTATAATTCTGGAAAGTCTTAACTAAGTCTATGTGAAGTGCCCTGAGATGATTTTTGTTTAGATGCTGATTTGATGCTGTATATAATAAAAGAAAAACATTAAACTGTATTTAATCACACTGAAACTGAACTAGAATGATTTAGGCCAAAGTTGCCAAAAACATGATAGAAAGACAGATTTTTTTTAACATAATTTTGTTACATAATTAAATACTGTTACATGTAAAGTAATGGTTTCCTTGTCCCGGATTTCTCCTGTGTGTTTGTGCTCTCTTGCATTCGCTAACATGCAGCTGCGATTGTAGAAAATGGATGTTGAACTGTTAGAATGGAAACTTGTAGTCTACTTAGTTTGCTAGAGAATTTAACCCTCATGTTGTGTTCCGGTCAAATTTGACCGTTTTAAAAGTTTTGTCTCTGAAAAATGTAGTTAATTTGATCAGACTGACCTAAGATTCGATGACTTTGTCCACAAACACGATTTGAAGACACAAAATAAATTGTATGAATTTGCATACAATTTTGTGTGTTTTATTCAACTTTTATACACTCTTGGTGTTCCTGGTCAAAAATGACCGGCCATTAGAAATGAATGGGGGAGACAATAATTAGTGTAAAAAATTGAACTCAGCTACATCCTCATTTGTCAGATGGCCACATGCACACACATACACATGCAAACACACACACATACACACACACACAGACCTTGGGTTTGCTGGTAACCACTACGGGAGCCTGTGAGGGAGACTCTCTCCCATGGAACAACACTTGTGTTGGCAGTTGTTTCAATAATATTGGACTTTTCTTGTAGCTTTGGTATAAAATGCTTTTTTGAGGCCTTGCTCACAGTTCATTGTGTGGCAGAACCATGGCAGGTAGATATACCGTAAGTGAGGCTCCTGTTTACATATTTGATCCCCACACTGGTGAGGAGGAGAGAGGTCAGGAAACTGACTGTGAGGATGTATTAGAGAAGGGAGTGTTAGAAACTGAAGACAACACAGAATATAATCCAGACCAAAAAATAAGTGATGAGGAGGAATCTAGTGATGAAGAGGATGGCAATGCTGAGGCTACTGTCACATTCAAGTGGGCGGAGGGCCTGCCACTCCTCTATAACCAAAACATCATAAGTCCAAGTCCAAACATAACAGTGGACGAGCGTCTGGTCGCTTTTAGGGGACGCCGCCCTTTCAAATAGCCAAGCAAGCCACCTAAATATGGCATAAAGATATGGGCAACATGTAATGCCAGGACAAGTTATGCCTGGATTATGTAAGTTTATACCGGGAAACCTGCAGAGAGTGTTCTTGAAAAGAACCAATGGAATCGTGGGGTTCTGGAGATAACTGCATAATAATGTGTCAAGGGACACAACATTGTAATGTTATTGTTCTTGTTAGTTGTTCCTTAATGTACTAAAACATTGATCTTATGAAATTGTCAACTGTAGTTTTGGGATAATTTCCTTTGTACACAGATAAAATATTACCCGTCACTTTTGACCCGGAACACAACAGGTGTTACTTTATGTGACTGTATAAAAATGTTAAATGGTTCAAAACAAATGTCCATGGTAGCTTTGACACAAAGTAGTCTGTGATAAACACTATACTATGTTTCATCTGATTATTACTTATAGTCAAAATAATCCAGAAATGATGTTTTTAGAACTCAAATTCAAGTTGTATGAGCTCAGATCAATGAGCCATACAGGCCATAAATAACACATAGAAGTTTAAAACTTGTAATTTCCACAAGAACTCAAGTTGATAAAAAGATCTAACACAACAAGTAGTGATAATATAGGTATTATTAAATTTTTATGATGGGTCTTGATGGAACGGTTATTTTTGACCGGGAACACTAAATTGTTTAACATGAAATGAACACAGCATGAGGGTTAAATATTATCTCCATGGTAACATCATATGTTAGAATAAACAATTTGCCTCACAACTGACACTGTTAAAAATTTGACACTTCTCAATGTTTGGCTAATTTTGAAAGAAAGAAAAATGATAAATGAATGCCATTTGTTATATTATTGAGAAAAGTTCATATACGCAAAGAAAAAATGATTAATTTCCTTGCTTACAACAGCACAGCCTGACCAGTTGATACAGAGTCAGCTAGCATTAGCATTAGCAGCACCAGCAATACAGAAGATGAGCTGGAAACAGGAGCAAAAAGAGCTGCACAGCCGTTAGAGGAGCACTAAACAGCACAGCTCCTTCTCCAAACTTGTCCTCATCAAGAACAGACTACTGTCAGCAATGTGTGAACAACGTGTAAACTACTTAACTATAATGTCTCTGGAATATGACTTTGTCAGTTTGATCTCTCAGACATTATCAATAGTTTGGCTTCAAAGAAAAGCAGGAAATAAAATCACAAGTTGTTGAGTATGTGATCTTTAATGCTTCGCTGAGTTGATTTAAACACAGACTTTATGGATGATGTTTTCAGAATGTACACTTCAGTATAAAAGATATGTCAGAGCTTGTGGGGTTCACTGCTTGTGTGAATTAAATCTTATGAGAGCCAGATTGTGCGCTGTCAGCACGTAGGATCATAACTTTTGTTGATTGCTTTTGTTCTTCTCATCAGTACAGTGCCATTTTGCCGACGGTCAGGTTGGAGTTGTCTAATTTGTGGTATTGTGGTGCAACACCAGTAATGCGATTTGTTGGAATACAATTTTTGGCATTTGCGTATTTTGTGGTTCATCTCTGGCTTCAAGCGATGTATTGGTGTAACCCTGTAGGATATTAGTCTCCATGTTTGGCTACACTATTGTGCTTAATTGTTACATCGTTCTTGTGTACCTGGATTCAAAAGATACGTTCCCCAAAATGTCCGTGCAATATATGAACTGATTGTTGTCTATGAGGATTCAGCATCCACACATATTGATTCATAATCATTACAAAAACCAGAGCATCATATTACTACAGTGATAAAGTGATCATAATACTTTGAGTGTTTTAGTTTATTGTTAACCTGTAGCAGCACAATCTTACAAGCATAAAATGTTTTATTTGTTTTAAGGCGACAAATAGGGCCTCAAATGCTAGCAGCCTAGGGCCACAAGATTCTTTAACCCGGCCCTGGGTACAACATATGCAGTAATCAGATATTAAAAACAAGTCTTTCTTAAAATGTTAATGCATTTTTTGTTTAATGAATGTAATCAATTAAATAGTATCTATGGCAAAACTTTGGCCGCCCCTCTAAGTCAGTACCTTGGCCTTTTTCACAAAGCAAATATGTGTGACAACTAGTGGCACAAGAAGCGTTGCACAGAAGGAGTTCACATCAAGAAATCTTCATGCAAATAAGTGTCATGTGGCCTGTCAATGAACTGTATCTGAAAAGAGTCTTGTTTTTACAACAATTCAATGATGCAATGCAGTCTCAAAAGATGACGTGAACTACTTCAAGAAATACAAGCCGTAGCTCTTGGAACAAAACTCACAGTCAATATAGGATAAGATATATTAGGATATTATTACAGACTCGTGGTCAAGCAATTGACTTTTGACATGAAAATTTGTGGATAGATCTTAAACAGGCTGTGTTTGCCTAAAATATCTCAATATGAAGTGCTCTGCAAGGAAGAGTGAGTGAAAGTTCCCGAATCCAGAATAGAAAGACTGCTTTTGCTTCAATATTTCAAGAAAGGTTTATTGATTGTGGGAGGTGTTGTAGTCTAATTCTAAACACAAAATACAACAAAATATGTAATTTGTCCTGGGATGCCTAAACTTTTGCATACAACAAAATATTTTACTTTACCTTTTCATAATGACTTATGTGATTGATGTATCATCAAAATTGTTGTGGATTGACTAATATATAAACTAAAAAGTGATTACAGCACAAATCCATCATTTTCTTTTACAGTGTTTATGACATTGCCTTCAAGCCAGATGGAAGCCAGCTCATCATTGCTGCAGGGCTTCGTGTCCTGGTGAGGCTTTCCTATTTTCTTTTGCAAGGAAGGCACATATTGTATACTCTCTCAAAATAATAAATATATTAGTATTGCATTTAATGTATTATATATTTATTGCAGGTTTATGATACAGCAGACGGAGCTATTATCCAGCCTTTAAAAGGACACAAAGACATAGTGTACTGTGTTGCCTATGCCAAAGATGGTACTCTTCTGACTTTCTTACATTTTCCAGTGTCAGTCATCATTATCTTACTAATTACAGCGTTCTTCTGTAGGTAAAAGGTTTGCCTCAGGTTCAGCAGACAAAAGCATCATTATCTGGACATCTAAACTGGAGGGTATTTTGAAATATATGTAAGTGTCTCTTTTGCATATTACTTTAGTATTAGGCATCCCCTGTATTGTTCATTACTCTTAACACTTTTTATGTGTTTATCTGTAGTCACAATGACTCTATCCAGTGTGTTGCCTACAACCCTGTCACTCACCAACTTGCCTCATGCTCTTCTGGTGACTTTGGTGAGTTTGTTATGTATTTAATTCTTTACTGGTCTTTAAAGTCTTACAGAATGCAGAATATACAATAAACTTACAAAGAAAGAAAGAAAGCACTAGACATTTGAGAACTTTTTTTTACATTTTTAGGTCTCTGGTCACCAGAGCAAAAATCTGTGAACAAACATAAAGTGAGCAGCAAAATAACATGTTGTGGGTAAGTGAAGTCTTTAACTGGAATTATCTGCAACAGTGGTACACTTTCAGGTCACATATTTATGTTTTGCTATGTTTGATTGCAGGTGGACAAACGATGGCCAATACCTTGCCCTTGGCATGATGAATGGAGTAGTGAGCATACGGAACAAGAATGGAGAGGAGAAAGTTAAGATAGACCGTCCAGGTGGCTCCTCCTCTCCTATCTGGTCCATAGCCT
The DNA here is from genome assembly GCA_032362345.1 of Sandelia bainsii. Classification (NCBI taxonomy): domain Eukaryota; kingdom Metazoa; phylum Chordata; class Actinopteri; order Anabantiformes; family Anabantidae; genus Sandelia; species Sandelia bainsii. Next base: position 17,565,213 of record JAUMHL010000028.1, on the reverse strand, counting down.
GGAACCCCTCTAAGTTAGTAGAAAAATAGATTGGTATCTTTTGTACCAGTTTATCAAATATAATGTTTCACACTTCCACATACACGTTTACCCCGTTAATCCATGTTGCCAAGAGTTTAATTAATGATGTGCTAATAAGAGAACATTGCTTTCTAAATGAAGAGCTTATGTGGGGCCAGCAGGTGGCAGTGGTCATCCAGAGAGCAGTGTCCATGAAGGAAAGCATTATAATGCCTTACAGCAGCTGTCATTGCTCCTTGATGCCCTCTACAGCCACAGCCAGGAGCAAAGCTGTAGACACTCCAGAGGACTACTGAGCAGGTTAATGTAGAGAAAGGGATAGACAAGATGATGAAAAATTGCAAGGGGAGGTGTAAAGATGGCAGTGATGAGAGACAATGACAAGATACACAAGATATATTATTATTGGGTTGCTACATGGAATATGATTTGTGAGGCAAGATCCTCAGGTCAGCCAGAAAGAGTGTTTGTTGATTGGCAAGGGATTCAGTATCTTGCCCATGGAGGGTTCAGCAGGGTGACTTCTTCTGAGCACAGGGGTTTAGATGGGTAGATACACAGACTTGATGTATGTAACAATAATAAATGTCCTGACGTGCAATTAAACGAACAAAGGATGAAAACGGAGTACATCTTCACATTGCTCATCATATTTAAATGATTCAGATCAACCAAATTTTAATAGGCTAAAATAACTAAAGAAAATACAAAATGCAGATTTAAATTATGATTTCATTTATTAAGAGAGGAAAGATGTCCAAACCTGCCTGGCCCTGTGTTAAAAAAGTAATTGCCCCCTAAACCTAATAACTGGTTGTGCCACCCTTGGCGGCAACAACTACAATCAAGTGTTTGCGATAACTGGCAATGAGTCTTTCACAAGAATTTTGGCCCACTCTTTGCAGAATTATTTTAATTCAGCCACATTAGACGGTTTTCAAGAATGAACGGCCTGTTTAAGATCATGCCACAGCATCTCAATCAGATTTAAGTCCTGATTTTGACTAGACCACTCCTCCTGCTGCATAACCCAAGTGTGCTTGAGCTTTAGGTGAAAGCTATCACAAACCTTTCCTGGTAAAGCACAGAATTCATGGTTCCATCAATCTCAGCAACTCATCCAGATCCTGAAGCTTCAAAGCAGTCCCAGACCATCACACTGCCACCACCATGTTGGTATGATGTTCTTTTTATGAAGCGCTGTGTTAGTTTTACGTCATATGTAACAGGACGCACACCATCCAAAAAGGTCATCGTTTGTCTGCAGTTCTTTAGATGTTGTTGTGGGTTCTTTTGTGACCTCCTGGATGAGTCATTGTTGTGCTTTTGGAGTAATTTTGGTAGGCCGGCTACTCCTAGGAAGGTTCACCACTGTTCAAGTTTTCTCCATTTGCAGATAATAGGTTTCACCGTGGTTCTCTAGAGTCCCAAAGCCTTAGAAATGATTTTGTAACCCTGACTGATACATGTCAGTTACTTGAATGTCTTTAGATCATGGCATGATGTGTTGCTTTAAAAGATCTTTTAGTCTGCATCACTTTGTCAGACAGCTTCTATTTAAGAGATTTCTTTATTCAACAGGTCTGTCAGTAATCACGCATGGTTGAGGCAAGTGAAATTAAACTCAGCTTTTCAAAAAATGTGGTTAATCACAGTTACTTTCTCAAATAGAGCTGGGCAGGTTTGGACAGCTTTTTCCCTTAATAAATAAAATAATTATTTAAAAACTGCATTTTGTAATTACTTTGTGTTAATATTAAAATTTGTTTGATCATCTGAATCATTTAAGTGTGACAAATATGCAAAAAAATCAGGTAGGTGGAAATATGTTTTCACAGCACTGTATATTGACAGGAGTCCTTATGTCTAAAGTAATTTGGTGTTTTCACAGGGATGAGCACAATGACATTCTGGCTGTAGCAGACTGGGGTCAGAAGCTCTCCTTCTATCAACTTAGTGGAAAGCAGGTAAATATCACAAGTCTGTGTAACAAAAAACTGAATTTGTTACCTGTGTAGAAAGAAAATGTGTGCCTTGGCAATACTGTTCATATACTGTTCAGAGTCTCATTAGTCCTATATGTTCTGATAAAACAAACCTTTCTCCTCCATTATTTAAACTCTTTAAGGGGGGTATTTAGATGACTGAAGGTCAGATTACCTAACATTTTGAAGCCAGTATATGTGCAGTCACATGCTATGTAAATAAGAAATACAGAACATAATCTGTCCAAAATATATGGTATTGAAAATGTATGGCATTGGAAACAAGTTTAAGAGCTGTTGTAATGAGACTGTCAGGGTCTATTGAAAGCATGCAGTACATTGTAAGTGCTCCTGCGATGCCTTAATGGCCTTCCTCCTAAATTCCCTGTGGACAATACCATAATTATAGACAAATATGCAGTGTTCGTTACTGTTCCATTATGCCTTAGGCTCATATAATGTCATCAGCCTATTTATCTATTTAATTGAACATTCTGTTTTGATTACAACACCAGGAATTGTTTGCAATGAAAGAACATAACTATGGATTGTCAGACAGCTTTTTCCACAGTAAGGAGAAACAGATGCAGAGTTGGGCAATTGATATGATGTTGTGCAAATGTACACTAATACAATAGAGGCCATTTAAACCAGAGAGACTTAATCTTTTCATCAAACACTCAAAAGGAATGGTTGAATGAACCATAGACTTTGATGTGTGTCGGTCGAGACAGTGGGAAATGCTGGCCCCTTGGCAATAAATAGAAATCAATGAGACATACTTGTTTCTTTTTCTTGGTTTAATGTCTGCTTCTCTCTTCATCTCTCTCAGATTGGAAAAGACAGGACTCTCACTTATGACCCTTGTTGCGTCAGCTACTTCTCCAAGGGCGAGTATATAGTCATGGGTGGCTCTGATAAACAGGCCTCCCTCTACACTAAAGATGGTGTTCGGCTAGGCACAATTGGAGAGCAGAATGCCTGGGTGTGGACGTGCCGGGTTAAACCTGACTCAAACTTTGTGGTGGGTCTACAGCCTGTGAAGTCATATGTCTAGAGAAGTATCCAGCTTTTAACTAATGGTGTGTGTCAGAGTGAGAGCAAAGCTACGAAAATGTAATGGAAAACACTAATAAAGCTCAGACCTGACACTCAGAGTGCCAGTCTGTATTTGATACATTTTCTTGATCTGATAACACAGCACCTCTAGCTACACAGACAACCAAGCCGTTTTATTTTACAGTAACACCTTTACAGCTTTTCCTTTCACTATATTTAACTGAAAGTGATGAGACATACAAGAGAGAATTGGTTACTGGCAGATTCTCTCAGTTCTTCTGTGTAGATGCTTTAACAACAGGAACATTTTCCCACTCTCACAGTCTTTTCTTAGAGGTGTTAATAGGATGTACTGCTACTTTGTTATCTCTTATCTAGGTGTTGGGCTGCCAGGATGGGACCATTGCCTGCTACCAACTTATCTTCAGCACAGTTCACGGCCTCTACAAGGATCGCTATGCCTATAGAGACAGCATGACTGATGTTATTGTCCAGCATCTCATTACTGAACAAAAAGGTGCATGTTTGCATAAGCAGAAGTAGTGCTGGGTATTGGCAAGAATCTGGTGATACAGTACATATCATGACACAGGGTTTACGATTCAGTGCAATATATTGTGATATAGTGCAGTTTTTAAAAATATATATAATTTAAGGAAAACTGTCTAGTGTAAATAGCATTATATGAAGTAGTAGTACAATAAATAGTATAAAGAACACACCAACATATTCAGTATAAGTTTTTAAAAAGTTAATCATCACATTTGTCATATGCTGTATCAGCCATATCAGTCATTAACAATCAACCCATTACTCTTTTGTAAGTTGAGAGAAATTTGACATCAGACTGATGTCTGATCTAATAGGATGCATTGGCAGTGATAATTAAACTTTTGTCACTGCCCCCACTTGTCAATTTCTGCTTCATTTCTTTCTTTCCCCAGTAAGGATCAAGTGCCGTGAGCTGGTGAAGAAGATCGCCATCTACAGAAACCGTCTTGCCATTCAGCTGCCAGAAAAGATCCTCATCTATGAGCTCTATTCAGATGACTCCTCAGACATGCACTACCGCATAAAGGAGAAAATTTGCAGGAAGTTTGAATGCAACTTGCTGGTGGTCTGCTCTCAGCATATCATCCTGTGTCAGGTTAGGCAGACAACAGATAAAAAAATCACTCATAACATACTTTTAAACTTGCTAGCTTTAAGTCGTTTGCTCGTACCATAGCCTGTTTTCTTCTAACATAACAACACTGTCTTCCTTTAGTCATGCTTGTCACGCCAAACCAACCTCTTGTTTATTATAAATTACACTAATGCACAGTTGACAGATTGCGCAAGATGCTAAAAAGACATTTGAGCACTATTAATATGATGGAAGCAGAATGAATGAGGGTTTAAGCCATTCACTACTAGCCCAAAAAGCCCAGAGAAAAATGATAATATCATGAAATTGTTGGTTTCCCAGATGTTTCTGCTTAGACACCAGCTGTGCATGTGCTCTACAGGCTTTCTCTCTTTCCTCTTTTCAATCTGAATAAAGTAAGACAGTTGAATGAAAGGGAAGGACCACAGTCTGTTGAACCAGTGGCTGTCTCTTGGGGTTCCTCTCTGTTTCTTGTCTCTTATGTGTTTGACAGAGGCTGGTAGAGAGGAGGAGAAGCCATAACACAGAGGTTATTTCCTTTTCAATCTGTCTGAGTGTGACAGAGGTGCTTCAGATGTCTCTCTAACAAGCATGCTCATATTTAATCCCTCAGACAGCTTTTAGACCATATAAATGGGCTGTGCTCATCTGGGCTGTGTATGTCTCTGTCAAATCAAATCATTGTTTATCTTTATGGCATTGCTTTCTGGGGTTGAAACACAGTTTGTTGCATTTAAAAGAACAATGTGCTAACATTTGTTATACATTTGGAAGTGTGTTTAAATAATGTAAGGAGGGAGATTAAGAGACTGCAAAATTATACTATACATACTGAAGCAATTCCATGTGTTAAATGTAATTGTGTACTCACCTTTCCCACTCTCACTCTTGTGCAGGAGAAGAGGCTGCAGTGCCTGTCCTTCACCAGTGTCAGAGAAAAAGAATGGGTGATGGAGTCTCTAATTCGCTACATCAAAGTCATTGGAGGTCCCCCAGGAAGAGAAGGTCTTCTAGTAGGGCTAAAAAATGGAGCTGTGAGTATAGTAAATGCATCCCCACATTAAGTGACCTTATATGGGTAACTGTCTCTCATCCTTACAAGGCAGTTGTCCAGCGATTTGAACATAAAATATGTTTTCTTTTGTATGAAGATAAGACAGCAATTCACAAAATACATTCTTTATGTATGTTTACATTTATTGTTATTGTTATTAACTGTATTTAACTAGCATTGGATATGGATGTGTTATTCTGATTTTATTCAGTTCTCATTGTTGTTCTTGTTGTAGATTCTGAAGATATTTGTTGACAACCCGTTTCCAATTACACTGCTGAAGCTGTCAACGTCAGTGCGCTGCCTGGACATGAGCGCCTCACGCAGTAAACTGGCTGTGGTAGACGAGCACAACACCCTATTGGTCTATGACATCAACAGTAAAGAACTGCTTTTTCAGGTCAGCGGGCAGTGGGGGCAGGGAGTTGGCTGAGGTGCTCAGCAGATTTTAAAGTACATTTTAGAGGGATGCAGGTACATGTACACATTTTACTCATGTACTCCTGCCTGGGCCACATTCCACAATCAGCTGTAGATATTATTACCCCACTGTCCTCCTTTACCCACTTTCTCTGTTCTGCTTTCCCTGTAGGAACCTAATGCTAACAGCGTGGCCTGGAACACCCAATGTGAGGACATGCTGTGCTTCTCTGGCAATGGGTACCTTAACATCAAGGCTAGCAACTTTCCTGTACATCAGCAGAAGATGCAAGGCTTTATGGTTGGCTACAATGGTTCTAAGATCTTCTGTCTCCACGTCTATTCTATGTCAGCGGTGGAGGTGCCTCAGGTGTGTAGTATGTTGTCAGCCTCTCCAAGTCTGGAGGAGATATGTGTTGTCTTTAGCAGACCATTGCTACTGGTCTTGGTAATTTAAATATTGTATATTTTTGTATTACTAAGACAAAACATACGGTATTTATAAGGACTTCTTTAATTACTTTGATGTTGTTCATCACATCAATTGGATAGTATTCTGCTGTTTCTCACTGTTAAGTAGTTTTTTTATGTCTGTGGTGTTTTCACTCTGCCCAGTCAGCACCCATGTACCAGTACCTGGAGAGGAAAATGTTTAAGGAGGCCTACCAGATTGCCTGTCTGGGTGTGACAGACAGTGACTGGAGGGATTTAGCCACAGAAGCCCTGGAAGGACTTGACTTTGACACTGCGAAAAAGGCCAGTCAGACACACAAATGATTCTGATCAAGACAAGTGTCATAATCCTACTAATTTTAGTGCTTCTGTCTTTAGTATAGTCTGTTATTGTCCATGCCCCCCTACATTCAGATTTAATATTCTTAGCTAGAATTTTGTATGGAGCTGGTATTGCCAAAAATAATGTGAAACTACTTACAAACCCTCCAGTTAATCCAAAATGCTGCAGCCAGAGTTCTGAATCTCTTTACATACAAAGAGCTTAATGATCAAGCTCCATCATATATTAAAGACCTCATAGTACCATATTATCCCAGTAGAACATGTGTCTACTGGTTGTTCCTAGAGTTTGTAAATGTAGAATGGGATGTAGAGCCTTTAGCTGTCAAGCTCCTCTCTTGTGGAACCAGCTCCCAGTTTAGCTTCAGGAGGCAGACACTCTCTGTACTTTTAGGCTAGGCTTAAAACCTTCCTGTTGGATAAAACTCATAGTCAGACTTGGCTCAATTGACTCTCAGCCATTTCTTAGTGATGCTGCTATAGACTAAAGCTGCTTTCAGACATGCACTGGAACCCTGAACATATCTTGACATTACCCAATGAGCTGCATTTGAGAGCGCAAATGTCAGAGTCAAGTGAGCCTGAAGATTGCATGCACTTTACGCTTTACCTATTACAAAGTCCAGGTCATGTCGGAATGTGATCTCTGCTGTGTCATGTCATGCTCCTGCATGCTGTACACTGTCACCCACACCCCTCACCGAAATCAAGAGTTTCTCGCCATGTGAGAACGCATCTGACTTGGTGTGCTACATGTGTGAATGTACAACTCTGCACAATATCTGGTCCTGTCCTGTGCCGGTCTCTGTAACTTTCTGCAAGTATTCCCAGGCTTGGAGATATATGTTTCCAGTGTGCAGTTAATGGCCCTACCAACCTGCCTAGTGTTTTGTCTGCTGCTTGTTGTTGCTTTTCTTTTCTTTCTCTCCACTTTTCACTCACCCCAACCATTCAAGGAAGAGGACACCTACCCAGAGCCTGGTTGTGCTGGAGGTTTCTTTTGTTAAAGGGACTTTTTCCTCTCCACTGTTGGGTCTTCCATATGTTGTTGTATATGTTTTTCACATGATTCTGTAAAATCCTAACCTTAGAATGTAAAGTGCCTTAAAATAAATTTTGTTGTGAAGTAAACTGAATTTAATTGAGTTGAATTCAATTGAATTGAATCGAATCAAAACCTTTGATTCTAGTGGCCATCCTCTAAATCAGGGGTAGCTACCCCTGGTATTCAACGGTCTGTCCTGCTTGTTATCCAACCATCCCTGCACTTACAGCTTCTGAATGGCTGAACACACCTGATTCAGGTAATCAAAATATAGGGCAGAGATAGTAGGAAAGCAAGCAGGACAATAGCCCTCGAGGATCAGAGTTGACTGCCCCTGGTTTAAATTATTTCTTTTCCCTCTTTCAGGCCTTCATTAGAATCAGAGACCTGCGCTACCTGGAGCTCATCAATAGCATCGAGGTAATGTTGAATACTTCTGAAACGTGGAAAAAAAATCTTTCAGTATTGAACATATACATACACTTGGCGAAACCAAGCTCTGTTTTCTGATTACTATTCTGGCAGAGCTGACATAATAAAAGTGAGACAGTGCCAATTGCAATTATTGTTGTCATCATACATTTAATAGCTAGGCTTTTCTCTGGACTATACTTGAAAGCCTTAAACGACGGGGTAACCTCTACCCTGACTGACCTTGTTGAAATTAACCAGTGGCAGAAGAATGGTTTATTCAGCATCGGCATAAGCATCAGTTTTACTTTTTGAAAATAGTTATGTACATCTTTTAAGAGTGTTATTTCTTTCACTGATATGAAATAGATGTTCCTTGCTCTCTGCACAAAATACTGTGTATTTTTAGTATGACTATTTGTAAAAGAGTTTAGTAAGGGTTGATCAGTGAGGCTGATTGTATTCAACAAACCACTAGTCTTTAGTGCTGTCTGTGTTGCTTGACTTATTGTGCATGTGAACACACTTGTTTAGCTGTGCGTGTAGATGTTTATCTCTGCATATAGGGCAGTGTTTGTGTTGACTGATTTGCAGGAGAGGAAGAAGCGGGGCGAGAACGACAATGATCTGTTCCTGGCAGATGTGTATGCCTACCAGGGGAAATTCCATGAGGCGGCCAAGCTCTACAAACATACTGGCCACAAATCCAGAGCCTTGAGCATGTACACTGACCTGCGCATGTTTGAATATGCCAAGGTGATTAAATCACTGACAAAAACACACATGTACAGAATACTTTTATATCAGTACAGACAGAAAAACCAGGAATGCATTGCATGTTTTAGGGGTGTAGAACACATGTTTTTCTTCATCATGTGCAGTTATGCCAAGTTGGGGCCCTGCACTGTGTTCATATGGTCCACCCTTTAATGTCTGTCTTTCATCTCCTCATATATCACTGGACTCTCCATATATATATCTTCTGATCACTACGCTCACACCATGCTTTTACATATGTCCTTGCACACACAAGGTTAGCTTACACACATCGTTACCATTCCAAATAGAGCACAAATTGGGGGATTAAAGGCGTGTGCCTGCTCTTACATGAACACTATGATGAGGAGGTCAGTTGGAGTTGAGACAAATACATCTTTTATTATGTTTACATGTGTGGACACTTTGATCATTTGCATTGCATTCAATGCGCTGGAGCATGACACAGCCATGATTCGTTCATGTATATTTGTATGTTTGTTTGTGTTTATCAAATTGTATGTGTGTTTGATGTGAGTGATGTATATTTATGTGGCTGAGTGGCCATCTGGTCCTTCAGGCTGTTTGTTTAGTTAGGATGAAGGCTGGAAAGAAAGGCCCTCGACCTGCCCATTGTTTATGTGACTCTCTTCCTCCTGTCTCAGTATTGACCCACATGATTTTGTCTGCTCGAACCGGACATCCGTTGCTTTCCTTCCAGATTACTACAATTCTACTCATTATATTAACTGTCTTGCATACTGTTCTTGTTTGTCATCAGTATCTTAACAGTTATCAACTGGTGTGTTTGTAAGTTATAACTGTGTTTTCCTCTTTGCAGGACTTTGTTGGAGCGACAGACCCTAAGAGCTCTCGGATCCTGATGACCAAGCAGGCAGACTGGGCTAAGAGCAGCAACGAGCCCCGGGCAGCAGCAGAGATGTATCTGTCAGCAGGGGAACATCTCAAAGCTGTAGACATTATTGGCGAGCATGGCTGGGCAGACATGTAGGTGTCAGTCACTGTTTAAAACATTTTAGATCAGTCTTCCTCCCAAAGTTACATTGCTATTCCTGTTCAGCCTTTTCTAAACTGAGAAATGTATAAATGTAATCGAATCTGCTTTTTCTAATTGTAGTTTGTCTTGCTTTCACTCTCAAATACATAGTAGGAATGTGCTGTGTGAGTCTGTATGTTGTTGAAAACTAGGCAAATTCTTAAGCCAGTCTCTGGCGGTCATATCAGAACTCCCCACTGACTCTTTCTGACCCATTCTCTACCTGCTGTAACCCTTCTTGTGCAGCTACCAATGGGTCAGTGCAACAAACATAGCAACTGAATAAAGTCAGGACTCTTTAACCTGCATCAGATTTAGCTAGTGGCCCTGGCCCTTTTACATGTTTTGGAGGGTCATGATCATAGCTTGATACAGCAGACCCTCGTTTAAGTGTGTATCTGCACACAGCATTTCTGTGTGTGCTCATTCCTCTCTCTCCCTCTTATCCAGGCTGATTGACATTGCTCGTAAGTTGGACAAGGCTGAACGTGAGCTGCTGGCAAAATGCGCGCTCTACTTCAAGAAGCTGAAGCACCATGGCTATGCCTCAGAGACTTATTCCAAGATGGGAGACTTGCAGGCTCTGGTGCAGCTGCATGTGGAAACCAGGCACTGGGAAGAGGTCTGACACAGTTAGACCTGCTCCACTCTTCATGACTTATATATAGAGTTTCCTGTGACAATCACATAAATATAGTGTGAACCACATAGGATTGTGCTAAATAAACTGCTGTCGTACACAGAAACTCAGAAACCACTGTATGTTCATGTCCTGTTCTGTATTTGCAGGGATCTCCAGAGATGTGTTTTGTATTTGTAAAAGTGACCACAGCTGAATGCAAACAATAAGCCAATACATCTGTCTAATGTCCTTATACACTGACAAACTGAAACCATACACACAATCCAGAGTTAATTATCCAGCTTTGGATTTTTCTGAATCCTTGCCCACATGACGATTAGAGAGTGAGAAGCATGAAACACTCTGAAAGAGAATCAGCTTAAAGCTCTATTCTGCTTCCAATCAAATTCTCCATCAAGGCGGATCATGCTGCTCAGACCACAAGCAAATACTGCATTTCTTTAATCCATCTGCAGTCCTTAATCGAGCTAAAGGCGTTACACAGAAGCAAATTTACAGTTTGCATGTTGAAACAGCAGAGCCAGGAACAGGAGATGATCACATACTTCTGCTGTTGTATCTTTCTTGATATTTATTTGATCATCAGAGAGAAAAAGAGAGCAGTGGGAGAAAGGGAGAGTTTGAAAAAACTGTTAGGCTTTATGTGCTTCCGGGGGAGGTGGACACCAAGACGGGACAGCACTGGCTCAGGCCATATGGATGCTATTCACTGCACCCACTCTTCTCTAAAACAAAGTATTTCTTTAAATGACTTTGGACTCACAGGCTAAGGACACACACACTCTTCCTGTTCCTTACTGTATTGTGTGACTGGTGTGTGTTTCTTGGCTCAGGTTTTGCCACAAGACATTTAGATTCATCTCTCACTATGACAGGCAAATGTGTCTCCACAAGGCACCATAAGAACTCTTATATACTGTCATTCAAACGGTGTAAGAGCTGCACTTCTAGCACTAATTGAGTGTGAAATCAACTTAGCATACTTTTCTTTTTTCTCAACTAATTTATAATGCTGTTGGAAGTGTTTACTGCAAGGAATGTGTTTTTCTATAAATAATATGTGGTAATTTATAATCTGTGGAACTCACATGTGAACTTGTCACTGTACTATATCTAATCTCTCTTCTTTCCTCTCATCTGTTCATTCCTCAGGCCTTCTCATTGGTGGAGAAGCACCCCCAGTTCAAAAATGATGTCTTTGTACCTTATGCCCAGTGGTTGGCTGAGAATGATCACTTTGAAGAAGCACAAAAAGGTGCGTTTGCATCACCAGCAGGACAACCTCTTCAAATTTAATCTGCAAATGCGCTTCTCCAGAAGTGCTTGTTGGCACCCCCACCCATTTCAGTCAACAGTGAACACAGCCACATCCAGTGTTTACATATGGAAGTGATAAAGCGTGGCGTGTGCTGGATGCAGACATTTTTGCTTCCTTGAGATTCTCTATATCCACTGTAAAACATGATCCTCTTTGCTGGAGCAGAGCAGAACAGAGCTGGGCTGCCTGTTAACTGAATGACATGCATGCATGCCTCTAATCACCAGTACTACAAGCGGCTCTGATGATGATTACCAACTGTAACCATAGTTATAATCAGCTCATAGATTTATAATTATGATCTCAGCAGGCATATTTCCTCTTCTACATAATCTTCTCTGCCTGTCTCGACATGCAATACATGACTGAACAGGCCTGATTGTATTGGAGCTTGCTTATGGTCATGTATTTTGCTGATTGTGTGTAGTCAGATGGTGACGCAGTATTGTGTTACTAGCGATTGCAGCTGAGCGAAGATTTTGTTCCATCCCCTGTCCACTGTGCTCTTACTTCTCAGTGACAGCTTAAGAAATGGTTAACACCAGGCTGAACTGATTTCCTTATTCCCAAGATGGTGTTCTGGGATTCTTGTAAAAGTCACTCTGAAGTCTTCTAATTGAATGATAATGGTCATTCACATCTGTAAATGAAAAGCAGATGGTAACATTTTACAAGGTTGCATCAGCATCATGCTATAAACTGGATTGACCTGATTTCTGTTATGCAAAGAACAAATGTTGGCTGCTGATGTTACAGTTGTCACATGAATGACCTTGTTGTCCTTACGTATCATCATAGCACACCATAAGTGTATTTGTTTGTCTGGGAGCTTTGACCAGAAAATACTGACAACCACTGCTGTACTTTACAGCGTTGTCAGCTTATGTTTAGTGTTTTTATATGGGGAAAGGCTATGTGTGCCCCTTCCTAACATTAACCAACAGCAGCTGAATGTGTTTTTTACTGAGGTAGACTGGTAAGTATTTGTTAAATTCCTTCTGTGGCTGTATGGACACAGTCAGTGGTGGGGTCGGCACCCTACATCTGCTTCTAATTACCTCTGATAGAAACATGAAGAATAGAGCTCATGTTTATTTAGGCTTTAAAGACAAAATGCTTTGGTGTTTGATATTTAGGAGTAACAGCCTTGTTCATAAATTACATATTACTTATATCTGTGAAAAATTAGCAAAACTTTGGCTTCTATTAAGTCCAAATTGCTGTTGAAATTTAGTTAGTGTGTACAACATGTATGTGTATATGTGTTTAGATCAGCCTTAATATTAAATCCACCTGGTGGTCATAATACTTGCCTAATGTTTGAGAAATGTGAAATCATTTCTTGGACGTACAGTGTAAATACACTACAGCAGTGATAATTTAGCACCAACAATGTCACCCAATTATAAATCAACTGCAATGCCTTGGTTTGTCATTTCAATCCAATCCAGGATTGCCTCAAGACTTGACAGTTATTCAAAGAGACATAATAACAATCCATCACCACTTTCTTCCTTTCACACTTCAGCGTTTCACAAGGCAGGCCGACAGAACGAAGCTGTGAAAGTCTTGGAACAGCTTACCCACAATGCAGTGGTGGAGAACAGGTTTAACGATGCGGGGTACTATTACTGGATGCTGTCTATGCAGTGTCTGGACATTGCTAGAGGTGAGACATATCTTCAGTGCACTGTTACACAATTTGCACTCACAATTAGTTTGTGCTGTAAAGCTTGATACAGTTATAGTTTCCTAGTAACTGTTGTGGTTTGTCTGTTGTCTGTTTGTTCGAACCAGAAAGCGAAGAACAAAGGGATGAAATGCTAAAGAAGTTTGAGCGTTTTCAGCATCTTGCTGAGCTTTACCACGTCTATCGCTCAATTCAACGCTACACGGTGAGAACGTGATACTTTGTCAACTTTAATCTTGCGTAGACAGACAAGATGAAACTGGAAGGAGGCTTTGAAATCACAAGGCAACTGTTTGATTGGCTGTCGGACTGAAATTGCTTAGCTCCGGAAACAGTACCTACTGTGTGGTTAGATTTATGTTTGGGTATGAATAAGTGTATGTTCCTAAAATGTTTTTTTCTACCTGAAGTATACTGACAGTCCACTGTGTTTCAGCCCACTTTCTAATCAACTTTTATACTTACATCTCTCCAGACCACTGTGAGTTTGAAAAGAAGGCTTGGCTCTGCAAGATTATGTCAGTACAAAAAAGAGACTCAGGGTAAAGAAGAATATATTTGAGGTTTTTAGATAAATTGAACAAAAGAGTAAGTTGAGGGTGTTAAATTTAGCTGGAGACCTGAAGGAGAAATTAATCGGCTTGGATAAGTCAGAAACTGCCACTGTTTTGCATATGTTCTACTTAAAAGTTGATGGACAGGAGATTTCAGATATTACTACTTCCATCCAGATACCAGACCTAACCTACTTACAAACGATCAGTTCCTGGTTATGAGTTCTATATGGGGGACCTGGCCTGTGTCAGTGTCCACAGTTTGTTGTTATAGCATTCTGCTCAGCTGTAGTCACACCCCTTCAATACAGAGGCATCACTGTGATTCAGACCAGAACAGGAAACCTCCATATCTCACTTTAACTCTCCTGGGCAGGCACAATAGATTTGATGTATCAACTTTTGGGATAAAGTGCTGTTAGCAAATTTTTCTTTCTCTTTCAAAGCAGTGTGAGGTGGGATGAGGCACTGCAAAGGGTTAGGCTGCTTTTAGGCCATGCTGAATGATGTCAAAATTAAGAAGTGGACAAGACGGATGGAGCTTTTCTAATGTTTTAACTATTATCATCCTCAGGATGAGCCCTTCAGCTCCCACATGCCAGAGACACTCTTCAACATCTGCAGATTCCTCTTGAACAACCTCACTAAGGACATACCACCAGGCATTTCTAAAGTGTATCCTTCCATCTAAGTACGCCAAAAATTAAATATTTTTAGAAAAAGGATTCCTTTCTGAAACAATCTGAAGATCAGATGCGCCAATCTGAAATCAAGACTGGCAGACACCGTGATGATAAAGTGGTAAAACCAAGAGAGAAGACTGGAGGGAGTTGGAGTTGGCGCCACTGCGGAAACAGTGCTGCTGCTGAGAGAAAGAAAAAGGATGATGATGGGGAGGAGGAGATGATGCCAGCAAGAGGCACGTTCTCCGTTATCTAAACAAATGCTTTGATTACTCAACTCTGTGCATATGTGTACATACATAAACACTAAACAATATGCTTTAATTTGAACAAAGCTACTGACAGTCACACAGACAAATCCATGTAGTCACACACAGTGGAAGCTGGTATGAGGAAGGAAAGCCCAGCCCTAGAGGAAGAAATCAGGCTCAGCAGCTGGGATCCTCTATGACCAAACTGAAAAACTTTGAACTTAGATTTATAGACTTAGTTGAACTTGGTTTGAACAATTACACACAATGTTACAGAAAAGCTGAACTAAACAACTTACACAATAAGAGGACATGCATTTATCAACAGCCCTAGCCATGGAACAGAACTGGGTGTGTGGGAGGAGTTGGAGAGTAGCTGAGTAGAGACGAAAAGAGAGGAGTAGTGTTAAGTTTTAGGTAATGGAGAAGTGCCAGCGTAGAGCTGTTGCAGCTGCACCTCATAGACCTGTCATGGCCACTCTCAGAGCTGCACTCCTAACAATCCATCCCCATACAAATACAAATAAGCATTTCCTAAACTCAAAACACAAAAACAGATATTTATGTTTGTGTAAGAACATACACACACAAGCACACAAACCACCAAACATGGTGGCTGTTCTGCTCATTAAGAAATGAAGAAATATAGCATTATACCCCTTTGGCGGCATGATAGCTCAGTGGGTAGAGCAGTCGTCTCCCAACCCAAGGGTTAGCGGTTCGATTCTCAGTCCCAGCA
>JAUMHL010000028.1:17498811-17549485 GCA_032362345.1 Sandelia bainsii | reverse complement strand
CAGGTCTAGCAGCTGTCCAAACAACAATTTCCCCAAGGGGATCAATAAAGTATTCATTATTATTATTATTATAAATGAACATACGTCTAAATATTCCACATAAAAATTTATTTTTAAAAATTAAATCAGATTTCTAGAAATTGATATTTTTGTGCCAACTCTTTCTCCTACATTTATTTTCCTTGACCAGATTATTAGTAACACCTTGTATGCATTGGCCAAGCAGAGTCAAAAACTTGGTGCTTATAAGCTTGCCAGGTATTCCTATGAGAAACTCCAGGAGCTTCACATTCCCTCACGCTTCCAGGAGTCCATAGAGCTGGGCAGCCTCACCATTCGCTCCAAACCTTTCCATGACAACGAGGTGTGTTCAAGTGTTGGTTGTACATGCTCGTTTGCTAAGCTTGGTCTAAAACATTGTTATATACATTAATGTTTCTATTAAAACTCTATGTGTTCACTCCAGGACCTCATTGAAGGCATGATGTGCTACCGCTGCTCTACTACCAACCCCCTGCTGAACAACCAGGGGAGTGTGTGCATCAACTGCAGGCAACCGTTCATCTACTCGGCTTCATCATACGGTCAGTGACACAAACGCATCATGTGCAGCACTTGCCAGAGCAGACTCCCTTTGTGTATCTAATGTATTGTTTTGTGTACAGAGGTGCTGCCTTTGGTGCAGTTCTACCTGGAGGAAGGCATCAGTGATGAGGAGGCTGTGTCTCTTATAGACCTGGAAGTTCCTCACATGGATGAGAGGGATGCACGCTGGCAGGATATGGATAATGGTGGTATCCTTTGATCACTGATGGAACTACACCCAAAGTAACAGATGAGTAACATTCTTTGAGTAAATTATTAACTCCTCACCCTGCTGGTTCTGAGAGTCTGTATCCATGCCCTGACACACACGGCACATCTCTTCAAAACAGAGCATGTGACCCTCCTTTTCCTTGTGACAGTTTAAAGAAGCTGTTTAGACTGCGTTGCCCTCGATTCTGTGCTGGTGGGTAAGCTGTCGGAGCTAAGTCATCTTAGCTCTTGAGCTAATAGGGTTAGCGAGGCTCTGCTGTCTCATCTTAATGACACTAACCCTTTGAGTGCCATAGCCGCAGACCTAGTGCAGGGATTAACCTGCATTAGCCGGCACACACTCAAGGGCAGCGGGGTCTGTTCTGTTCTTCCACAGCCATGACATGACTGACAGGCACGGCTGATGGGCATTCAACACTGCTATTATGAGAGTCTCCCTTGAGAGACTATTATAAGAGTCTCTGAAGGAGTCTTAGACAGTTGTATTAATATTTTTCACATCTCAAACTGTACACTTAGAGAACACATACCTAGGTAAAAATACTAAAATGTTAGTGAAATGTATGCATTTCTTGCTGCTTGGGCTGTTTGTTCTTTAACACTAATCAGAGCTTCAGTCTTTGAGGATGGATGATGGTTTGGATGATGCAGAGGAAGACCCGTTTACAGCCAAAATGAGTTTTGAGGTAACAAAGGACAAAATAAATGAGGTGATTAATATTCCACCAACTGGCCAAACCAGCTGGAGAGGGTGAAAGGACAGGGTCCATAATAGGGTTTGGATGTGTTTATGTGTGTGTCCAAACAGCAGGGAGGCTCGAACTTTGTCCCTGTCAAGGTGAGTCGCTCAGTGCTGCGTTCCATGAGCAGGAGAGACGTCCTGATCAAACGCTGGCCGAGGCCGCTGAAATGGGAATACTTCCGCTCTCTGCTGCCTGATGTTAGCATCACCATGTGCCCCACCTGCTTCAAGGTACAACATTTATTATTCACTAGTATAACCTGGTATTAACAACAAAGTTGATCTCTAACATTTGTTTTCTTTCTGTGTTGTAATGTTTCAATGTTTGTATTTCCTCATAGGTGTTTCACAGTGAGGATTATGAGCTTCTGGTGCTTCAGCACAACTGCTGTCCTTACTGTCGCAGACCCATTGATGAACCAAACTGATGTACCTACAACCAGAAGAGCTATTTTTAACTTTTTGTACTCTCACATTAATCTTTTTGCCCTTTGGACTTTTTTAGGGCACTTGTCAAGTTGATGAGAATGTTTTACAAGAGTGTGCTGTTCCAAAAGCTCCATCTCAAGAGAAGCCCAAGGATAACTGACTGACGTAAAACCCGTAGCATTTGTGTGTTGGTCATGATAGGGTGTAAGACAAGTGCAGATCAGCCAGTCAACTAGATAGGATTATTAGGATCAGATTATCTAGGGCTATCACTGATTCATTTAAAAGGAAAACACAAAAACATTAAAATAAATGTATTTAAAAACACTATGTTAACCTAATCGAATACATCTATTTGTTATGTTTTTTATTCACAAAGACCAGACACATCGGCCAACAAGTGCATTCCACAGGCTTATATACTGAAGCTGTACTGTACAGTAAATCATCTGTTTATTTGTCATGACAATGTATTTTTTATATTGCTGAAATGGAAATAAGCCTTTTCAATAAAATGTTTTGGTACTTCTTATGACAGTGGATTTAATAATATCACAAAGACAACTTGAGTTTTTACTCTTTCAGACTGAACTTGTGGATTTGTGTCTGTGAAATGGAGAGCTGGAGTGAGAGTGTACGCTCTGAGCAGTATGCCCCACTGATTTTGATTATACTTAAGGCTATGAGTTGGGCCCTGCATTATGCAGTTGTTAGGGATTAGGCTTCAGTGGATGCAAATAAGTTGGCTTCTTCAAAACTTTCATTTATAGTTAGTCCACTCTGAACACTTCAAATCACAGATAGGGCGGCTCCCTCTTTGCTCTCCTCCTACTCACTCCGCTTATTTCATTCTAATGACACATTGAAGCACGACAGTAATGATAGGGTACAGATGGCCATGACTGTAACCCTTCACCTTGAAAATACTCAATATACTGCATAGCTATTTCTGACATTTTCTCCTGTAATGCTTTAATAGTATATGTGTGTGTGTGTGTATGCGATAGTGAGGGAGGTGCAGGCTGAGTGTCTTAATTCCTTCTCTGCTAACACTTAACTCCAAGCATGTCTTTAATCCGACCGACCAGTTAAAAGGTGCCGCAGGTCCTCAGGGGCTGCAGAGCTAATCTTGCCTCCACAAGATCCAGCCATCCTTTCGCCTCGATTTGCACATCAGCTACACAACAAGACGTCTTCACCGTATTTTATTCAGAGAGGAGGCACAGTGTCAGTGTCTCAGGGGAAGAAAAAACATCACCAACAGAAACCATGAATGGCACAGAAGGGCCCAACTTTTATGTCCCCATGTCTAACAAGACTGGGGTGGTCCTCAGTCCATTTGAATACCCTCAGTACTACCTGGCTGAGCCCTGGAAATACTCTCTTCTTGCTGCATACATGCTGTTCCTCATCATTACTGCCTTTCCCATCAACTTCCTCACCCTCTACGTTACTGTCAAACACAAAAAGCTCAGGACCCCTCTGAACTACGTTCTGCTCAACCTGGCAGTGGCTGACCTCTTCATGGTGGTTGGAGGTTTCACAGTCACACTTTACACAGCCCTGCATGGATATTTCATCCTGGGGGTCACTGGATGCAACATAGAAGGGTTCTTTGCTACCTTAGGAGGTAAGTGTTCACAGTATGTGTATGTTATGTTTTTTTTTCTGATGTTGAATGATGGAATTGTTATCGAGTGCGTGACACTTTCACAATTGAAAATGTGCATTTGTGAGAAACTATGGGTGTGAAAATCCTTGAATTTTTTTTTTCTTTTTTTCATAATTAGAAGTGTTTAATATAAAGTACAAAACTCATGTACACCTGCTTTGCTTTATGTCCCAGGAGAAATTGCTCTGTGGTCTCTGGTGGTCTTGGCTATTGAGCGCTACATTGTGGTCTGTAAGCCAATGACCAACTTCCGCTTTGAAGAAAAACATGCTATTGTTGGCCTGGCATTCACATGGATCATGGCCCTGACTTGTGCTACACCCCCTCTGTTTGGATGGTCCCGGTACTGTATGTTTCAGTGTTTGCACAGATACAAATATTGTGCAAATCATTTGCACAATAAAGCACCTTAGAGATTATTTTTACCTACTTGCAACACACTTACATGTTCGCACATGTAGTAACAAATATCACATGTGATGGTGTTGATGGATTAATATCGTGTGTGTAAATGCAGGTACATCCCAGAGGGAATGCAGTGTTCCTGTGGGATTGACTACTACACTCCCAAGCCTGAGATCAACAACACCTCATTCGTCATCTATATGTTTATCCTCCATTTCTCTATCCCCCTCTTCATCATTTTCTTCTGCTACAGTCGCCTGCTCTGCACTGTGCGAGCGGTAAAAACACACCAGTCCTACTGTAGATGCAATATTAAGATTGCGATATCTTGTTTATCCCTATAGAGAAATTCCTTTTTTTGTTCTTTTTACCTTACCTCCACAAGGAGGTTAGAGCATCACATGACAGAGTCTCTTGAGATGTGAGGGATTTAATGGCTCAAGGACACTTCAGGAGCATAGCTCATTGCCAACGTGGCAGCTTATACCCAGGTCCACCATCTGAAGGGCAGTCAGGATGCTCACTGTGTCATCCTGCTGACCTATAAAAACATTAATAATGCAATAAAAGTCACAAATACTTATGAAATAATGCTGCTTCTGATAAAGCAGTCGTCTTTTTATGCTTAGAGGGTAAATCTGTAATTTTTTGACACTTAAATTACAGCTATATTTGCAAATACGATAAGAGAGTTTGACTTAACGATGATGTTAAGCTTGACACCATTACAGAACAAATTTTAACAGCATAAGAAAACATGACTTACAGTAACTTAGTCTGCTGTTTTAGTCCATAGATTAAAAGACCTGTCAGTCAGTTTGGAAGTCTAATCCTGTTTAATGTTGTTTATTTGTTTGTTTTTCCATTTTGTTTACATTTGCATTACAGATTATTTCTTTAAAAAATGTAATATACTGCATCAATCTGTGTTCAGGCTGCGGCCCAGCAGCAGGAGTCTGAAACTACCCAGAGAGCAGAGAAAGAAGTGACACGCATGGTTATTGTCATGGTGATCTCCTTCCTGGTGTGCTGGCTGCCCTATGCTACCGTGGCTTGGTACATCTTTGCCAATCAGGGAGCTGAGTTTGGACCGGTATTCATGACTGCTCCAGCCTTCTTCGCCAAGAGTGCTGCTCTGTACAACCCGGTCATCTACATTCTGCTAAACAGACAAGTATGTGAAACATATGTGCTGATTTGGTTATTTTCACATGTAAGAGAGAGCTTTAGTGAAGGCTGTGGAAAGTAAACACATGCATTTACTAAAGTATGTTTTAGAGGCAAATAATGTCATTTTTAAAATCTACATTAATGTGACAGCTATAGTTACTTCCCTGATTACCTTTATATGTTAAAAGAAGAAAATCAGCGGTTCCCAAAAGTTCTGAGTTTTTAACCCTACCAGACAAACAGTGCTCAGGCCTCTTTTGGATGTCTATGAGTTGTCTCTTCTTCCATGTTTCCACGTAACAACAAGTATACCTCAGATTTATCTTGCAACCATTTGACAATACCGGAACCCTACATTTGGAAACTGTGGCCAAAACTATCAAACTGTGTGAAGTATTTAAAATAAGCTTAATTTCATCAACAGGCTACCACAGAAAAATGCTGTTTATGCAGCATTGTTATCAGTATTAATAATCAACTGAATATGAACTACATCAGTTACAGAGGACATTTTCTATGTAACAAGTATTTGACCTTTTGATATTTTAAGTGCATTTTGCAGTTGATAATTATATTATTTTAAGTTGGGTTTTGAGTGCACTTTTACTTTTAATTTGTATTTTTGTATTAATGTATTGGTACTTCCACTTAGTTAAATACTTCTTCCACAAAAATGAGAACTGTGATTCTTATATTCTTGTACCTTCTGGCCTCCAGTTCAGAAACTGCATGATCACCACAGTGTGCTGTGGAAAGAATCCATTTGGAGACGATGAGGCTGCTGTCTCCAAAACCCAGACTTCATCTGTCTCCACTAGCCAGGTGGCCCCTGCTTGACCTGTGCCCCTTACCTATTCCTCTTTAATGTCCCATCTGTCCCCGCACACCTAGGGACCCACCACCACCACCAAGCAGCACTGCAGTCTACTCTTTAGGTTCGACTGACATTATCAGGAACCAGCATGTGTCTTTTCAATTAATTTGATAATGGAACATGTTCAGTTGGCTTCACAGAGTTTTACCCGACATTAAGGGCTGTTATCTGTGTGACAATCCAACTAAACACATTCCAAGCTCCCCACTACTCAGAAAACAAACAAAAACGAAAAGAAATATTGCAACATGTAATTGAAACCACACATTGTTTCATCCACACCAACTCTTCAAGTACCTCAAGTTCAAGTACTTGTTGCAGTTATAGAGCCCCAAACACATGCTTTAAACAGTTGTATGAATATTTAGGTGAAATTAGTCATGAATTTGTTTAGATATCTGATCAGATGGGGCTCTACTCCAGCCTTTCTGTCTCCCCTCTTCTCTTTGAGTTAACAAAGCTAAGGTGGTTAGTTTGCCTTTGGCATTGACTGGGACATGAGTGTAAACAGATGGACCTGAGAAGAGCCTCTGCAGGGAAAAGTCGCCCCCTGTAAGAGACTGTATGTGTGTGTGTCTGGTGGATGTTTGTGTTTGAATGGATGTCAGAATTATTGTGTGTGCATTAAAGAGATATGGGATTTTTTTTTTTTTCATTGTATAAAGGCTAGGATCTTGTGGAAGCTCTTCTGTGTCGTGCAATAAAAACAAAGCTAAATGTCTGCATGACTTTCCCCTTATTGGCTTTCACTCAAGAACATTTACAAGGCTTTCTAAGAAGTTCCAGATGCTAGTTTGTGGGCTTTTGGGTGGCAGGCCAAATTTTAATGCTTATCAAATGTTAAAATCCACTATGCAGTAATGCATTTAGAAATGAAGCACTTTGAGACTTGAGTACAATAAATGTTGTCATCATTAGACACTTTAAAATCCTAAATACTGTAATTTATTTCACAAACTCTGACAATTCATTTTGGCATCACAAATACAGTCTCTCTTCAGATTATATTGAGCTCACATTTTTTTCCACAAATGTAAATTTCCCTCTTTTAAACTGGTCAGAATCTGACATGATATTCATTCGTTTACAAGCACACTTCTATAGTTATGCAGCTCTTCCCAGTGAACTACATTGCATTTGATTTCATTAAATTCAGTCATTTATTGTCCTCTCTCCACTCCTCCTCAACCCATCATCAGCCTGCAAAGCACATTGGGACATTGTTCAGACTACTGATGGGAGCGAGTCACCAATCTTCAACAATAACACCTGAGAACATTGCAGGCTTTCGGACATAAGAGGAGTGTATCACGGTCCTTTCTACTCATCCTGATGAACAGGCCACTTGAAAGTATTATAACACATCTATAAATATTGCTATGGACATTATAATACAGTACAGTGCATCATTGGCTCGTTCCCTTCAGAAAAGGGTTCAGTGCGGTAAGATTGCCACCAGGGCTTATGGTAGGTCCCAATAACTGTAAAGACATCCAGAAAAAAGCTCCTTGCTCCTACACCTTCCCTCTAAAGCATGACTGAGCCAGACTGGAAATCTGTTCCCGTCATGAGGAAAGATTTGGGAAAACTGCTTGGCATTCCCAGATGAGAGGAGGAACACCTCACATTGTATAAAGCTTGAGAGGCAGGTTTAAGTCCTTTGCTCTGCCACTTTTCACGCTTGGTACAGTCTGCAAATAATAATGACACTTATGAAGGCTAACTCCTTAGTGGCTGACATTCTCAAGTAACCATGTAGGTGGGAGAAAGGCAGCTGTCAGCAGGAGAAAGAGACGGCAAATAACAGAAGACACTGGCAGATTCAGGCTTCACTGCAGCACTCGTAGATGTTGTCCTCCACAAGGGCAATGACCTGCTCGAACTTGTGGTGCAGCTGAGTGCGCCGTGCAGTGGGGTTTGACTCTAGAGCGTTCACCACCTGACCGGGGCAGATAGAAAAGAAAAACACAACAAAGTTGACTTTCAGTTGCTGTGGAGCATTCATGCATCTATCAACAAGGAGGTGAAAATCTGTCACCTGCCTGGACATAAAAAATCGAATGAGAGAGAAAGGGAGAGCAGCAGAGGAACGGGTGAAGCGTTTCAGTCTCCTCTCCTGTCTTCACGCATGCCTCCACACCACAAAAGCATTTGCTCTTCACATATTTACAAAACCCACATCTGCTCTGTTTTTCATGCCCAATAGTTGTCACCGTGTCAGTGGGATTTATGGGCTCTTAGCAGCAGTGTGCTACCAGGCAGAGCGAACTGAGCTGGGGTGAGAGAATAGGCAATCAGGGGCCATTCACAGAGCTCTGTGAATCAGAGTCTAAGCCCCTGGCCCACGACAGTACAGTAGCATGACAGGGGAAAGCTGCTAAACAGTATTATGAGGGTGCTCCATAAGGCATAGTCACCACTGACTAAGCCTCTTCAGAGAATAGTCACAGCAGTAAAGAAACATGGGGGAGGACAGCAGGGGCTTGAAGAGGGCTAGTTCAAAGAGAAACTGGAGATATGAAGCAGCAACTTAACAGTGTCATTAAGCAGATAGGGGTGGTGGATACAGAGAAGGTAAACAGCATGTTGTTTGCTTAAAGTGAAAGGTATATGTGGGCTGGAGAGGGAGGATCAGACACTAAATGGTGGCTGCTGCTTGGAAGATACTCCACGTGCGATCGTCTTTCTTCTAAAAACATTTAATGAAAGACAATAAGTGCAGGTTCGGAGATTATTGCTGACTGACAAGTTTTAAGGCTGTTTACAGTCTGTTACATCTCTCCACATGCACGTGATCTTCCACACTGATGTGTCACGCTCCGATACCATCTGTGAAACTTTATACAACAAACAGGGTTGGCTGCAGAGAAGGGCCAGTTTAAACATGAGAAACAAATCTAATCATCATCTGAGATAGGAAACACAACTATGAATCTCTTCTCTTACCTGGTTTCTGTATCTTTTGGCATATTTGTAGATTTCTGTCAAGGCCAGGTTGGTGTTGAATTCATTTCGATATTTCTACAAGACATAAAATAGTGTGTTACATCAGATTAAATTATAAAACAAGATTTGCATGTAATTGCAGGTTTTTGTGGAGCACGTCTGTCATTTTCTGAACACTTCACTCACTCTTGACTCCTCAGCCAGGTGAGCGTTCATCTCCTGCTCACTCAGAGGTGCCATTTCCTGTATCTGCCGGTAGTAGCACTGCACTCTCTTCTTATACTCAGGGATCTCCTTTGCATACAGCAGCTTGTTGGTTGGGGAGTCCTTTAAAAAAAGAACAGCATTTTGCTTAGGGCACTCACATCAAAGTCTTAAATATGCATTTTAGTTTGGCATGGTGATCATCTCATGAACATTGCTGGATATGCTCGACAGTCTGTGGTCGTCATTGTCTAATTCTCTTCATGAAGTGCCAAACATTTCTGGACTGCAAGCTAGGCTAGTCAAGTACTTTGTGGATATGAAGCAGAGCAGGCCTGGCATTGTCCTGCGGAAATATCCACTGACTTCCCACCAAAAGATAGTTGCCTCCATGCCATCACGGATGCATTTAACTTTTGCTAATAAGAGCCTGGATGGTATGTTTTCATCTTCGGCATGGAGAACCTGATGTCCAAAATCAAACTGAAACATGGACTCATCTGACAACAGAACATGGTTCCACTGACTTTCGGTCCACCTGACATGAACTCAGGTCCAGGCCACATTTAACAGTGGTTTCCACCCTTGCCTTTATGCAGTGAGATTTCCCTCTCAGTCCTTGAATTATTTCACAATCTTATGCACTGTAAATGGTGAAATAAATCATAACATTACCTGCTACCAATTAACCCGTTAATTTTGAAATCATCTAGTATGGTCTTTAAGTTAACTTTCCTTTGTACCTTTGTCAGATAAATAAAGGCTCAAGCACATAAACAAATCACAGATTTTACTTATTATTGCATTTTAGAAACTCCTGATTTTCTGGAATTGGGGTTTATATACTCTTACTACAATTCTGAATGCATGACTTCTGCTTCTAATACAGTATTTTTATAGAATGGCACTATTACCTTTTCCTTAAGTAAAATAGTGCTTCTACTGTCCTAATAAGGAACTATTCAGTCAGACTGGATGTTAAGTGTTGATAACCCCATTTAAATGTAAAATGAGACAATGGAGGGAGGGAACAGTTTCCTTTCCATGCAAGAGGAGACTCAAACTGTTGAAGGCAGAGAAGCAACATTCAAGTCTGACCAATAGTCCTTTATACGGCTGCCACTCTCTCCACAGTCACTTCAGGCTCTTGCACTGGTGCTTATTCAAGCAGGCAAAAAGTAGCGAGGCTAAGACGCTGTGGGTATATTTGGGTTTTAGTGGTGACTGCTGTTGCAAGTGAGTCTGTGTAGGCCTTTGTGTGCTGCGTGTGTAAAAGAGAAAGGGATGGAGAGAAAGTAGGACAGGGAAAAAGAGACGGGCAGCCTCAGCTTTCAGCATCAGTGAATGTGCTTACAGCGCACCTTAATATTTCTATGTGTCACAAGTTATTTGTGTCACCTAATGTGTGTTTGTTTGCGAGTGTGTGTTAAAGGAGCTGGGGGACTGAGAGGCTATGGCCACATTCACTCCTTCTGATAGGGAGCCCTCTCTCTTCCTGTCCACAAGGTCACTTCCTGCTGTTTGCCCATCTGCTTGGTAACCCCCCTGTGACCCTATGGCCCTCCATGTCTGCATCTCGCCAGATGAAAGGGTTTCCGTGGAAACAGTGAGCTTTGCTTAGTTTCCTACCCTTCTCTCTCCCCCCTGCTGTGCTCCTGCTAATCCAGACCCCTTCTTTGCCCTGTCCCGAGGCCATCATACACACACACTCTCATATGCATGCACAAAAAATGACTGTAAGCACTGGAAAACTAGAGGTGTGTCACACTAGTCTCCTTGACCTATAGAAAATGTGGCCATATCCTTGAACGTGGTGACAATCCTGTATGTGTGCAGCCAGATATAACATGTTATTGAGGAAGTTGCAGACACATACATGCAAAATGTGTCATAGCTTGAAGTTTTATGTACAGTGTGCCTATGCATCCATGGGAACATGTGAATTTTGCTGCCATGAGTGCACTGGCTCTTTGGCGCTGAAGTGAAGTATATAAATCAGACTGTTTCTCAGAAAGAAGAGCATTATTTGGATGAGTCCCTGAGTCCCTCCTGGGAGGAAGTCAGTCAGAGAGAGACAGGAAGCAGAGCGTGCTCAGGGTCATGGTGTCTGAGGGATGAGACGGATTTGTGAGCAGTGAGGACATTGACATGCAAGCACACACACAGACAGATGCATGTCTAAACACACACACACACACATGCTCGCACACTCCACAGAAAGAGATCCCTGGTGCTCATGACCTTGGATCAGCCGGCTGGGCTGAAATAACATGAGCAGAGGTAGATCGAGTTGACAGTCTAAAGGCTTTGAGATGAGGGCTCACAGAAGGACTCTGGAGGTATGCTTGTGTGTGTGTGCGCGCACATGAATGTGACTAGACAGGCAGAAAGGTAGATGGATACATAGATATATAACCTTTTTTTAATCTAGAGTATGATCAGACAGCTATAATAGATATCATAAAGTATGACTGATGTTGATGACTGTCAAGTTGAGAGGTGCACCTCCCCAGGGGGTGAAGGAGAAAGATGGAGAGTCGTAGATATATAACCTTATATATGCTGTGTGAGGTGTGTCAAATTGTAAATCAATTTTTACTCCTTTGCAGAGTCATAACTCGGTTAAATCTGAACACACAGACATGGTACACTGGTTTAGATTCAGTATAACCTTTACATCTCCAGAAGATATCATTATCTCTAACGCCATGAATAAACTTTCATAAACCTGCTTAGATATGGAATAAAGTTAAGAAAAAGATACTCCTTCAGTATCAAAGTAATCTATGGGTAATTATTTGTATATCCATGAGTGCATCATGGCAACACTATACTTTCCGATTACCTCAAAATATCTAAAGACAATTAATTTTAGTTGTCTCAGGGGAAGCCTGCAGTGACTGACTTTGAAAACCCTTGTGTTGGACAGGTAGATAGACAGACTCACCTTGCCTAGCTGCAGGTCAGAAATGGAGCAAGCATCTATGAAAGCCTGGGCAATGACAGACAGACAGGCATCCATGTGATCTGTCTTATCAATGTCAAACACAAACTGAGGATTCTTCAAGATGTTCACCCAGAAACGCAGAGGTAAACTGCATAGACAGGGAAAGATAAGCTTTTAAAGCCTTGCACTTGCACAGAGAGGTGACCAAAGGGGATTTTAATCACAGAGTTAAGCTTTCTACCTGTTGGTTTTCCAGATGTGCAGGGTGTCTGGGTCTGTGATGCCCCGTTTGTCAGCCTGCTCCTCTAGGAAGTCAAAGAAGTATTTGACAGCCAGTGGGGGGCGATCTGGAGGGATGCTAAGGATGGCTTGAAAGAGGTCATCCAAGAACTTCTGTAGAGTTCCCTGTGGAGGAAACAAAAAAGGAGGCTCATGCAATCGCAAAGACGTGGATTCAAGGGAAATGGGAATTTCTGGACTCCTGAGGCAAATATAGCTCCATAAAAACATGAAAGACACCACATGTATCTACAGTAGCTGTAGCTAGTTTTTTTGTGATTTGAGAACATAAGCAGTCTCTTGTTTCTGGTTACCTTGGTAGACAGCAGGCGTGTCAGGTAGATTTCTGGCAGGACCTTCTTACGGTGACTCTGTCTGTGTGACTTCTTGTTCTCCAATAGCTCATCATGAGGTAGAACCTGGAACATCCAGAGGTCAAAGATCAACATACTGCACACACGTTGAAGCAAAAAACCAGCAAAATGAATGCTCTATTGTCTCTGCTGTCTCAGTTGTTGGAGGGGAATTTTCTGTTTCATGAATTAGACACATGATCCAGAAACCACATCAGGGTATTTTGAAGCACTGAATAACATACAGAATTGAGGAAGTGATGGGAGTTGGGAAATTTTCAAGGTTTTCTCCGGTTGTGTATAGGATCATGTCTCTGGCTTGCTCATTCATGTTGAAATAGGGGTAGCTAAAAGAAAGAAGCAGTCAAATTCCACCTACTTGTGTAATAAAAGGACTACAGAAATGTCCTGTAAAACTAACTATTCACCCGGCAAATTGTGTTCCAAAGAACTCATTATTCTAAAGTCAAAGGGCCCATATCTTGGCTGACGTTTGTAAAAGAGCTTAAGCGGCATTAGTGCTGTCATGTCCTCTCAGCAGCTTTCCTTTTCACCTCCGTTCACCCCCATTCTCTCTGTCATCAGACCTG
This sequence comes from Sandelia bainsii, assembly GCA_032362345.1. NCBI lineage: Eukaryota > Metazoa > Chordata > Actinopteri > Anabantiformes > Anabantidae > Sandelia > Sandelia bainsii. Next base: position 17,536,058 of record JAUMHL010000028.1, on the reverse strand, counting down.
CTCCAAGCTGACTAACACTGGCACACACAGGAAAAGCTCCAACAATAAATTCGGAGAGCGCTTATAGAAACAGCCTGATTACCTACAGTATAAGGACATACTCACCAAGTGTACATACTTCTCTGTATCCAGATCTTTGACTAAGGAGAAAGACACAAAAAAAGAAACATATAGCATAAAACAATGTGCAATCAGTAAGGTGGAGACCTGAGAGAATATGAGGAGACAGGAGGAGGGAGCACAGAGGAGTGTGACAGATAAAGAAAGAGAGAGAAAAAAAAACAAGAGGGAGATTGACAGGAGAGCATGGGAGATAGAGTACATGCGAGAGGAGAAAGTGATTAAGGTGGACTGTGGGTCGGTAGGGGAGGGGAGCTGTCTGACAGAATGAAGGAGAAAGATTACGAGTGAAAGGAGTGAGAAAAGAGGGAGATTATGGGAGACAGACTCACAGAGTCTGTGATTGGTTGTGGAGCCAGTGTAATGAGATGGTAATGCTCAGCCAGTGCTGGGAAACAGCATTAAACACTGCTGGTTTATATATAGATCTAAACATAAACACGCACACACACACACACGCACACGCATGAGCAGATATGAGGATGCATGTCCAAACACAAGAATGACTGCAGACACAAAGACAAACAAATACAGTGAATTATTATAAACACAAACCAGGGAAAACAGTGATAGGCATTTGTGCCGATACACAAACATACACATGGTGAGTGTGTTCTCATTACAGCCCACTCTGCCAGAGATGCTCCTACCCAGCGGGCCTCAGTCCAGACCCTCAACTCTGATCACAGGCAGGCAGGACAGTGTTTTATATTAGCCAGGGAGAACTACAGGCTCATAACACCCCGTCAACGCTTTGAAGCCAGAGCCAGGTTTGGTCCACATAAGCCTATTTTTGGCCCAGTATGAATGAGAGGAGAGGCTTTGATGGACAGAGCCTGAGCAGAACTGAGCTCTGGTCTGGTACTGATTATGTAAGGTAGACCCTAGACAACAAATGGACAAGCCCATTACAGGCTGTATGTAAACTCATCTGTCAACAGGCGGAGAAGTCATTATATTTCTGCTTGAGGCTGGACAATGGGCCAATTTGTGTCACATTTTTTCCCACAAGCTGACATTTACTAATGGAATAAATCTATAACATAGAAAAAGAGCCCTGAATAAAGTGGTAGCATAACTCCAGCGCGAGTATGTTTTGTGATTTATGAGGTATGAGTGTGTCGCAGTGTCTTTTGGGGATGGGAGGGTGTGTGGTTTCATGCATGTTTACATGAGTGTATCGTGTTCTCGTGATCAACTAAGCATGTGCTATTTCCTTTGATCGAGTGAGTGCGTGTAGTTATCCAAGTGTGGGTGACAAGGTGACGGGGTGCGGGTGTTTGAAGGTGACGTACCTCTCCCCAGGGTGTTCTCTTTATTGTCTTTCATGCTCATGGCCAGTGATGCCCCCTCTGGGATCTGAGAAGGGAGAGAAGAAGAAGGGAGGGAGGGAGGAATGAGGAGAGAGGACACAGGGCACCGGGTCAGAGGTGAGCTCGGGTGCAACAGAACAGCGTCATTAAGCTTGCCCTCAAGGGGAGTGTGGTGTTGAGAGGTGCTTATGTTTGTTGGTCTTGTATGTACCTAGAGCGGTGGCAACAAGTCTGAGGAAGCCTGGCTGGGCTCATTAAAGTTAACCTGCAGTGAAATGGATTGAGCAGCCTTGCCAGTGAACCCAGACTGTTAGCACACGCTACAGCACACTGCTTTCACAGCTCTGTCCCAATGGCTCAGCAAAAACTAAACAGAGCACTTAACAAGTACAGGTAACAGGTCAAAGGCTGAGGGTCACTGAACGTCTCTTTACTCGCACAAATGAACCAAGTCATAAGCAAACACAACATGCACATGAAAATATTCTTCATGGGACACCAGTCAATGACATTTTACTTGTTCCTTGGTTATTTCGTTGTCACAAAACAGTTACCAGTTGTTGACAAAAGCAAAAAGTAAAAAACAAAAAATGTCAAAAAGAACTCATTTATATTTATAGAACAATTAATTATAATCAGTGATTAATGTATGGTATGGCACACTTTGATTAATGTACATGCACTTAAAGTCCCTCTTGTCACAAAATAGTGTTTTGCTTATTGTTACATCACTTAGATTTTTGAACTCCGCTGTGCAGAATTATTTAGGTTAAAAAACTGGTTATAAAACTGGTTAAATAAAAGAGATTGTCATTGTGTGTTTGTTTTTTATCCTGCTTGAGTTCTGATGTTGCAAACCCATTTAAATACATTTGCCTTCTGAGCTGGTTTGACTACACAACCCAATCAGTCTGATCAGTGATCAGTGATCTATTATCTTACTGTAAAAACACAAACATGATTTATAATGTACTCTGTGTCTGAATGTAGAATCAACATATCGACAGTTTGTATTCAGCAGCTCTGTCACAGCTTTGGAAACGTACAATGAAATCATAAAGAGAAGCATCAAGCAACAAAAAAACAACAACACAAACAGAAGCACCTACAGCTAACTGTGTCCTGCTACACTTCCCCCACCCATGGACCATCAGTATTACCCCATTCACAGGGAGTTCTCACCTTCAACCCTCCCGCTGTTGCTATTACAATATGAAGGATATACAGGTTCATTGTGATAACATCAACCAGGGTTGACACAGAAATACACACACCTGGTAATGGAAGACTGTGTTGAGTTTCTTTCGACCATCTTCCATCACTGATGAATTATCCAGGTCCCGCAGAAGCTTACTGTTGCTTCCAGAGTCAAACCACTCTGCAGGAAGGAGAGGTGGGAGAGAGGAGACAGGGAGATGGGAGGAAAGCAATATTAGACAATTTCATCCTAAATTTGGAAGAAAAGAATATATGTGGGACAGAGGGCAGACGTGCTTTAACTCCCCATGTCACGACCTGTGGAAATATTCTCAGACCATTAATCAAATCAGCTCTGCAGGCTCCACAGCTTTGAAAGCAATAACTCTTTGTGATTATGACTGTACACTCTCCTCAATGCATTCTGTCATTTATTATATTACAGCCTCAGGTTAGTTGAGCTTCATGAGAGGAATTGACCTTTTGCAAAGGAGATTACCATATCTTGGAGGGGTGGGGAGGGGAAAGGATGAAAATAATCAGAGAAAATATGCTCTTACCCAGGTCTACATCCTCTGCCCGGGGCCACTGGGAAAAAGGTAGGTTTTTATAAAAGGCTTCTATGATTTTTTCTTTCACCTGGCAGACTGTGTCTGTATTCATGACCCTGACAGACAGCGAGTCCATGCCACAGCCCTGGAAGGACACGTTGATGTTCTGCAAAAACAAACAGAGCGATACATTTCACACCTTGCAATAACTGGCGAGTTTTGAATTTGAGTATGATGGAAACTTTCTGGCAGCCAACACAATTGAATGTGTAAGTTTGGAAGTGACCTCTAAAAAACAAAACTAGGTGTGTGAAAGGTGAACTAAATGTGTGAGGTGTCAGACCTGTGGCTTGGCCTCAATGTTCTCCCGGAGCAGCCACTCCTCATTGAGAGTGTAGCGGGCCTTCCCTGTGATGGCGTCTATTGAGCCCTTGTTGATCTGCTGCTTGATTGCACACAGCAGCAGGAAGAAAGGCTCACCCACTGTTTCCTGAAGAATGTTGCAGAGTGGGGAAGTCAAAAATCAGAGCTGTGGTAATTAATCCAGTCTTGTTACTTTGCTGAGCTTCTTTTATATCCTCACCTTGAGGTAGCTGTACATGCAGATGGACATCCAGTTGGTAAGCATTTTTTCCACAACAGACTCGGTGCGGCGCAGCATCAGTTTGGGGTTCTTTGAAGCTGAAGCATCAATCAGGTCCACCAGCAGATCTTTCATTATGCTGGTGTAGTACTCAAGTTTACCATGGAGGGCTATGGTGAGCAGAGATGCCAGGCTGCATCTGAACGATAAGAAAACAGATTAGCAGAGGAGACAAGAGTTAAAACATGCACTTTCAAACATACCTTGTCAGTGTGTGGTCAGTGGAGATTTAAAAATAACCGCATTACAGAACAACAACAATGTTCACTTCTCTCCAAAGTACCTGTGGCTGAAGAACTGAATAAAGCCCTAATGTAAGGAGTGTCTGGGTGACTAAATCCAGAAGTGCAGGGGATTTCCCTAACAAAGCCCCTTTAATCCAGGGCAAAGAGGCTACATCAGTCACTAAGTGCTGATGCTGAGCTGGGACAGCAATGTGGTCTTACCTCTGGAATTTCTCTCTTATTCTCCACAGTGACTGGCTAGTTTCAGGACACTAAGACTAAAGCAGCTAAAATGATAGATGGCATATTTACAAAGGTAGAGCAACCACTTTCCTAAACATTACTGATTGCTGTGCTGTAATTGTGACAGCTGTGCATGAGAAGTAAAGAATTACCATGTTTTAAAAATGTTTTTAAGACTACTTCTTTGGTTGTAGTATAGTTTGTACTGTTTTTGTTTGTATTACTGGCTCTTCAGCAGCTAGCTGCTAACTTTGTCTATTTGCCATTGGGTGCTGAGCAGATAGTGTAGAATTAGTTGAAAAGAGACCTGCAACAAGGCTGCTGAGGGGCAGTGAGAGCCAAATAATGTTGTGGGTTGGAAAAAATTGACCTGAAAGATGACCAACACCTTTCACATCACACATAACCATTTGATCCATTGAAATATTGATTATACATATCCTGTAGCAGCTTTAAAACACTTCACAACAAAATACAACAAATTCAGGGCTGAATACAAGCACAGAATTGGTCCATCAGTGATTTAATGACCTAAAGTCAGTCCGGATATCTGCTTTCTCTTTTTCTATTAAACATACTAGCCGATGCATTTACCTGTCTCGTACAGCAAAGTCCTTCTGCTGCTCCAAGGAGTGGACAAACGTGATCAGGAAGTGCTTGTTATTGAGAAGAGTGGAGAATAAAGTGATGCCCTCCTCAACGTTAGGCCTTGTTGTGTTGGTGGCCTAATGACATAAGGAGGATGAAACAGTTATTTCTCTGTGTGACTTTCCCCCATAGTGCTTTACACACCTGCTGCACCCTCCCTAATCTATTTCATTCCTTGTCTCGAGTGACCCATCTAGTGAACACTTCGTCTTTCTATCACAGCTCTTCCTTCTTCTCCTTCAAGCACCTCTCTCGTGGTTCTCTCTATTGTATCTGTATCTTGCACTTCGGTCCCTGACTGTGTGTGAGTGTCTCTAAATATGCGGAGTTGACTTAATGAGTATAGCCTATCTGTGGGTGCGACTAAGCAGCAGTGTGATGAAGTCTTCCCTCTGGACTGCAGCCATATGGTGTGGTTTGCAGCCTGACAGAAGGAGAACAGAGGTGTCCATTAAGATAAATGCCCGCCTGTGAGATTTATTTGCTGTGACCTGGAAAACACTTCCTGGGAAGACGATGTGGATCCAAGGCACTTCATCACCGTTAGACAGCATCCCCCGGCTGCCGACCCAAAACTAGCACAGTGATCGTTACTTTCTCTCTTTCTAATGTTGCACACACACATGCACGTGCTTTCACTTTCAGCACGCATTCGCATAGAGATGTGTGAAAGTGCACCCTCCCTCTCTACTCTCTCTGTTATAACTCACTCCAATCCACTTCTCTTTTAGACACAGAACAACTAGAGCTGGATTTCAATGAAAAGCAGACTGTTCGGTTGTTCAAGAGCTAGTGGGAAGTGTGTCAGCAACCTGCCATCAACTTTGTGGGCAGCTTGTTGTTTGACAAGCTGAAATGTTTTGTGTCACGCGTACAAGAAACCGCTGAATGACATGCATCAGTATTCACATATGAATACACAAAAGCATGAGTGCAAACAAACGTACAGCATACTGTTCCACACATACGTCAAAACAAGCACACAAAGAGAGAAGTACACAATATGCTTTACTCCTCAGCAACAACAAGCCCACTGGAAAACCTTAATAAGCTTCACAGTGACCCAGTTGAGAAGCAAGGGACCCCTAGCCTAACATCCTAATGGCTTAAACCTTCACCTGCCAATCTTGCAGCAGCGGGTGGGTCTCTGGCAGCGCTCGAGGGCCCAGAGCATCATTCTCATAGGAGGGCTGGACCAGGCTCTTCTCATAATCGGAGCACATCTGAAACACACATAAACACATGAAAAAACTTTTGTACAAAGCCAGCTTTAGTCCTAAACACAGGACAATAAATGGACAAGGAAGACAAAAAGGATCTGGCCCTGAGACTTGAGAGATAAATTTGCAGTCTGGACCAAAGGGCAGAATTTCTTGAAGGGGCCTTGAATAGGCGCTGACTGACTGTGAAAAGGAAACATAACACCGTGACACAAAACGTCATGAGCCTTAATGGCTTTAGAGACAAACTGACCCAGAGCCAAGAGGCAGTCTTTCAGCTCAGTCTGTCATCTCAGGACAGCTACATTTGGCTTGTATTCTTTCTGTGTCTAACACTGTTTTGTATGTGTGTAATCTCAGAGAACCAGAAGCTCTTGTGGAAAAACAAGACCATGAAGAGTCGCGAGTAGATTGATTGTTGTCTTAGTGGGAAACTATGGCAAGATGATACTAAAGCAGCAACACTTGAATTTGTGTTTCCTTCTATGCAGCTTTTCAGCACTCTCCTCACTCACAGCTTTCATGACAGAAAAAAACAGTTTCCAGAGTCCACTGCAACAAACCAGCCATGCTGCTGTTGCGCAAGAGTGTGTATACTTGAAAAACTGTGTGGGGGTGTGTGAGCTGAGTGAGGAGTGTGTTTTGAGAAGTCAGGGGGAAAGTTTCCTTGTCTCAGTGCCTGCCATTGTTCTGTCTCCTTGAAAGTCCATGTCTGTGGTTGGAAGACAAAGCCTGCTGAGTTGTCTGTCTGTTTTGGTGGAAAAACTCCCACCCACAGATAGACCCGCAGTCTACCTTTGGGGTGGACAGCATATCCATAGAGAACACACTCCTACAGGGTGCCGAACTGAGCTATGCTTCGCTAGATGTCTACTATATGTTTAAAAGTTCCAAGGTGAATTTTTATCCTGCATATTACAAGTGCTGGGAAATATGGAATGGGACATAGAGGGAAAAAATGAAAACCCCATTGAGAAAAATGGTATTATCAGACTGCCATTCAAAATCAGATAGCGAGGGAAAAAATGGGTTTCCTCACCTTGGGAAAGAATGTGCGCGTTACAAACTGTTTGTACTCTAAAAAGGGGATGCCCTGGCTGCGATTCAGCTCCTTGGTTAGGTCTGTCATGTCTGTCTGCAGCTCTGCAAAACCTGAAAGGACAACAAAACAGTAAGACACATCCTGGGACTGTTTTTAAATTACAATTGTTTGTAGGATCTGGCTCCGCAAGCTTCATTTGTTTCTAAGCAAAATGAGTCCAAAATGTTCTTTGTGGCAAATGCAATAATCATCCCATTCTCTCAGGCAGCTGTGGGATCTGAAAGTACCTGGATCATTTCAGTGGGAAAAGTTTTAGATGAGACAAAGAATTGTGTCATTTAATTTCCTAGATTGAGTGTTATGTTCTGGTTGAATACTAAATATACCACTGATCCTCTGATCTTCTTCCTCTCTCTCTCTCTCTCTTTGCCAGACTGTGCAGCTCAGCACAGCATGCAGGCAAATATTTACCAAAAGATAATCACAGCAGCCAAATCCAGTCAGAGGCCCTCATCCAAAACATGTGTGCAAGCTGAGGTTTACATGCACAAACAGTATCCACATGTCCAGACACTGGGTTTAATCTGCATGCTAATTTTGCAGCCCCTTTATTGTGTAGAATGTTCTACAGTAGGAAAAGATAATGTTGTCCTCTAATGAGATGCTGCAGATTGCTTAATGGAAAAATGTTTCCTGTTGCAGGATGAGAGATGTAGTTGGGTTACAATACCAGTGTCTTCAGACTGTGTTTGTGTAGAAAGAAGCGATACAAGACATGAGGGATTTAAAACATATTTCATGTCTCCTCCAGGTTGTTTATCCTTGTGCTTACTAAAATGTCCTATGAACCACCAGTCAGTTCACACTACAAACTCCCGAGTAGACGAAGTAACCCTAAATACCCAACCTCTCATCTGCCTCACTTTTTATACCAAATAACCCCCCTCCTATTCCTATAACCCACCTTCCTCTACTCCCCATTCTTCTGCTTTTATCACATGTTTCCTCTGAGCAGAACTATCCCTCACTTTGTGCACATTCACCCTGAACTTGGCCACAAATCTACCCTCGTCCTCTGACTAAATAACCTCTCCCCTCCTCCTCCTCTCTCTCCCACGCTTCTGCTTCTCCTCGGACTCGCAGCCCTGACTCCCGCTCCTATCTCTACCTCCCTCCATTTCTCTTTCTCTATCCGTCCCCTCATCTCTATGCCATAAATCTGGCTGCTCTGATGTGGAGTGGCCTTCACACGGCTCTACTCTAATGCCCTAGACACACAAACATGCACAGACACAGAGAACTAAACACACACACACAGGCCTTTCTCCTACAGGGCAAACACAGCAGAGGTGATGTGGCCGTTGACTGTGTCTGCGTGTGACTGATCATTTGTCAGACGCTGTGTTTTATGAGTCACGCTTACTAGGCACAAATCTGTCTAACTGTTGTATCTCCCTCCCACTTCAGAGTAGTAACGAAACCTCAAACAAACACCCCTTTTTTCTCATACACACACACGTGCACGGATGTACATAAACAGACAAATACACAAATATATGTGGTCAATATTTCTTTCTTCCCACAAGCTCTTTGGATGTCATTCTACACAAAACATCATTTTAGATACAAAGCACAAATAGCAAAGCTCATAGTAGAGGGTGTGTTTTCATGTCTATGCACGTGTGCGTTCTTGTGTGAATGCACCTTTACGGATCTCCTCTCTGATCTGAGACTCCATCTCCTCCATTTGGAGTAGGGTTTTCTGCCAGTAGCGTTCTGCCCTTCGACTCTTTGTGCAGTACACTATAAGAGCTGAGAAAGACCAAATCACCTTATACATATATCAGCCCAAAGACAGTTATCACACATGTATTACATTCAGTAAATCTGAACATAACAATTTGCTCAAAAACAGGTACAGAAGATTCTGAGTTTATTAAATTATGGTTGTAGATGGTTGTATATCGTCTTTTGTGAGCCTGTGAAAAAAACATGCATGAATAGCTCAGAAATACAAGTTAGTGCATGTGTAAATGAAGTTTGAGGAAAAAAAGTGATTATTTGAGAACAGATTCAAAGCAGGAAAATTTGAGAAAATCCCCACAAGCCCTGCACTGCACACACACGAACACACTTGCACAAAGATTACAGTATGAATACAGTACACACGCAGACACACAGGAGCATACAGAGGGTAGACAGCAGGAGGAACAGTGAGGTCTTTGTGCACTGAGCACTGAAGAGAGATGACGTGTGTGAAACTATGACCCCAAATTCCTTTTTGTCTGTTCCACATCTGGAGCATCAATTGCTACAACAGGCACACATCTCTCATTTGATGGTGAGTGTGTGTACACAACCTACCCACAGTGCACAGCAACAACAGCACACAGCACACCACAATGGATACCACGATGGCCAGCTCACTGCCACCAAGTTGCACTTTGGCGATGGTGTGATGAAAGTTCCCCACTTGCACCTAGAAAGAGAAAAAAACAAAACAACACATGAAACTGTGAGGTCTTAAAAACCTGCCTCCTCTTTTTGTTTTCTTTTATTGCTTTTCCTCTATTGTTGTCACCATTACCTTACATGCTAAAGTATGCTTCTCTAAAGTTGGGCAAAAAGTTAATTAACAGCATTTTTAATTATAATTATGCCAATAAAGCAAATGAGATTTTTTGACAGAGACAAAGATGAAGACAGGAAGTGAGGTAGAGGCAGACGGAGCACTAATGAGCAGATACAGTTGGGACAACATTTTACTTTGTAATAAAGTCTAAAAATGCACACAGTATACCCTGTTCTTAATGAGAACACAAATTCCTGCACACAGGCACATATGCATGCACACATCACTTTGTTTTTCATGGTCACAGGTGCAGACACAGAAAGAATTACACACTGTACATTTTGAAAAATGGTCTCTTGCTGCAACCAGCTGAAGGAGTCACCCAGTTCAGAGTAACCCAGATGTGACAAGAAAGGGACTTTCACTTCTGCCTTCTGATTAGTCAGCAGGGTCTCTCTGGTCCCTCCTCACATCCTCCCCCATCCTTCCCCTATTTGAACATAGTTCATAAAAGAGACTCAGATAAAAAGCCTCAAAACCTCAGACCAAATCCTTCTTACACTGGTCTATCTCTGACTGAGAAACTGGCTCTCTGGACTCCCATTCTCATTCATCCTTTCTCTTTTTGTTTACCCAGACCAGAAAATAATCTTCTTCCAGAGACTGCAGCAGCTAGTCCTGGTGTAATGGAGGGGAAAATACCATTGTTCCGTGTTCCTGTTTCACTTGGGGTACAAAAACATTGCTTCCCCATATCCACTTCTGCAGCTCAGCTACACTTCAGAGCCAATCACAACATGTGTGCAAAAATAGATTTGCCACTGAAAGTAAGTGAAGAAACACAAATGGCCATAAGCTATGCGACAGCCCTACACGTATGCATTTATTCAAATGTGCCAGCGCAAAGGAAAATATACATGCGCTCTGTATTTATGTCCCTGTCAAATGTGCGCACAAATCATCCTCACTGCTCACGTACAGGCAGCCCACCCATTTGTGTTATGACATCTCATCTGACCCTTGACCTGCATTTATGTCTTTGCTAATTGCCTGTGTTTATTCTCAGACATCCTGACAGACGGGGTGGGAGGGTAATCGAGTGAGCCACAGGTACACTGGGAGAGACAGACAGAGAGTGAGAGCTTGAGAAATAAAAGAGCTCTCCTTCTATTTCTGAGTCAAAGTGGGGAAACGGGTTACAGAACAACTCAGCTAACATATGTTTCTGAGCTATTTCAGCAAACCACTCACAGTCTCATCATATTTAAATATAGATGAATGCTTTCCCCTCTTAATAAAGCCCTATCAAAACAAACAAGAATGGACAACAACAGATCGGAAATGCGGTAGAGGAAAGAGAATATCTGGTTGTATCAGGACTGCACAGGGTTTGACCATGTCTCAATCAAGACCTTTAATTGTGACGGAAAGAAAATGGAGACAAAACAAAAACACAATCGAGAAGTGAGATCATCACTGACTCAGAGATGTGAGCAAGCAGGTGATAGAAAGCCTGATAAAGGATTAAAGAGATAAGGGGGGGGGGGAGTGGTAAACATTTCACTATTTCACTGCTGCAGTGTGGCACAGAGTGACAGCTCACCACCCCCACTAATTGCTGATTCATGGTGACATGCTCAGAGACTACGAACCATTCATAATGCATATAGAGAGACACACAACTATCACTGACTGTGCATGGGCTTGTGCAGATCAAATCTGTTTCAGTGAACAGCACAGATGGTCTGGACTCTCGTCTAAATGCACAAAATGTTTGGCTTGAGTTGTGTGTGACAAATGATGGGTGATAACCTTAAATTAACAGGATCTATCCGGCAATATTTTTGACACAAGGTTGTGTGTGTATTTGTATTTTATTGTGGCGTTTCACATGCTTGAATACTTACAGTGACAGGCAGCTCCCTCTCACTGGTGCTCAGCAGTTCGTTGATGGTGCAGTGAAACAGCTGGTCATTATGGAAGCTGATATTACAGGGATAGGGGCCAATCATCACAGAGTATTCCTCCGGCACCAGTTCCAGATCGCTCGGCCCTTTCTGCACCAGAAGCAAACAAAACCAGCCGTCAGCCAGTCAGTGGTAAGAGGCCAGAGGGGACTTTGAACAGGCACAGATAACATTCATAAAGAGCACAGCAGCCTAATCCACACATACATGAAGACACATTCACGTATACACACACAGAAACTGAGCCGTGGTCACACAGCTGTCACAAAGAGGAAGCCAGCAGAAAACTCATCCAGTTTGGGCTCGAGCTCAGCTTAAAGCAGCAAACAATCCCGCTGCTTCTCTCACATGGCCAGAGAAGTTTCTACAAACAAACTGCTGCTGATAGTCATCCCTATTGCTGCCCAAAATAACATTCTCAGGGCCTTTACAGGAGCATGTTGGAATTACCTGCCCAGCCCAACTCTGTCCTGTGTCTGATCCAAGCCCTGTTTCTCACTGCTGAGAGTTAGATTAATTAAAGTGTTTAGTGAATTAGTCGTACTCAGTCTGTTCAAACAGTTAACAATGTTTCCTGTAGGCCTAGAGGGAGATTTGTAAAGTCTGAAAAATATCCCTGCCATAGTGATTTCAGCTGCGTTTTTCTGGTTTGGTCTTAGACACTGCATATTTATAAGAGAAAGGGTGTGTTTCAAGATAGGGGCATGGGGTTTCAAAAAATGGAGACAGGTTAATGGAAGATGCCTTAAAATAAAGTTGCATTTTGGAAAATGTAGGATCCAGAGAAGCTTAACTCATAGTAGCGGCTAAAAGTCAGGAGATCTCTGCCTTTGGTGATTCAATTTTGACTTTTATGTGTGTGTCCTTTGCAAGTCACCTAACTATCTGGCAGTACGATACTGAACTGATGGACTATCCCTTTAATGTGAATAGCAACAAGTCTCCTTAGCAAGTGTTCATATGTAATCATGTACAGCTAGAGAACATGAGGCATAAATCTGTTGATGTTGACAAAAAGAATATTACTCTTGATGGTAAATTTTGGTTTGTTGCAATTTGGTTTGGTTTTTATAGTTTGCAGGCAGCTATGATGGGGGGTCACTGTTAGTCAGTTGGTAGGGCAGTCACCTACAAACCCCAGGGTTGGTAGTTTGACTCCCAGTTCCCCACGATTCCTGGCCACATGTCGAAGTGTCCCTGGACAAGACACTGAACCCCAAACCCTTGGAACCGTAAGGAGGACTGCCTAACCACAAGAATTTCCCCAAGAGAATTATTAAAGTATCAATAAAAAAGATATTGTAATTTTAATGTATTAAAAATAGCGCTGTACTGTCAACGTGATCGATGTGTCCAGTAACACAGCAACATTGGTACAACACAAAAAACACAACCAGGCAAATGATCATCCACATTGTAACCAAGTTAAGATTATCCAGATTTTCTAACATGCTTTATTTGGTGTTATAAATCTAACCAGGAGGTATGTCTGTAAACTCTGATGGAGCTAACTTGGGTTTGCCTACAACATGTCTGATCATCATCGTTTTCCTTTTAGGATTGTTGCAGCATTCACAGATCTCTGCAATTACCTTGGTACGTACAATGTTATTTTTTACCAGCAGGATTGACGGCCAAAACTATGAAAATAACAACAATTTGTATGAAACTATAATCTTACTTTAATATAAAAGTGACAAGTGAAGGACTATGTGTCTTTGCATACATGTGTTATTCTTGTGTGTTTCCTTGCTTTGATTACACCCTTAGGGCCCTGTCCTGTCCCTACTGCAGGATGCCACCCCCTGGGTCTCTGTCAACAAATTCTTCCTAGAACAGACACAACACACACACACACATACTGTATGCAGTACACACATACAGACACAAAGACCCTCAAACTATCAGAAAATATGTTTGAGCGTATTGTAAAATATACTGTCTAACCTCCACAAACAACAGCTTTCACACTTACACTCATTGCACCAAAACAATGAAATCTAAAGGCCAAAACAGGATGAAAGAAAACAGAACCCACCCACATTCCAGCTCAGGTCCTTAATATAGGATCTGGCTGACTAACAAGCTCCCTATTAAACAAACACACAATGTCTCTCCAGCCTTTCTCCCCCCTTCAGGTCCACCACAAGTGGAATTCACCTTCCTAAAGAAAACTGGAAACAACAGAAGAGTCAAACATGTAGACAGGGCCTCATCCTGACACACAAACATATAAAGCGGAAGCTGCATCATCTTCAAACTTCCCTGTCTGTGCTGTTAGCATGTGCATGTGCAAGTTGTATGGCGTCGCAGCCAGTAGCCCTTTCGCATGATAAATCCATGGTGACAGGTGCTTAGTTGAGCCAGTACACAGGAACACGGGACCTCCCACCGAGCTGCCATCACCCCATCCCCGCCTTTAGACCCCCAACAGAAATACACACCTTTGATGTGTTTTATATGCCTGTGGTTTATGTGAATATGAATAAAGGAACGTTCAGCCCTGTCGGCTGTGCACAGTGGGGGCAGTCAGTTTATAGCAGAGCTGCTTTTGGAGCCAAGGAACAAGCAACCTTAAAAATATTTGTTCTATGTATAAACTGAATATGGGTTTTTAAAAGCCCAGATTGTCAGTAGCCAGCGTTTTTTTGATTGTAGTATTTTTAAGTTTGACTGTTTTCTCACTAAAACTTAAATATACTGTAGGCTATTCTGTGCTTTTCTAGTCATGTTGGCATTATGGCTATAGGATGGGAATGTTGGTCATCCTATCACCTTGATCCACTTTGGACTGAAATATCTAAATGATTATTGTCTAATTATTTAGAGATTGTGAAGGCACAATACGGTACCAGATTTTCCTTGACTTTCCATCTAGCACCATGAGGTTAATATATGTGGATTTTAGTGAAAAGTTTTATGTAGGTTGCCATGAAATATAGTTCAGAAACTCATGTTCCACTCAGGAAGAGCTGTTATAATTTCGGTTTGGTTGTTCTCTTGCAAAATCGTCAGGTAAGCATTTAAATCAATCCAACATTTTAGATTGGATCAGAAATCTGACACTCCTATTATCCTCCACTGTACTGTACTGAGTGTTGTGTTATTTAGCGACTCTTAGCATGGTTACAAATCCAAAATGATGAAAAAACAAAAAAAATAACTGCAAAACAGCAACTGTGAACAGCTTAGCATGCTGACATTAACATTTACCACACAGCATGGCTGCCTCTAAGTACAACCTCACAGCGCTGCTAGCACTTCAAATACACAGGCATATTTACTATAAATAGTACATTTGTACAATAATCTGACAAATTAGAATTTTAACTTCTGATCTGATCAACTTATTTTGTAAAATACATATAAATATCAAACGAATCAAACAGAAGTATACCCAGCCAATTTAGATGCACAACACGGACTGCAAAGGAGAGATTTTCTAACCCAGTGAAAGCGAGTATTTGCTTGACTTATCACCAAATCAAAATATCAGTGAAGCACTAATCTGAACTTCCTGTCTCAGCTGTCTCACTCACATTGATGATGAGTGTCAGTGGCTCTCCAAGGTGGTGTTTAATCAGCTTCTCTTTGTTGGCGGTGAAGAACTGAGGGTCCTCCACATACTCCAACAGGAAGTGACCTTTTTGAAGCTCCTTTTCCTCATCCTCTGGATCACCGCCAGAGGATGAGGGGCTGTCCCCTGTGTAGAGGACTCCGTTCAGCAAGAACTGCACTGAGGTCTGCTGCGACTGGCTGGACGATGGGGATGCGCAGGTGATTGTTGACGGAGAGAGCACTGTGCAATGCTGCAGGAGGACCAAAGAAGTTAAAATGGATTTGACATCACCTATCAGATGTTTAGTTCACTTTAAACTGTTATGAGCGGCCAATTTTCAGATGATTACTCACAGCTTCTCCGATTCCTAGCACCTTCATGGTGACACTCTGCACCAGATCAAAACCCTGGCCTGTCACTGTGATGGTCCTGCCACCACTGTGACACACACACACAAATACACAGACAGAGAGAGAGAGTCACATCTCAGCCATGAATAAAATGTGCCAAATTCAAACTGTTTTGCATGGGGACCCGATAATAATGCAAAATAGTTTGACTGTAGTGACAATCCGCACACATGTCATCAGAGACATGCCGCTGCCCTGGTACAAACATACCGTGCTATTTAGAACACAGAGGGAGAAAATGCTGCACATCAGGATGACATTATAGTAATGACTTATGTCAGTGACTCTGGGAGGGGAACCACAGAGTCATCCAGCTTGAAATGGTTTGCACATTTTGTTTCTAATGCTTGTGGTGTGTGCGGTGCACTACTTACCTGAGGTAGCTCTTTTTGGGGTGGATGAAGCTGATAGTGGGATTCTTCTCGTAGGTATATGTGGTACTAAGCTCTTCATTTTTACAGGGAAGGTTTTCAAACTCCATACACACTGTCACTGGTTCAGTGTGTGCCTGCGAGGCTGGAGGCATGATGCACTCAATGGTTTCATCTGTTTTCCTAAAAAATTAGGCAATCGTTGTAACCACACATCTTGTGATGTCTACAAGTGCTCAAAACGGTTTCCACTTATATTTGATGCAGCTTGGCAGAGTTTTATAAAATCACTACTTCGCATTACACTTCAACAAGGCTTAGAGTCAAGTAGGGCCTGGGTCATAAAAATTACAATTAAGTCTTAGCTTGAAAGCAATTAAACCAACTGTCCTGTTAACAAAAATCACACACCTTTAATATTTAATTATTAGGTCTATTTATTTACAACATTTAGTGTCTGCTATGTAAAAACACTATTAATACATGGAAATCAACAAAATGTGCATTATGTGCAATTATTAAACAGCCAGTATTCAGAGACACATTTGCATCTTGCTCATGAGAACTTTGCAACGTTTAAGACAGACACGATGCTTCACTTGACAAAAAGACTCAAAACTAATTCTGGATAAAAGCAATTCAAAGTGACTCATACTTACTCTGTGATGGTGCATTCCAGTGTGTTGTTGACCTTGACTCTGACCTGAGAACCAATGTCCAGGTGTTCCCCCCTAATGGTCACTCTGGTTCCTCCAGCTCGAGAGCCCTTTTTTGGATCCATGGACAGCAGCCTTGGGACCTTAATACACAGAGGAAAGATACAGCACATGACTAACACCTGACAGCTTCTGTTGCTGGAAAAGACAGGCTTAATAAATGATTTGTGTTCTATGAAGTTTTTTCTAACACAAAATAAAATCTTTTCTCCTTCTTTGAGGTTGAAATAACTCAGCTTTACAGATTGGCTGAGGCAGCTGCTGACTATAACAGTAAATTAGTGAAGAAAACTGTGAAGGCAGCCCACGCTGCAGTATGGTGAAGTGCTGCTGAAGCCAACAGGCCTTTGGGCTGAAGCGTCCAGGACAGCTATACCGAGGTAATAATGTTGCATACATGCATTCATGCATACACGTGAAAAAGTGCACACGCACACACGCGCACACACACACACACACACACACACACACAAACACACACACACACACACACAAATAAAAGCTCCTCAGGCAAAGATGAATAGCCCTGTCCAGCTTTGCAGCTACCAACATCAGCATTCCTTTCTGAACTTTCTATCCCACCATGAACCTTGCCTCCAGGGAAGCCTCTTATCCTCACTGACAGGATTCACTTCCTCAGTTTGCGCGGAAGGAGGGGACCTATTGTGTGTTTGTGTGTCAGAGTGGGTGTAAGGAGGCAGATGTTTCCTTCTAAAGGTTTGAGGAAGGAGATGCAATAGAGGCACATATCCTGTCTCTGAAACAGCTTTCCCTTTCTCCCGCATCATCCCCTCCAAACCCCGCAATAAAAATTTCTGTCATGATGAGCATCTCTGTGCTGGATAAAGAAGTCTGAGAGGAGTTCCCACAGCCTGGCATAATGTTTGTTGTTCTGGATTTACTTCATCCTCATGTACCAAAGTAGAGCTTCAAGATAGGGGTGATCTCTGTGGGATGACTCACAGGCAGAGCTGCAGAAGCAGCTGAAATGAAAACCCATTCCTGAACCTAATTATAACAACTATAAACAAAAAGAAACAAAGAGCTTAGATGGGTATTTCCACTGGCTACTCTTAATCCAATGGGACATTGTGTGGGTCGAGGTCAAATAACACAATGCTGACTTGCTTGCCTCACCCAGTGATGAATACAGAGCAAAGGCACATTCCAATACTCGCCATATTTGTTTTTGCTGGCAGCAAGAGTAGAATGACAATGGTGCTTAGCTGCAGCTCAGTTGAATGTTTGAAGATTCCCACACACTTGCATTCTTCTGAATCATAAAACTCATCTGTTAACACTCAACTGACACACTTGGGAAGGGTTTCCCAGTGGGGAACAAGCAACAAGACAGTGAAGAATGTGAAGGAAGAGGCTGATGGAACAGAAAGCAAAGATCAGCAAGAGGATAGAAGTCCGGAGAACACTTACTAAGTACGAGAAGCTCTCCTTTGATGACCCCGTCCCACTCTGTTCCACATCCACTTGGACAATATCTGTCTTGTCATGTGCAGACCTCCCGGTGACACACACCAGCCTGGATAATTTAAAAAAGAATGTATCATCCTATTAGCTGTCAGAACATCATAATCAAAGATCAGTTAATAAAAAAACCCCGACAACAGTGGATAAGAGCACTCAAAAACGCAGCTTATAAATTTAATGAATTAATTTAAAAAGGGCTTGCTTAGATCAAATTGCAGGTGACAGGAACCAATACCAAGACAAAGAAAGATATCTTTATTATGACTGCTAAACAAAGATATATTTCATCTTGGAGAATGGTGGTTATGAACCAATTCATCAAAATATATTGCATTTACATATGCAATCCAATAAAGCCTTGAGATATCAGATATTAAGAGTTGTAAAGTTCAAAGCTCCGCAGACCAGATGTGTCTAACCACAGAGGAGATTAAGGGGGTGCCGAGGCTTGTTCTCTTGCCTCCTGGCTGCGATTAAACCTTGTGTCATCAGTGCACGTTCTACAGGGACGTCTCATATTAATGACACAGTGGTGTACCAAGGCACAGGGATCTACTGTTCTGAGGCCTCACTGGGATAAATGTACTAGGGAGAGCCCAACCTTTATCACCTCACATGATCCCCTTCCAGATTGACACCCTGTCGGTTTATTTAGTCAGGTGCCGGGTGCTACAGTGGTTTTGTATTCTCAGCTAGTGAAAGAATGATTGACAGAGGAGCTGTGGGGAATTTACATAAGTGGAGGAGCAGTGTTTTATGTAGGAGGACCTGGCAGGACATACGGTGAGACAAGACTTGGCTGGACAGATTTGAGCCTGGCTGGGGTCAGGCTGCAAGGGCTGAGACCAGGGATGGAGTTGTATCCAATGTGTTTTTAAATGTTAGGCCTCATCTAACTTGCCCAACTCATGTGTTTTCTGTTTTAATGGAACCAAAGCCTGAACCACTGTGGCATATAATAAGCCCAATTAAAACATGGATTTTCTTTATAAGCCTCAATAGCTGTTATAAATACACTACAATAACCTGCTGTAACACCCATCTGTTGATTGCAGGATCTACACTTCTGCTCATTAATTACAGGAGCACCAGGTAAAGACTGTCGTTGAACTCAAATTATACTCCTGTCAGTTACGTGGCATGAGGGCAGGCTTGCACCTGTTTGAAGAAAATGCATCATTTCACATGCTCTGATTCAGGGAATAAAGAAAAAAAGGAACATTAAATGAAACATGGCTAATCACAGATTCTAGCCTGATGGAAATAAAACAAATTGGAGCCTGAGTCAGCCTGGACCTGCAGGGCTGCTTCAGGCCTAACTGAACTCAGGCTGAGAGTCAGGTTCAGTGACCTGACCCTGGTTAAGTGGCAAAAAAGGGCAGATGAATTAAGTATAAATAATTTTTTTTTTTTTTTTTCTGTTAAAACTGAGGTTTGACTATTATGAGGTAGCTACTGTATTGCAGCAACCTGTAGTAACAATGTTTGCAGCAGGTAACATGGCCCTAACTGAAACAAAAAAAAAAAGGATTAAACAGTCTTCTGAATGCATAATCCACAATTCCACTTATAGTTTATACGTGTTAGACATCTTCTGAAAGCCCACATTCAGAAACAAATACATATGGAAAGAGTTTTGTTTTACAATATCTCATAAGGCCTTTTTAAAGGAAACTGAATTCCACATTTTGTAAGACTTTTTATGGCTTGCAGACAGTGTGTGAGTGAGCAGAGTGTGATGCTGATGCAATGTGACTCCAGGCAAAGGACAGGCAGACTCCGAGTAGGAACAGACAGAGCGTGGACTGACCCCTGCTCTGCATTCTAGCACAGCCCCACTGTGGAGATATTATGGGTCTCAGAGGGCAATATTTTGGCTAGCACTGAAATGTCTCTGATAATTTCCCTGAAGTGGATGATGAGGATCATCAACGATCAAGTCCACGTGTTTGGATGTGAGCGTTGTCTGGGTGCTGCTAAATGGACAAGGCGAAGGCTACTCAAGGCTCACATGGAAATGACAGAGAAGGCAGAATGGAGGATCTGAGCCAAATATCCAGAGAAGTACTCCAGTAAATGAGGTGTGCCTAGACTGACTGTGCAATTAATTAAAATGTTGACACCAAGTCAGTGGAGCACCGTCTCTCCTGTGCTGCACATTTTCCTTGTGGCACGCAGATGTGATCTTTAACCTCGTAGCACACGAGCAGACACCTGTCTCAACAACACTGGTAAATGAGGTCAAATGTGCAGGTGTGTGTTCTGGTGAGTATCTGTGTGCGTCATTGTGTGTGTGTCATTTCTGAGAGAGCTTGTTTGAATTTGATATCTTGTGAAAAATGATATTTCTATGAATCACAGTTATTTTGTGACATCATTGCATCTTCAAAGTGTTTTAGGCAAGGTATGAATACATGTACATTTTGTTTTCTGAATTAGGTTTAAACTGAGTAAGATTAGATGTCCGAGGACTGAACATAAATGTGTTAAGTTAATGTGATGAGATAAAATCAAATCTATTGTAACCTAACAGAAGCTCCCCATAAGGATAGGAGCTGAAAGATGTGCGTGTGTATGCGCAAGTCGAATGTGCTGACACTGTCAGATGCACTGACATGTTATGATTTGTCAGTGCCACTTCCAGCAATGAGGATATGCTTCGCTGTCATAACAACCAGCCTCGGGAGCCAATGAGGAATGACGACACAAGATGAGATCACCCCGGCGGTGAAATGTGATTCAGTGTTTTTGACATGTGTGGTTTGGGGAAATGTGTCAGGTAGCCGGAGTGGCAGGTGAGACCCGCAGGTCACCGTGAAACTGGTCTTAATACAATGATTGGCTTCAGTGGAGCAAGACCAGATAAACAGTTCCATTCAAGGAACATTACAGATACTGAATGGAAGTTTGGATATAATTGTGGAGTTTCTGACTCTGTTATGCTGGTGTGAAAGTGGGGTCCTGCTGTCTCCATGGTGACTGTGTGATGGTCCCTGAGCTACAGTGAGATGGCAATAGAGTTATTTAAAATGAGAAGTGTGTTGCATTTTAATATTTGTGAACACTTGCCTCATGAATACACGAGTCCACCTGTGTATTAAGAGATGGTTTCTACTAATGATGCATGATGGTGATTTGTGAGACACAGTTTAGAAACTTGGCTTTTGAGGTTTTCTTAAAATAAAAGCTTGTCAATTACAAGCATTATTACAATTACACAGGCATCACTGGCACATATAAGTACTTTTAATGGATTATTTTACTGTGCACTTCTTTGTTATGTATTTATTGCTAAGATTATAAAATACCAATACACCAATTTAGCATTGTACGTCTGCAATAGTGTTGTAGTTCTACTTGTAGTAATTACTGTATATACCGTCGGACTGTTAGCCTTATGCAGAGACCAGGCTCATGTCTTTCTAACTTCTTTGCACATGTGCAGATTTTTTTGAGCTCCAGTCAAAGGAGTTTGTCGAATTACTCCCAAAGACCCGTAAACAGACTCTGATGTGTTCCTGAATATACAATGAAAACCTGCATCACAGGTATTATAGGAAAAGTTTTGATATTGTTCCCAAACTTTCTATCTTAAAGTTATTCTAGTTAGCTGTCACTATAAGTAATAATTTACGCAGTTCTCAATGTGCTGTCTGATCTGAGTTTTGTTTTCATAAGTTCAGGTATGAAAAGTTTGATCGCTGAGATGTACTTTACATATCAGGATTTCTTCAAGGTTTATCAAATGAGACAAATCTTTCATTCACTTCTTCTGTCTCTATTTATGCCTGCCGTCCACCTGTACACTCACCTGCCTGAAAGCATGCCAGGTTACCATGACAACAGGTAATTGGTTCCTATCATCTCACCAGACCTATCTGCAGCAAAACTGCATATTTTAACCAGTCTTTTATATATATACAAGTTAGACAGTTTAAAACATAACTAAACAAATTCAAGGTAATAGAAATTAAACAAAGAAAAAAGTGCCCACACAATGTTGTGCTTCAACAGACACTTTAATAAGAGCTGATGTAAACGTGTGTGCACATTTGTGGATCATAATTCAGCCATACTTACTCTACAGAGACAGTGTAGCGCTCAGGCTGTAGATTACAGGACACATCTCCAATAAAGACCTCCACTGCTCCTGCCCTGCGGCCCAGGTTCCTGCCCTGTACTGTCAGCAGCGTGCCTCCTTCCACTGGACCCCTCAGGGGGAAGATCTGACAAAGACAGATTGAAGTAATGAACAGGGAGAAAAAGAAGCCTGTGAAATCCCTGTAATAAGCACAATATATTAGAGCTAATAAGTAGATAACTCCCCTTAAAATGCTTCACTAATGATAGGTGATAATGAACATGACAGAGAATTAAGAGAATGGAGATCTGTCTCTGATGCTGACATGGAGTGTGGCACAGAGAGACACAAGGACAAGTGGTCCGTGTAAGTGTTCTTCAGCTGAAGACTGAGATCTAATTGAATAGACACATGATTTAGGCGTACCCACAAACACACACACACACACACACACAAAGCAGACTCTTAACTGTGCCAGTCTGAGACTCTTCAGCCTCTAATCCTCTACAGCACATGCAAATAAAGAGCAGCTTAAGAGCCCCCTTCACATCCCATAAGAGACAGACAGAGTAAGAGAGTGAGGGCTGGAGAGGCGAGGTGGAGAGCACAGCAGAAAGGCAGAAAGGTGGATGAGTGGGGAGGCAATTTAGGGAATTGAGTGTCATGAGGAGAGTGAATGCTGATGGTGGTGGTGAGAGAGCAAATTAATGCACAGCGCTTTTAGCTTTCATCTGTTTCCCTGTGTCTGCTCTGTCAAATTCCTTAGTCCAATTTCTGCTGTTGTTCAGAGTCAAACTCTCATGCATCATTTCAGCCCTCGCTTTTGGTCTCTTAACTTTCCGTTCAGTGGCCATGTAAAGAAGGGAGAGTCACCACAGAAACACAGCTTTAAAGATAGCATCTCCGACAGCCAGACAGAAGCAATCTACCATCATCTTGCCACTGTAGCATAGCTAGCCCCGCAGTGTGCATGCTTTTCCGAATGAGCCCCTGGCTGGGCCAAGGTCACTGTGATCCCTCTGTGTTATTACCCTGGCCCCAGCTCTACCAGAAACTGAGTTTAAGAATGAAAACAGCACTTCTGTTTGGTCTAGGTAACAGAACAAGGTTTGGTTCTGCGTGCAGATCATTTGAAGCCAGAAAAAGTAACAGCACAAATAAATAAACCACATATTTCCCAGCTAAAAGAGCGATGGTTAAGTAAAGAAACAATGAATTACATTTGATATCGTGTGAAAACAAGCTGTTGGACAACTACCCGTTGCTTGTAGTATTTCTGTGGGATCTAAGCCAAAAGACGTGATGTAAATGTTTTTCAGTTATATTAAGCTTTAATATTAAGTGTGACCACTGTGTTCCTTATTACAATATTTAACTTCCCACCACAAAAACACAAACCCACATTCTTTCATACAAGCGTAATATACAAATAAATGCATGAGTGAGGCAGAATGGCAGACATACACACAAAAGCACCCACTCTCTCTACAGAGCTCAGCAGTAAGCAGAGTTATTTATTATCACTATGCGTCTTATAGCACCTAGTGTGTCTCTGTGGTACCATTGAGCATTGACATCAGCTGGCATGGTGTTCATTTACACCTCTTACAAGTCTGGGAGTCTTGATGTACAGCACAAACTTCGCCAGGCCTCCTGGGAGATCACAGGGTGTGAATGTGTCTCACTGAAAACCTCCACAAGGAATGCTGGAGAACACATTTGAGAACTAAATTATTCAAGTAAAAAAAAAACCTCTACCAACTGTATACTGTACATGCAGATACTGTATGTAACCAGCAGCAGATAAACTATCTGACAGATATAATCCAAATGTTTTTTTTTGGGTTTTTTTTTTGTTCTGAACAGATCGCTTTGAGGTCAGAGCTTTCCTTCGTCTCCTCACTCCACTTCCACTGCATCACACTAATCAAGGAGGACGTGAGGACAAAAACAGGAAAAAGCATCTCACAATATTGTACCCCTCACCGCCATTTCTGTGCCCAACTAGCTCTCCATCCTCTCTCCCAAACCCTTTATGTCTAACCCATATCCCTCTGTTCATTTTTCTTTTCATGTTGTGGATAAACTCTGTTTGGCAGTTCCTGTTTTGGATGGTGAACTACCTCTAATCAATGTTTTTTTAAACAGTGGATGAGCCCACATATAAAATGAGAATAAAGAGCCTGCAGAGATAATAAATGTCTTCATTGTCTTACATAAATGTGTTGAATAGAGAGCATTTTTCACAATTACATGGTATGTGGCAAAGTTTGGGCCACATACTGAATAATATAAAGCCCTCCATATTATTGATAAGTTGCTGCTAGTAACTTGTGATAGAGACAATGTGACAAAGAAAAACAAGATAAACGTGTTTCATTATCTAAGCTGTGCACACAGTCACCAGGACTAAACAACAAAGAGCTGCTGTGGAATGAGTCTGTGTGAATGTTTGTGGAGAGCAGATCTTTTCCTCCAGAAGCCGGAGCACTCGGGGTTTAACCCCTGTGGATTCTCTGGCAAAACATGGCTGCCAAAGCATTGCATCACACACCCTACTGAACCACAGCTTCACTATCCTTTCTGCAACCAGCTCTCCTGGGAGAGCCAGTAGGAGAGTGTGTGTGTGAGAGAGAGAGAGAGAGAGAATGAGTATTTCCACAATGGTCTACCCACGCATACACATCTCAGCCCAGCTAACTTCAGTCATGTAAGAAGTCCACATAAGTTAGACTCTCACAGAGCATCCTGTTAGTCACAGTATGCTGACAGCTACAAAGAATGAGGAATAATCATGAATGCTTCAATATGGCCTATTTGTGTGGCAGATTGCACGTCTATGTGTGTATGCGTGTGTATGTGTCTGCCTGCTTTGTTCTGCTTGCTTATTCCCCTAAACCGAGCACGTTTTATCTACAGGAAGTTCAGGCCGACTGGGTTTCATGTGAGCCATACTTCCCATGACCGCCTATCTTGGCTGCGCCGGTATAAGTAGTGGCAGAAAGAGCTTGGAGGATGGCTTTAAACACACTCTCTTACACTGAGTAAATCAATGTGATCATGCAAATGACCTCCACAGGTTAGAGGAAGGCCCTGCTGGTAATCGTGATGACCATTTTGATGTAACCGCAGTCAGATGTGGGGTAAGATAAACACTCCTTAATTCCTTTTACCAGTGTGGTGTTGCTCTTTTTGTGGTCACAAATCTAAAACCCCTCTAGATTCTTATTTGCTTTCTTTTAGTTTCTGTGGTTTTCTACACAAAAACATTATACACATGTAGCTTTCATTCCCCATCCAAACAGTTTACACATATACTGTAGTTACTCAGGGCCAAAGGTGTTCCCATGCCCTCCTGAGTGATTGCAGATCAACTCAGCCGTGTCCCCAGAGGGCTGTGGCTAAGTGAGTGTTAGTGTTATTACTAAGTGAACTGCTTTAATGATACTCTATTCAAACATTCCCCCACCAGCTGACGCTGGACAGACAGTGTATGAGGGCACCACACCGGGTGAGTGACCCCATGATTCACCATTTTATGGCTTGAAAATAGAGCCTGGAAGCTAGAGAGGAGGTGAGGGCAGTGTGAGGATGAGTGTGAATGTTTGTAGTCCACAATAAAGCACATTTAAATTGTGATCTTACCTTGTGGATCTCAGGAGCAGGACACTGATCCCTAATTGGCTGGCAGTCATCCCGTGGCCTGCAGCTGTTTTCACACCAAGCACAGAGGTGGCCCTGATCCTCCCGACCCCAGCACTGGGAACAGTCCGAACTACCCACTGCACAGTTGTACACTTCGACTAGAGAGAGACAGAGAGACAAATATTGTTGTAATACAACATCACTGAAATGCTTTGCCTCATCTGGTTAACCTATGGCACTGTAGACTTCTATGATTCTTTTATAACTTATATGGCCCATCTGGGCTACATGCTCTGAATAAACATCATAAGAAGATAGGAAGATATATTCATAGCTATAAAAATAAACCATGAAAAAAAGAAAGCTAGAAGAGTGGAAGAGAACAAAGCCAGTGAGAAACAGATGATTATGTTCATGTTCCAAAGTGCCTCCCAGTGAGAAGTCCCATTTGTCTCACTGCATGTGCATCTGCGCATGCATTTGTGTGCATATTACCAGTGTCTGTGTAAGTGCCTGTATGTGTGTGATCAAGAGTGTGTATTTTTAAAATTTGATGACTCTGCAGGTTATGAAGCAACCGTCATGTCTGTTAACAGCGCAGCGTGTCTGGCAGTGGCCCAGGGCTGTTGTTCACATGGTAGACACATTGTCTGTGAACAGCACATCTGGGACTGGGATAGGCAAGGATTGGCTTGTAGCTGCAATTACAACATGCCAAGTTCAACAACACACACGAGTTTTCATCATCTCACTGTTGTCATGGAGCTCAAAATGTATTTGCAACAATACATATGGACATGGCTTGTAAGAGGCATTGATAACACCTTAAATTGCAGCTCCCTATGTTCTATAACCATTATGTGTAATTAGACAGTAGCAGCATATGATATTATGGCAAATTACTGGTTGTTGGCAAATTATGTGTTGTAATACACAAACTACTATTATTGCAAGTGAAAGGCAATCTAACACTGTTTGTCCCTGTAAGTGAATCTTTATTTTTCTCCAGCATTAAAAAACATTTGTGCACAAATTAAATGCATTCTGGGAGTAACAGTGGCAGCTATGTCAGCTTTTGTCTAGTTTTTGTGGATGTCTAATTACACCACAAATAGAGGAGCGCTGAACAAACAGCTGAAGTGTGGCAGATAGCAATTTTCATCTGTTTTTTTAACATGTCTACATAACCATGGATGTATTGTCTTACCTTTCATGGGCTGAGGGCTGTCGACAAAAATATCCTCCCCCTGTCCACTGAAGTCTCCTCTCCTCCTCAGGTTGAGGTGGTAAATCTGACTCTTCTGATTAGTGGACAGCTACATTCGCAGAAAGGTAGGTGGTAAAAATAAAAGAGGTTGTGATGGGCATCTCTTCAGCGTGAATGTGTGTGTAGTGTGTCTAATTATGCTTCCACATACTCCCTGTGTTTGCTCTAAATAATAATGGGTTCTCAGTCAACTTATAAACAAGGGTTTAAAATAATTGCAATAAAAACAACTTACAAACAGGGTTTAAATCTAACAATCATGTGCAATCATGAGCACACTGAACCAGTTAATGTGCAGTAGCTAAGTTAGAACTTAACTGATCTTTATTCAGACTTGGCAAATTAACTCACAGGTAATTTCTGGTAGGGGACTGTCTATACTTACTGTCACTCCACTGCACTTGACAGATGAGCTGTTCAGCCATGTGGCCTCATATTGCTGGTCTGTCCCAAAGTCACAGTACAGCTTTTCCTCCTGTCAGGCAGAGCACATATTTTAAACAAAATGCAGTATTTCAACAATAACAAGCAAACAAAAACTGATATTATGTCCTTGCAATGAGAGAATCAAAATAAGATAGTTTGAAGAAAGCATCTGGTAAGAAATGCTTTCTCAAACATGTCTGGGAACAATTGACAACTCTGAAAAAGTACCAGGAAACTGAAGTAATCCAAAATAATTGTCCCTGCCAGGAAAAGATGCAATCCATTCAAAATTCATATTCATAAACATCTGGACTCCCACACCTCAGCAATTCATCTGGGAGCCAGAGTAATGAATATGAAATCATTCTTCATAAAATGAGTGCCCTGAGTGTAACTGAGCCAAGATATGTGAAGTTAAGAAGCTAAGATAGGTAAGAGCAGAAGAGGATAAGGCCTTAAAGTGGAAGAAATCATTCTAGCCAGCTTAAATTGGTCTACTTTGATCGGCCTCTCCAGGACTTTGCCATTTCTCAGTGCTTTTTGACACCAGAGAACCTTTATGTTTCTTGCATGCGGCTAGTTCTTTTTCCCAGAAAAACAACAACCGCGCTTTGAAATTCTCTCTGGATTCATGTTTAGTGTGAGAACTAATGGACAGTGGAAGATAAACTTGCAAGCATCTGCTTGTTGATAAACGCCTTGTGATAAATAGCTTTATATTTATCACAGTAACATCTAAATTATTTAAGCTTGTCCTTTGGTAAAAATGTCAGAACCAAACCAAAATGAACCACAAATTCCACAGGGGTCTGAATGATGGCGACACTTCTAGAGAGAACAAATATGACCGCCACCACATTTCCTGCTCTGTTGACTCGCTGACAGAATAGAGACATTATTCAAACAGTCAGTTTGTAAAAACTTTCATAATAAAGAGTAGTATGACTAGCATACAATCACATCCAGGCTGCCCTGAGGAAGTGCATGTGTGTCGGGGGGTTTATAAGTGAGTCAGTGTCTGTCACCATAGCAACACATCAAGGGAGGGCTTGAAAGGCCAGTCAGGGTAGGCGTGTGACTGTCCACACCTGGCAACTAGTCGACACTGGAATTTTAAGAATACACCAGTCACATCCCTATCAGTGATGCAGGATCAGCCTTTGAATCGCCCAATGTAGATTAAGAATGAGAATAGGAGTTTAAAATATACTGATCTGGAAAGCTACCTGAATTTAAAAGCAACATGAGCAAAATAAAGCTCCTGCCACTTGTGCCGCCTCAGATCGACTGCTCATTGTACACTGTGCTGACGAAGACACAGCTCAGCTAGTCACAGTTAGATACCATAGACATGGCTGGCACAAACAGCCGAGCAGTGAGCAACATAAGCATAAAGTTATTCGCTCATTCTTCATTTTTATCTCTACCTCACAACATGGAGATCACCCAAACTCAGGTTTTGCTCATTCATTGACCCAAATCACAGCAACACAAGCATCCATCTGTGTTTAACTCCGCTTGAAGCAAACACACCATATGCTTCTGTTTTATTCCAATCATTTTCACAACATCCATTTTAGATAAAATCCAGCTCCGTAGGGGTTTGTCATCTGTCATACCTCCTGGATGTTTCTGAGGGATAAGGTGAAGTCCTGGGACATTCCTGATGGTGCTGGAGGAACCTCTGAGGCAACCAGGCTGGGACAGGAAGCTGCATTCTGTGGTGAGGTGGGGTGTAGGGTCAGGAAGTGACATTTAGGAGTAAAAAAAAACAATGACTCCCCTGCACATATCCGCAACCCAAAATACCTGTCCTGTTTATCTGGAGGAGGAGGAAATGAGAGGGTGAAGTCTCGCTCTGAGGGAAACAACAATAGCTTCAAATAGGGACGATAAGAGATTAGAAAAACAGACTGACCGGACACTGTGATGGGCTCAACAGAACAGGAACCCCCACCCCCTCCGTTTTCTCCTCATGACCTACATTACAAAAACCTAATAGAGTTTTTTTAAAGTTAAAAAAACCCCCTCAAATTTAAATACCTAAAAGTGACTTATAAAGAACAAGCCTCTTGGGCTTTAATAGGTTTGTTTTCTGTATCTTGAGATCTGAAATAGCATGCCTGACTGAGATTTATTATGTTTGCTTAAAAAAATGCAGTGATGTCTTTATTACTTCAGTTGTTTGACAAAAAGAGCTCTTTCCCTTTCGATTTTCTCTTGTGATATAAAGCTGAATGGTAAACACTCACAGCAATAAAACACTTAAACACTAGAACCAGACCTGTGGAAGAGCAGCTGACCAGACCACTGTGAGTCACATCCTCTCTCCTCTAACTGGGAACGCTACTGTGAGTGGACAAAGTCAGACCCCCGCATCCTGAGGGTCAAAGTCTGGGATTGCTGGGATCATGTCTCCTCACACAGGCCATGGGACGTAGCTTGGCAGTAAAACTCCATGAGAGGTTGGGGGGGGGTTCAGGGGCAGGAATAATAGGATGGCTGCCTTAGACTTGATGCTGTGAGGAACATGCACAATGGATGGTGGTATCTGGGGAGTTTTAATTGGTTTCAATGAGGCTACACTGGTTCTGAATACATTTCCCAGTTTCACAGTCTTTTCATGCACTTGTGCCAAGCTTTTTACACTATTTGGTTTGTTTGTTTTTCAGAGTACTTTACACCCTTGTAGGCTTCATACTGCCAAACATACATCTACATAATCCATTTGTACAGTCACCTACTTGAAATTAACGGATATATAAAACCATAGCTAAAAATGTAGGTGTAGATTTTCTTTGCTGGCAACAAGCAGTCATGACATTAATTCCCTACAAAAACAGGGTGGCAGTAATATATTCTTCCACATGCTGTGATATTAAAACTAACTGCCAAAAAGGGAAACTTTAGAGGAGGCCAGAGGATCTCTAAAATAGTACATTACCCTGTTATGAGTCTTTAAAACAGGACCTCCTGAGATTTTATAGCTGGCTTCAATATTTCTACAGACTGTTGTTGAGACACTTATAACCTCACACTGAATTGGCACATGACTTCTATTGCCTAACCTGTCTGGACTCAGATCATTACACCACACTTAGAGATGTTGGACAGTGGAGTATGGACTATGTCTGAGGCCCTGTCTTGTGGGATGTTAATATTATGAGATGCTCTAGGCGTCTGTTTGGTTGATGGATTAGAAATTGGGGAATTACTTACCTCTAGCAGGTCGGGCTTTGACTCATCTTTACTGGAGACACAAAGGTGGTTTTCTTGATCCCAATAACATTTCCACCTGGTGCTCAGGCAGCTCACACATCTGACATTAATGAACACATACAAACACGGAAAACAGTTGAGAAACAGGAATCAAAAGTTGCCATATCTGGACTATTTTCTCGCCTATATCTCACTTTGATCTGTTCCCATGCAGTAAATATAGTTCTTCAAAAGTTGAGTATGTGGCACGCTGTGATTCATTTGGAGAGTAACACAAACAGAGAGGCCCAACTGATTACAGGCATCAAAGTTTAGCTTTAATAAAAGGAAGTAATGATTAGTCACAGTAGCAGACACATTCATTCCACAGTTGCGCCACAGCCAGCCAGGAGGTCAAACTGAGCCAAATCTGCTGAGATGAAACAAAGCACTTCTCTGTAAACACTCTGGTAAATGATGATGTGCATGTGTGAATCCTGACTCCTGCATTTATATTTTTGTGCAATCCAGTTTGAGTTTTACACTACCTAAGTGAGGATGTTTTGACAAGTGGGAACATCAGCAGCTAGTAGGTGCCCTAAAATCCGTGCTCATTGGCCCCAGACATGCGCACATACAGGTTAAAGATCACCCCCTTTAAAAGCTGTTGGGTGGGTGTGACGTGTGGCGAGGCTTAAAACTGAAGATGCCTGTTTTTGTGAAATGAGGAGTCTCTGATGAATGTTTCATGTTTAAAGTCAAAGAATAACTCTGGTGATATTACACAGTATATTTTCTTTATGTCAACAAACGCTATGAAACCCTACTTACAAGTACTGTCAGTGTACACTAAACATGATATAATTTACTGTCTCTAATTGTCCAATAAATCACACTGCTGTACTGTTGTTGCTTTATTATCATTAACATAGGCCCTGTAGTTTATTGTGAGTTTATCCTATAGACACTGTCCTATTGTTGTAAAAACTCACTAGCACAGCAAATCCACAGCTGAAAATAGTTCTGAACAAACACACAATTTTCTCCTGTTTGAGAAACATTTGCTATAAACTACAGCGCCCAGTTGTTAGGAAATGTCTTTATTTATATTTTCTTTATATTTGTGAACAGTTTTTGACGGATAAACAAATGGGCATGGCACAAGTTGGAAAGTATTTTTACAGCATTTTGTTGGCATTTCACGTTAGCCCATAAATCACAAAGGGGGCAGCTATTTACACAGCCAAAGTTATGTCCTCTTGCTTTAAACTTAGAATTAAGTTGAGGTTAGAGAGTTGATTTACAAAGAGCACTAACTCCTACTGGTATCTAGCCATTTTGATTCTGTCGTTAGTTAAGGTTAGACATATAAATGAATGATAAAAGTAGTTGTGAATGTTACTGTGAATGGAGTACAGACAAGTGTCTTCAGTATAAACTTCCTAAAGTGGAACACCTCCAATTTACAGTATGTGTGTGTGTATGAGTGGTGTGTGTGTGTGTCACCGTATTGCCTTCGGAAAGGGACAGATGTCCCACACTAGGAATGATAGTGCCTCGAGTGATATCAGCACTCTGAGGGGGTCTTTAGATAGGGGGGAGTAAAAGGGGTGTAAGAGGATGCAGAACCATAATTAAAATGCATGTGTGTGTGTGTTCTTATTAGAAGCAGACGGCCCCCTCAAGGCTCTTATCAGCTGCAGCTTTTCTGTTTTCCATGACTCCCTTTCTGTCCTGCTAAAACACCTAAACACTACCATCCACCCACAATCACACACACACACACACACACACACACATTATTTGCACACACTCTCTCCCTGCCTGACCTAACACTGACAGTAAATACCCTATGACACTGCCCACCCCTACTCATAATGACCATACACACACACACACATATATACACACACACTAAACACACAGTCTGGCTCACACTCTCAGGGCCTCTCAGGCAACACAGCGGTTAAACACACATCCTCAATCATGTCTCTGTCAGAGAGAAACACATCCAGAAAAAAAGACGAGTTTCATAAGAAAGACTGAGTGAGCGGAGCAAACGGATAGAGACAGATGAGAAAACCAAAAAAAAGTAAGGAGATGTGCAAAAACCTGAGAATCAGGGAGAGACATAAAAAGCAAATAAAACATAGAAAGAGATTGTATTTGAGAGAATA
The DNA here is from genome assembly GCA_032362345.1 of Sandelia bainsii. Lineage (NCBI taxonomy): Eukaryota > Metazoa > Chordata > Actinopteri > Anabantiformes > Anabantidae > Sandelia > Sandelia bainsii. Next base: position 17,502,983 of record JAUMHL010000028.1, on the reverse strand, counting down.
AGATAAAACAGAGTGAGAAGGCAGGTTAGGCGTTCGGTCCTTGTGGGATGTTTGGTGAGACTCGAATGCTGTCTTCTGGTTGTCATTAACACTTTGCTTAGTGACCACTTCTAATGGGTCATGGGAGAACTGTACAAACATACTCACATACTAACACAACACACACCGACACAGTCACACAGATTCTTTGAAAAAGACACAAACTGATTAACAAACGTTCTGAATGCCACAAATACATATTTTGAAAATAATTGTCAGATTAATCAATAATGAGTATAATTGCAGACCTAAAACTCTTTTATCGTCGAGCCTTGTATCAGATGATCCACATTAGTGCTTCTGACACTGTCTCAAAATAATGTTTTGCTTTGGAAGACAGATTATTGGCATTAATGTTTAATAAAACTCACACATGCAGATGACATAAAATTTGGAACCATTAAAAGGTTTGAGATTTTAGCTTCAACTTATGAAGAAACCTAGGCTATAGATTTTTTTTCATAAAGCACAAAACAAAGAGACTCCACTATCTAGTTTCATTCAAATGCAGCTCATAAAAACCTCTTTAGGGATTATTAAAAAAAGCAGCTTGAAGTGATTAAAATCTGATAGAGTATAGTGGCTGCGCAGTTTGCAGCTCAATGCTCATCCTGTGAGAATGGCACTTTGCTCATTATCACCTTCAACAAACCGCCATCTAATTTCACACTCCTGGACCTTACAGAGCACCGAGGGGACGTGCACATTCTGGGTGCAGTCTTGAACACACGTACCTGCAACTGCTGAGTTCACACTTCCAAACCACTTTCAAAAATGGAACAAAAGGGACACACCCAAACGATCTCTATCTCAGGGAATCAGGATCAGGAACACACACACTCACATACACACACTCATATAGAAATGCCTCTCTGAGCCTAAGATCTGCCCATCAGATAAAGTTGATCCTCTGACATGGTCCAACATGCAGGACGCCAGCTGGATTGCTCCCAGATATGAAAAAAAACCTTCTTTGTGACCAGGCCATACAAGTCACAGTCCTTCACAAAAACAAACATCAACAGGACCAGCCAGACATACATATCCAATTTCCTTTGGCTTAACGTTTACAGCATATTAATTCCACATTTGATCCTGCGCTGTGAAACCTTGAGCAAGCCAAACACACAATAAGCCTCCCGGGAGTACGTGTTGGTAATATTTACCCACTGAGGCCTAAATAGAAACCAGGGGGAAAAACATGAGAGGAAGACGTTAGGGACAAAGCGGAAAGACCTCAGGGACAAACAGAGTAGAGAAGCTTTGCTGTTCTTTCACCTTCCAGCTATATGTGCACATGCACAAGGTAAAAGAGACTTGTTGACATTTGGCTGATATTTGAGTGATGCTATAGCTTGGCAAAGCCCCTGTAGGGACAATATTAATAGTGGTGTATTGGTATTTATTTCTCAGTAGGAGGATTTGTTTCAAGGGATGTCCTGTAATTCAAGTGGTCAGAGGATAAATGTCTAAGTAGTAGTACTTACATTCAGCACATAAGTTCCAATAACACAATGTAAAAATACTCACAAATAAAATACGTCCTGTATTTGAAATCAGTATAGCAATAACAAGTATTATCAGAGGGATTTACTTGAAGTGTCAGATATTACAGTACTCATTGCAAAAGAAATGGGCCCATGTGACTGATATATTATTGAATATCTAGGTTGTTTATACTGATGACATCAGTATGTGTTGAACTACTTTATGCATACGTTTAGACGAGTGATTCAAACCCAAAGATAAGGTACCGTCAAAGTGTCACGATGGGCTCATGATGAATATCGTTGTACAAAGAAAGAAGAAATGCTGCTACACACATTTGTGGTCATTTATTTTACATTTCTCAAATCTTTGGGTTTTTTTATTTTGTAGCATTTGTATTTTATAAGATATCCACATGTATGTGAATGCATAATCTGTAATATAGCTACGAACTATAGCTGCCATATAAATGTAAAAAGAATTGTCTTGCAATGTAGTACAGTCTGCTCAAGTACCCTACTTGACTAAAGTTATTTTCATCCACTGAATAAATGACTGTCAATTTAGGGAATCACCAACTCTGAATAAATGAAGAATTTGAGATAAACAGCTGCGACAATAAATGTGTGACTCACGATGTCTTGGGGTGTATTGCTCCAGTCCTCTCGCAGTCATAGATGATGAAGCTCCCAGATACCACAGATGTGCCATTCACTTTTATTGCCACTGAAACAGTCAGATGATCTGGAGAAACAAAGGCAAATAAACAAAGCTGCATGTGTCAAGCATTAAAGATGGTATCATTGTCATAACACAAACTAGACTAGACTAGCGAGACATCCTCAAGCTGGTCTAACAAAAGAGGAAATTACATTTGTTCTAATACAGTTCGACAGCTTAACCACTAAAAAAAAATCACATACTGTAACAACTATGGCTGAGAGCAATGGCACACAGCCAACTGAAAGCCTGTTTGTAGTCTCACCTGTGCCAGGGAGGATTGGTTGGTAGTTTTCTCGAGGGAGTAGTGGACAGGTCTGGATCTGAGCGGGACCATAGTCCAGGTGTACTGTGGCAGCTGTAGAAACACCTGGCCCATATTCACACTCCACCCGGGAGCCGACCAGATCAGGAACACTGCCGTTTATCAGGATGCCGACATCCTACGACAAGAACAGATATAGGAGCAATTAAAAATTCAATTTCACATGCCCACACACATATTCACATATCGTGTGTAATATGTACAGTTAATCAGATAGAGGCCAAATGGCGCCGGCATTGCTTTGGCATCACTTTGTTAGTTTGTTTAGGAGTTCAGGTAGAGAAACAGAGAAACTATGTGCAATGAAAAAACAGATGGCACAGTGCTACATTCACATCTAAATCTGGCTATGTGATGAAGTATGACAGACCTATAATGAGAAACATAACATCTCACTGACATGTCTAAATTTCTGTTAAGTCTTTTCAGTGTGAGAAAAAAGATAAGAGGGGGGTATGGAGGCGAAGTCTGTTAAGCAGAAGAGGAAGAGCAAGTGGCCGGCAACATGTGCTAATACGTCTTAAAAACTGCTCTATTGTTCAGTGGAATTGATCATTTCCTGGCTAAGGCCCTGACTTCCTGGCCGATGTCTCCTGCTTGGAGAGACAACCTTGAGCTGCGCTTCCTGTCACTCTGAAGGATGCCTGCGGATCAGGCAGCTGGTGGATCTATTACAGCCCAGCCTGATGGAGCTACATAACAAGCAAATATCCACGATTAATGAACCGATTAATGACCTGTCGTCTCCCAGTCTCGTCTAATTACGAGCTGTAATTACAGGTCAAATATATTCCAAGTGTCAAAATTCAGTGAGCTAATTATCACATTGTTATCATGCTTCTGTTACATGATAAACTGACTGTAAAAAAATGTCTGAAAACAACAGTGTACATGTTATAGCACAAGTATAGCACAGGAACTCTTTGGCAGGATATACAGATACATGACAGATTTGATTAAAATCAGACTGGTGCTATTGTGTAGCCGTTATTATTGGTCAGTTTCTCTGTGTAACTAATCCATGATATGGTATAGAAAGATTCAGCCTTTTTATACTAATGATAATGTTTAAACTTAGTTTTTACCATAAACACTCTTGGAGCTGTCACAGTCAAGAAAATCCAACCAGCAACAGTTTTGCAGTGAGAACAAATTCCCACTTAATTTATACCAGAGACAAAAATTTATAAATAAAAATAATACATAAAATGTTTAAATAAATAGTATAAATATTGTATATACAGTCTATGATTTACACACACATTAACTAGATGCAACAAAGCTAACACACAAAGCTAGCATGATATGCTGAGCAAAGAGCAGGTGAAGGTTTGTGAAGACACTGATGGTATACAGTATCAAACCTGTCAGCAAACAATTAACCTAAACTATATAAACTACATATGCAGCAGTTATGGAGCAACATTAGCATTCATTTGAGTCTGTTTTGATACTTGATAAGTGTTAGTCCAATACTGATTTTGTTTCAGTTTCTCCTGAGGGACATACACTACCAGTCAAACGTTTGGACACACATAGGAATGACCATGTTTTTCATGAAAAGATACATGTCTTCAGTTGTGTTACCATCATTGCACAT
>JAUMHL010000028.1:17460334-17498711 GCA_032362345.1 Sandelia bainsii | reverse complement strand
TGTTATGAAATCTGCTTTTCTTTCACAAACATGGTCATTTCTATGTGTGTCCAAACTTTTGACTGGTAGTGTATGTAACTCTCTATTGTTTAGTGCTGAGTAGGTTGTGATTGCAAAAACAACACTATGAGGGGGAACCAGAAAACGCTGTTGTTGCATTGTTTTAATGTTGTCATTTGATTCATTGTTATTTAAAAAAAAAAATTATAGATACTTCAACATTATGCCTCAGTAAAGTAAGCTTTACCACAGTGAGTAGCCTCTATCCTGTAAAAAGGAGGTTGGGGAAGTGGAGACAGCCACAGCAGCACTTTATCAGGAGGGTAACAATAAAAGCGTGTTTAATAATAGGGAGAGGTGTCAGGTTATAAATGTCATCATGATTCATTCGGTTTTATCAGCTTTAAATACACTGTTACAATCATAACCTTGAAAGTAAAAATAATGTCTGTCTGACTCATGTGATGGGCAACAATACGGAGTAGGTTCATGATACCTTGATGTCTGCAGAGATGCTGATCTCTGGTGGTGTCAGGGTCATAGATGGGCACTGCTGGGGGCCTTCACCCATGCTGATCCAAGAGCGCGCCAACAGCCCCTGAGCACACTCCTTCTGGATGGTACATCTGGACAAACAGCAACAAAATGAAAGTTTACCAGTAATCTCTGGGTAAATCATATTTCTCAAGAGTAAGAGTCTTTGGAAGTTTCCTGCACTTTGTACGACATGATAAATGTGTGACGATGTGCTAAAAAAAGTGAAGACATCCAGAACTTAATGATCGTACATTTCCTTGTTAGTCTGCGCAGACAAACTTGGTCACAGCTGAAAAGTTACTATAACATTTTGGGGTTAGATTTTCCATCCTCATGTCATCAGAATATGATCATCTCTTATACAATAATTGATTGTCAGTACTGCAGCCAGTCATCAAGGTCAGCCACTGAACCACCACACCGGTGTGTGAATGCTGTGCCTCCAGGTTAATATTTTATCCTTTGTGAGGAGAAAACTAACTATTGTGTTTTCATTTCATTCCAGGATTTGACGAATTCTCACCGCTGGGTTTCATGGTCTGTTTCCCACAGATTTATGAGGCGCTCTGGTCTCCTAATGTCACATTCAGACCTCGCCTGTCAGTTTGTCTGGCTCAACACAAGAGACTGCTTGACTCTAGGTCACCTGCATCGCTATGGCAACCAAGCCCAAATGCACAAAGATCAGGGGCCTGGCTACTGATACTAAAAATATTAACCTAAAAAAACAAATTCTTAATTTCTATGTATCAATGAACACAGTGAACACGTAAATGATTCAGATCATCAAACACATTTTAATATTAGGCACGAGTAAATAAAAAAATGCAGTTTTTCATTTATTAAGGGAAAAAACTGTCCAAACCTGCCTGGTTCTATATGAAAAAGTAAGCAATTACTTTATTGCAATTGTCCAGGCATGTTTGGACAGTTTTTTCCCTTAATAAGTGAAATAAACATTTAAAAACTTTACTTGTATTTTCTTTGTGTAATATTAAACAGTTGTTTGATGATCTGAATAATTTAAGTGTGACAAATATGCAAAAAAAAAATAAAAAATGAAATCATTAAGAGGGCAAATAGTTTTTCACAGCACAGTATATGTATTTGTTTGTGTGGACACACTTTCACTGTGTGTATGTATGTGAGTTTTGCAAACTCTGAACGTACACAACATAATGGATGTGTAAGTGTGGACACACTTACTGTGTGTTTGTGTCTGAAGAGGGCATTCAATGTGCAAGGTGGCCTTATACTCTGACTTGTGCTTCACTAATGAACTTCACCAGCTGTTGGCACAGAGCTCATCTGCAGTAGAGACTGGGAGGACAAAGTGACCCCAAGTAAGGGGAAACCAAAGAGGTCCTTATTTAGCAACGTCCTAGCGTGCCACATAATGAGTTTGGCACGTCTTACTTCCCGCTCACACTTTCACAGTCGTTTTAAAATATAGTGTGAGTCTGTGTGTCTGCATGGTTGCATAAGTGTGAGTATTTGTGTCAGAGGAAAGTGAATGTCCAGCTTCTCAATCCCATTGGCACTGAGAGGTCAGCTGCTGAACCGTATATACAGTCCTAAACTAAACTAAAAATGGAACTGAGTGGCTCGGCAAACCAGACATAAAATCCACTCAACACAAACAAACTCATAAACTCTGAACACAAACTCAGCAAACTCAACAGTCACAACACAATGGATTTACAGATATGGAGTCTGATGCACTGAAAATGTCCTTGTTAAGCTATCCATTTAGTCTAAGTCGTCAGTATACAGTTTGTTTTGATTAAAAAGATTGTTAAGTTTATGACATGAAAAGTAAACTATACATTAATATTTGGCAACAAATATTGTGCTTTATGTTCCATATCGTCGAAAGGCTGTGTTTGCAACTTCTTGAAAAAAATCACCAAAATATATTATTTGTCAAAGCTTGTCCAAACTTTTACGTACAAGAGCACTTGAGCTTCAGTAAATCACCAATATCATTGTGCTTTGAAGAATACAATTGTTTGTCAGTTCGTTGGTGCTTCACTTTGATCAGTCATCATCACTCATGAGGGAAAATTTTAAACTTGTCAAACACTTGGATTTATGATTAAATACCTGGAAAATTAACCATTTTGTGACAAGCCTAAGATGCAACATGGCAAATATTTTTTGGCTGCTAATGCCAGTTGTCACTGTGAAAATGATAGCATGCTGACTTTGCATTTAGCTCTGCCTAAGTACAGTCTTACTGAGCTGCAGCTTGACTGTAGACTCCTCTAAGCCCAGTTTTGTCCATTTAACAAAATATGCCAAAAAGGTAAAACAAGAACTTGTACATTTTCATGGCTTACAATTGAACAGACCAAAGAAAACATAAGCGAGACCTGATAAAACATCAGATGCCTTCCTGTACTTGATTGTTCTTAGTTTTCAGTGCTACATATTTTTTTATCGTTCAATACATCAGTCCTATCTTCAGTGGTGGAATGTAACTAAGTACATATACTGAAGTACTGTATTAAGGTACAATGCTGAGGAATTAATACTTTACTTGAGTATTTCCATATTATGCTACTTTGGCTGGTCACTTTTTGAATCTGATTAATAACACAAAATACAGTATAACCATAAGACTTAATTGATTCCTAGTGTGAAATTCACAAGCCACCCACCAGTATGAAAAGTAATTCAAATGATAATTATTACATTCCAACCATACAATTATCAAAACAGCATATGAGGTTGTTAAAATAAGCTCCATAATTACAGGCTACAACATTAATACAATAATGAATCACTGAATCAATCAGGACTTTTACTTGTAACACTGTATTTCTACACTGTGCTATTGCTACTCTAATCTGAGTATGTCTTCCCCCTCTTCCTGTCTTTGATGTTGTAATTACCTAAATTTATAATAGCACTACAAATTACATGTGCTAAAAAGATATAAAATTTTATGAACATCAGTAAACATCATGTGAGTTACTACACCTGCTCAGCAAATGTACTAACGCACTCACATCATGATATTTCTGCAGTTCTCTAGTTTTTTGCATTTGCTCTTAAACTGTGTTCATGACTTGTCTGAAGATTCAACCAACAATTTGATCAAGTGCAGCCGTGAGGCCGAATAAATTCAGAGCATTTTTTCTCTTCTCTAAAAGACTGGAAAAGCTAATTAACATACAATAAACGTAAGGTAGACACATACCCGCACAGACACACACACACACACAAAGATACTTCTCACCTGCCTCAGAGTAGCATGCTGACTTTAAAAGCTTTTCAAACAGCATCTTAAAATAAACAGAGTCAACATATGCAGCTAAAATATGACCTGAGAAAACTCATCACCTCCTAAGTGTCTGCATGCCAGATAAGGTGGAAAGACAGTAAGACTGTTAAACAGCAGGAAACATAAGTGCTTCAAACCACACACAAACACACTAAGTCACTGTGAGACGAGCACATGCAAATAAGCGTGATAATTTGTGAATAGCAAAGACTGCACATGATGCATAATTTGATTTAAATAAAGATATTAAAGTGCTTTCTTGTGACATGTGGCAGATTAAACCAGCTCCAGTGTGAAAAGAGTGATCAAGAACTAAGCTTTTCTAACTAGCTCTCTGTTTTTCAGATAACAATGCCAACTCCAAGAAGCAAACAGACATGTTTTCATGCCCGCTCTACATGCGGATGTGCTGAGAGACGTCAGAGCCATGCATAAAATCAAACAGACACCCACAGAGACAGTAGTGGCTTCAGAGATTGTAGATAGTTCTCTAGTGGTCCTTTATTTCTGTTCTCAGTGGCTGTACTTGTATCAGACTGAGAGGTGATGGAGGAGACCATCCACCCCCACACATCAACCCTCTGATCCCCCGGGCTCTGAGGCCACAGTGCCAGCCCAGCGGCCAGCATGACTGGCCAAACAGTGCATCAAACACACAAATACACACTAATGACATCAGCTCCCTGGCCTCCGAGAGCCAGACAGCAACACACACTCATGCTTACACACTTTGACATTTCCTTGTCAAATGAACCAGTGTGCACTCTCCCTCCCACCACCATCATCACAATCAGCGCTTCTTTGTAGAGGGATAGAGAGGAGGACAAGGGGACTGGGGGAGGAGGAGCCGATGACTAGGGAGACAGAGAGGGAGGTTGAGAGAGGGATAACTAAATTCAAAAACATACTGGAAAATTCGCGGGCAAGAATGGGAAAAAAGGGGAAGCTGAAAACAGAGAGGGAATCACGAGGGTAAGAAAATGCAGTGAAGCAAGAAGGGGACTGGGATAAAGAGACAATGGATAGATAAATGAGGAGAGAAGACAGGGAGATGACAACGAGACAGTCTGACCACATACATACAGACACTGACACACAAACACACAACTCTCATCAGTTCCACTCTTCCAGCTCTAAATGGCCCCTGGCAATGCCAGAGCCTCCAGAGCTGCAGCACGACTCATCGCAAAATTCACTATCTCGTCTGATCTGCTTTAATCACCAAGCAACCAGCCACACACACTAACACACAAATAAACACAGCCTGACACCACACATATTCTCCCTGAAAGCCAGTGAACACAGAGCTAGAGAGCCAGTCCTGACAGAGCCACATTAATCACAGTGTACTCTTGCTCGCTCACAGTAACACTTCAGCCAAGTCATTCCTCGCTGGGCGCTTCCAGCCTGTCACTCCCGCCCCAAACTACCAAAGAACCAGGGGACCGCTCCAAACAATGATGTTACTCCCCAGTATGAAGCCTAATGAAAAGCAAATCAATTCTGCTCGATCCAGCAACAGCCTTCCAACCCAAAAACACACACGGTCACTGCCAAGACTCATTCAGCCGAGCGACATTTAGAAATTGAGAATGAGAATGATGAAAACCAGCAAACAAGCCTCAGTGATTTCATTGATTCAAAAACTAAAAGTATCAAAACGACAGGCTCAAATCATTTTATTATGCCATCAATCTGACCTTTTATTGCTTTACTATGAAGACTAACTTCAGTCAATCACTCACGTGGACATTTCCACATTTTCTCAACAGATTACATCAAAAAGCACGTGGCATGTGCATGACACCAAAGCATATGATAACGTGATTGAATTATATGTTTTACTGGCAGCAGGAGAAATACTAAGAAAGAAAGAAAACAAGTCAGAGGAGAACAGTTAACTACACAGATGGAGAGAGAAACAGATAAACAAAAGCAGTGTATGTGTGTGTGTGTGTGTGTGTGTGTGTGTGTGAGTTTCCTACCTGTTTTCCAGAGTACACCAACCACAGTGGGCGTCGCCTGCTCCCAAACAGTCGCTGCAGCTGCTCCACTGGTCACATTCTGCAACCTTCACCCTCAGCATCTGCGCACCACAGCACAGAGATGAAATACCCACATACACTAAATTTAGGAGATTGTTATGAAGGTATGTCAGCAGAAGTCAACAAATTTTACAAGATCATAGCAGATTGAACCGGAGCTGAAACAACCGATAGAAAATTAGCCAGTTGTGTTTATAATTAATTTTTTGTTTAAGTTATAAAGCAAAAAGGTACAGTCGGTTTCACTCTTTTATGTCATATAAGCATATATATGGAGATATAATGCTTATAAATGCTAAAAATCAGGGAAGGTGGAGTTTTCTCAGTTATAAGAATAAAGATCTCAGTCATGGTTGATTTGGTGACACCATTAGTAATTGGTGGGATGTCCCAATAATTCTGGAGGAAGCAAACACTCTCTAAAGTTATCTGTTTAAATTACGCAGCCAGACAAACACACAGACTCAAGATACTATGGATTATCATATTTGTCATGTCAGTGACTGAAATGAGCTTTATCTTATCATTGTGTAAAACAACAAACAAATCAGTTCTTGATTTGTGAGACAGGAAGCACAGTGATTTAGTCTCAGCACAGCCAACTAGAAATCAGGTGCATTTGCACTGTACAACAGCAACTGCAAGTTCCACATCCTGTCACAAGCACAGCTGCTATGTAGCACAGTGGTTTGGAAATGCAGTGCTGAAACCTATTGATGGTCTGTATATGTGGCTATCATCGCAACAAATGTGAGTGTTCAGGTAAATTGAGGTGATTCACTGGATGAGAAAGGAAGTGATTGTGGTAATTATCATATTTCTTCATGAATCAATCAAGTGGCAGAGGTAGAGAGAGTCAAAAGAACAACTTGAGACTTGAGTGTTGCTCTCAGCTAAATGCTTACATGGTGGGAGGTCATGAGATAAAGGAAGTTCCTGTCGCTGGGGTCGAAGGTCATGATGTGGTGGACGGCTTCGCTTGCTGGCAGCTTCAGTGTCTGCTGACTGGCCAAGGTCATGTTTGCCAGGAGGGTCAGCTGTGAAAAAGACATCAGAGTCACATGAGCAACTGCTTTGCACTCATAGAAGATTTTCTTAAATATTAGGAATTGTGCAATAAAACCACAGTTGTTCTCTGTTGATCAAGCTCAGCGCAAACTCAGATACATGAATTTTGCTCAGCAACACCTCGAAATATGCAGATTTTTATTCACTACCTCCAACACTATCTGGAAGGGAATTCCCATCATCAACTTTCACATCAAGATCATTTCTTAAAAACTGTGGTGTGTTAGCAAGACCTCCTGTATGTATTCTTTTAGGTCTCCCAAATCGGACTGACACAGACAAGACAGAACCAAAAACTCATTGTTAATAAATAAATGAAAAATGAGTAAACAATAGCTGACACATTTAGTAAAGCATATTTTTTTAATTACAAATGTTTCTATATTTTCTGAAGTCAAAATGTTTTTTACATGTTCAGGGTTCTCAAATATATTTTGTCAGGTCCTTTGTTGTAGCAGTGTGCCTAATCTTGTTCCACTGAGCAGTGATTTATGGACACACTGGCCTTCCTACAACTCAAGAGTGACATATTCTCACGTATGCACAAACATACGCAAGCACGCACACACACACACACACACACACACACACACACACACACACTGAACTGCACAGAAAAACAAACTGTGCTGAGTGAGACTTCCTGTCACACAGACAGTGGAATTTCTGTGATTTGCTGGGTCTCCTTCCAATGGAGACATCCTGCCATCCTGAGGAACTGGCAAACTGACCAGCATCTGGTGACAAGCACGGGCTGTGTCACTTCTCCATTTGCTGAACACACAAACACCCTGTCACATGCACAGACACACACACACACAAGTAAAAAAACCATCACCACCCACTGAGACACTGGTTAATTAATGTTAAGGGAGAGCAGACAGAGGCTTAGTAAATCATTGGCTTCTGGTCCATTATCTCAGCCTCCAAAACTACTCACTGTTGTTTTTATAACACCATCAACACACACACACTCTTCTGTCTTCGAGATCGTAAGCAGCTGTGGTATGTCTTCACCCCACACTCCAGTGGCTACAAATACATACGCAGAGTGACACAGTGAGGAGCAAGTAAACAGCAGCCCACACACCTGGATGGGGAGCAGAATAGGGGCAGGGTGGAGGAGAGAAGTGGCACAGTGCGCCACCAGGTCAACCAACAAAACACCTGCTGTACTGGCAGGTCGCTCTGACTGTAGTCTCTGTCTATCTGCCCACAGATGAAAGACCCTATTCTTGTGTGTTCAGCTGCTGTACGTGCGTTCTCTATGAGTTTATGTGTGTGTGTGGTCATGTGCATGTGAGAAGAATAAAGACAGGTGGGGCAGGAGAGAAAGAACAAGAAAGACAAAGAGATAACGTCTGTTTGTTTGCAAAAAGAATCAAAGGGCCTTTTATATTTGAGATGAAGTAAAGGAGAGGGGACAATAAAGCGATGAACTGAGAAGTGGAGGGGTGGACTGACTGAGGGGAGTAAATTTGGAAGAGTGAGTGAGATAAAGGCAGACACTGCTGGAGGCAGAAAATGGAAGTCAGCTGTAATGGGGAGGGAGAGACTTCATTAAAAAAATGCATGTAATTACAAATTACTTCACTGAGGGCTCTCTCAAAGACAGTAAAAGAGGTCTAACTTAATCTCAACCACTGTTCCCCTGTGTTTAGTCTGAGCCAAACTCACAGTCAGAATCACATTACACACACTAACAGCACCATTAACCTCTGTAACAACTCTATCCTCAGGGCACACACACACACACACACACACACACAGACATTCACTTCTGCTGCCACACACACAGATAAATACACAAACAATGAAAGACACATAAAGCTAAAAAGCACATAGCATGTTGTTGCCCGAGGTCACAGTGCTACAGTACTATTATATATAACAAGGTTGACACGCATGCTGAGACATATAGCACATGATCACAGGGTATGTATTCATCGGGGTAAACACATGAAATCACAAAACCACTCACTGGCCTACAGACAAAGTCAAACACCTACAAACACAGTCAAACCTGCAATCAGACATACACAAACACTCACACACACAGTTTCGTGCACCATCCCAACCAGTGTTGTGCATCCGGTAAACAATCCAAAAACCAATTACTGCTTGCTCAGCTGGGGCTCAAGCAGTGGCTTCATCTGGGGAGGAAAAGAAGGAGCTCTTTTAGCAGGCCCAAAAGGAAACACCCTGCAGCAGAATGGTTTTAATGTTGTAAAAGGTACCAGGTACGAGGCTAATGCAAAAACAATAGGGTCAGAAAGCTTTCAGAGTCCGTTTATGTTGCTTCCGCAGACAGATGAGAAGAAGTTTATGGCGCTTGCAGGCAACTTGCTGCATAGCAAGCCCAGTCAGGGGTGACTAGGAATGTGGCTGGAACAGGATTAAGGAATGCTGTTAATTGGACGCGAAAGGTTTTCACAAGCTGGAGCTTCTACAGATGTTCGAAAGCTGAAGTCGTAGACCAACGCAGCGCAGGACTCAGTCATTAGCCATCAACCAATTCTGTTACACAGCCTTCTGGTGATGTCTCAGACAGTAACCAGGTCTGAGATACATTACAGAACATGATTAGGACTACAAAATGAGCCAGGATGGGTCATGGATAAATGAAGTGAGGGGGGTCGGGGCGTGACAGTGCTGAAACCTTGAGATGAAAGCTCTGAATCTTTCATCACACACCTACTGTATGTTTGGTTTATTGAAAGACTCAGCAGCCACATCAGAGCAACACTACACAAATGTTACTGTTATAGTTTTTCCAAGCTTGAGGGCTTGATCCCATTAAATATATTAACTCCATTCAGTGACCATTATGTGCTGCTTGTGTTATGACCTGAGGATGGAAGCATTGATAGTCTGCATTGATGTGTGCGTGTTCATTTGTGTGTCTCACCTTACGAAGTCGTCCATTACTGGTCCCCAGTAAAACCACAGTGTGGTTGTGTACATTGTCCACAGACACTGAACTAAGGCTTGGGTATTCAAAGAGAGGAATGGCCCTCAGGGGCCTCCGTAAGGCCAGAGGGTGCTGCAGATGGGCTGCACCACAGTCCAGCTGCTCGGGTTGCAACTAGAACACAGACAAAACGAAAATGAGATGAATTCTCATCAGCTTTCATATTGAAACATGCCACAAAGATTACAAAACAGGAGAGAACAGAGCACAAAAGAAGCACTGTATGATGAAAGCAAATTGGAAAACCAGCACTGATAGTAGCTATCACAGCGGTGCTGCTCATTTTTCCAAATCACTTTTTAGACATCTCACTGAATACTTGAAAAGGGCTTACAAGAGTCTACAACACTCATAAGACTCTGCTTTTGTCAAATCCTCAGAAGGCAATGATAAAACATTAGTGCCACGCTTGGATGAGCACCAGGATCTATTGGGAATTCTCTGAATATTTTAGAGCAGGCAGAGTCAAAAAGAAAAAAAAAAGAATTAAGCACAGTGGATATTTGTAGAGTCGTTTCCCACGGGCCCTTCTGCTTGCAGCTTCGTCTCTTATCAAAAATTGTGTCTAGCTTTCCCTCAGTGTTGGCCTTCAGAGTGTTGACTACAAAAAAGATCACATTTCTCTGGTCATGGCAACATAAATACTTACCTAAAAAACAACTACCCTTTTCTGTGACGTGTAAATAGGTTGTGTTACAAAAAGAGAAAATTGGATTCACAGAAAGCGATTTTGAACTGAGCAGTCTATCTCAGGAACGCCTGTTGGCCAATGGAGACAGTATTCAGAAAACTGATCACGGGAAGAGTGGCCCTGGGGCCAAAGCCGACAAGACAGTGCCAGCGAGGAGGGCAAGTTTCTGACCTGACAGCACAGTGGTCGCGGGACAGACTCCTTTGACCTCAGCTCTGTCAGTCAAAATCAACACAATGAAAAGCTGGAATTTCACTTCATTCCAATGAAACTGAGCAAAGCTTTTATTACAAGACACCATTCATACAGAGGGAAAACAGAGGCCAAATATAGTGCACAATGCTGCATTTTCCCGAAAGGCATATATTCATTTTGGTATGCAAGTTGAAAGTATGTAGTTAAAAGGACAAGATAATATCTGGCCATGTGTTTATAACAAAGCAGCTATTTATTCAGTCACACTGGACTGAATTAGTAGATGAGTTATAGTTAGTGGCACACACTCCATAAAAAATAGTTTTAACTAAAAAATACTGTCAACTATTGACCCCATTCTCTCTTTATATTTGATAAGACAGGGAGCTGCTGGATGTGACGGGAGTCTCACCCTTCCCATAACCCCCACCGTGGCTCGGGAGCATCTTTCCAGCTATCATGACCTCTACTCGTGACATGGGAGATCCTCTCTCCAAGTCATGAGCCTCAAGGCTAAAGAAGACAACAGCTTGTAAGCATAAATGGAAACTGCCAGGGAGATACAGCCGTAAGTAGTAGCTTATTCCACACAGTCTCAACAACTACAGGTACCAAAAATCAGACAGCTGCCATATTATGTATAGGAGGAATCTGACTACAATAGTAGAAATAATTTTAAAATTATTAAAAAATATTCAAAAGCTCCATCTTTCTTTTTTTCATCATCTCATTAAGGTCAGTTTTTTAAATTTACACTATGAATGTAACCATTTTTAATCTTTAATTTTAATGTTTACAAAATATAAAAAATAAATTAGAAATCAAAATATAAAATAATGAAACACTTATTACACATATTTTCAGTAAGATGGAACATCTATTTGCAAGGTGCATAATTTTTTGTTGTTCCCTTGTTGGAGATGTTCTGCCCCATCAAGCTGCTGATATGTGTTTATGGAAAACCTGAGTCAAGTGGAAGTTAAATGTATTTTCTTTATTTTTTTGTTGGAAGAGTCTTTTAGATTAATTCCACCTGATACAATTTACACTCATAGGTTGTGCGTAACATTTCCACATGAAATCCAGATAAACTCCCTTCATATTTAATATTTTTATGTTGATTAATAATAATAAAAGAGATCTGTTGCTCTTACCACCAGGTTTCCCTTCTGAATGCAGGCTGCCCCAGAGCCCTGAATAACGCTGTCCAGCACCTGAACATCACTGCTGGGAGAGTTAGAGCAGTTCCTGCGGCCTTGTCGGATCTCCTCCTCGATGTCTCCAAACTTGAAAGCGCACAGAGCAGACTTTCTGTCCGCTTTGGAAAACACTCCAAACAGATAGTGCTCTGAGCTCTTCCCGTCACCCGTGTGGATCTCAGCCGGGTACACGGACAACAGCCGATTGTAAATGTTCCCGTTAAATCCACACTGTAGAGGCATCTGGATGTAGGATTCAGTGAGCTTCCTGCTCTCCGGCCCGGTGGGATTTCTTCGGGGGTTCTCAGTATCCAGACATATCCTGGCGAGGATGCTGTTCGGCTGGCTCTCCTTGTGTCCCATTTTCGCATCATTATTGAAGGCGATATATGAATAAGTCTTTTGGATAAAAACATGGACGAAGTTCAGTTTGTTTTTGGTTTTAACCTCTTGTTTGATCTTGAATACATTATCCTCGGAAGGGTTAATGTCGTAGGTGAAAAGTCTGGATAAATCCTTGATGGTCAAGGAGCGGATGGCGATCTCCGGGGTGTTTTCAAAGCGCAAGTCCTCCTTGCTGTGGTTCTTGGGGAAAAACTGGGTACCAGCCCCTGTGTACGTCGCCCCGACGAGAAGCCGGGTGTTTCCGCCAGGGCTCTTGAAGATGAGGCCGACAGTGGATGCGTTCGGGTGATTGGCAGCAATGTTGAGCATGCTGGGGAAAACAGTCTTCTCCCCCTGAGGTGGAAACTCCACCGCTATTTCCGAGATATTCTCCATTTTTCTGAGCTCACAGAAGCCTTGATACACCGATCCACACACCACCACGACCCCTTGCTCTCGGTCCAGCTTCAGGAGCTTGTTGTAGTTGTCAGTGAGGGATTTGGGATGCTCGCACGGAGCCTGGGGCAGCTGTGGCGCATGGCACAACAGGTTGTCCTCCACCGGTCCGGTCCTCTTCTCCACCTCGATGCTCAAGGTCCCATTCAGCTGGTATATTGAGTTGACGGTGGCCAGGTAGACCTTTCTGGACACCGGGTCCACCACGAAGTTATTGGTCTGATTTGGAGACGCGAATGACTGTTGGATGTGTAGCGCGCTGGCACTCCGGCGCGTCTCCAAAGCCAGGACGCCGAGGAGCAGAACAGCTATCTCTATCGAAGGAGGCATTTTTCCTTCTGACCGGCTTCCGCGTGTTCTGTGCTGAGGGGTGCATTGAGCAAAGACAAAATTGTGTTTGTTCCTACTGCGACAATCCGAGAGGAAAGGCTGTTTCCTGCTCAACGCCTAAACCCAGAATGACGTGATAGGCGAGTCGTGCTTCCCTTTCAGGCAGCCTCCTCTGTCCCTCTCTGCCCACTGTGCAACTCAGCAGCCTCTCTCCTGAGGCAAACTGAGCCACATTAATTAGATGACTTTTTGATTTTTTGAACAATAGACTACTGCAGACAATTAGTTGAAGTTGACTTGTTGATGCGTAATTTCTGGATAATATCATACCCACATAGATCAGACTTATTTGGAGTCATGTTTTAGTCTTATCAACAGCTGATTCCTAGATAAAGCATTAACAAAGAACTAAATAAAGTAAAACTTGAATGACTTTACTAAAGACAGTTGTGCCAACTCATTAATTTGCGGGATGTAGATCACTTAACTGTTAGACTCAATTTACCCTGGATGTCATTTTTTAATTTTGTCCAGCTACATTTGCAAAGGAAATTTAACGAAATGATCAAAAATGAAGTTGGATATTAAGTTAAGTTAAGTTAAGCTCGTCGTGCCATATGAAGTTGTAATGACCATCTATTTTTTCCTTTCAAGATGGGCCACTTGATGTATATCCGCCCCTGTGTGGTTCCGCTCATCACGGGGTTAATGACGGGTCACAGTCCCACCTCCTGTGCCCCCAGTCCCTCGGCTCTTACATTAGTTCTGCAGATCCTAAGGGTTCCGTCTTGGGCACATACGGCACGGTAAGCACCGTGAAAAGTGCTACCAGATGGGCACATCAGCACACCTTTCCGGTTTTTGACATTCACATCTATCCAACATAGTTTTCTTGCGCGCTTTACCTCATAAATATTCAAGCACAACACATGCGCCCCCACTCAAAAATGCACGAATATGGTTAGCATTTTTGTGTCTGGGTGGTGCATGCATATGTTCACATCTCTGAATAGAAATGAATGATCCCTACTAGGGAAACGACGACGATCGTGTCAGACACTGCATAAATCAGTTACCAGGCGAGCCTGAAGTGTTATCTCTGAATACATGCAATAATTAAAATTGATGCTAAATCATGCGGAATCGCCTGTGCCTATTTACTGTGGACTCCTCTGGGGACAAATTCACTCTCTCCTCTCTCTGTCACCACTTGCAGCTTTCAGTAGGGCAGATAAGTGCGCCCCGTGTTTACCTTGGCGCACAGCCATGCTCATCAAATCTGGCAGTGTAGAAAAGGAGGAAGGCGCTATGATAAAGTGCAACATAATGACCCCCCACCCACCCCTACTGCACAGCAACAATGACTGAACCGCCAACAGTCTCGTCGTAGTGCGTGTGCACATGAACGCGAGCCTCAGGCAGGCAGTGAGGGGTCAGTGCGGGTCAGAGCTGTCAGCATCAGATATCACCGGCGAGGTGTGACTGAGTGCTGCGGTTTGGTGCTGCTCAATCAAACACAACATTCAAACGGAATTAAGCTGTGTGTGTTTGAAAAAGAGTGAGTGTGAGAGAGAGACAGACAGACAGACAGAGAAAAGGGTAGAATAAAGTGAGGGAGACGTGGTCTCTGCTGTGTTTATAATGAAAATATTGTCCCTGGTGGCCTATTCGGACTCTTGGCAGTAAGACTACGGTTAAAGAGACCTTCCACCCAACCTGTTTCCTTCCTGATAACGAGTAAAACCTCCTTATGTTCAAAACCTCACCACCCTCATAACAGACCATTCACACAAACTAAACACAGCCTTGCACAGTCATGTGGAAAGAAACAAGGGAATACAAAGTAAAATATCTCCATCTAGTGGTCACATGCCGAATCTGCAAAAGTTTACTTTTTAAAAGAGGGCACTCACACACATATACACACACACTTAAAACAAATCACTTTAAGAATTATAGTAGTACGTGGGTTAGCCAGGAATGCATTTTATTTATTCCACACTTAGAAAAGTACATCAGAAGGCACTGAAGTGGTTTAGCACACAACCTTAAAACATAGGAGTTACTGCGAGGTCAAGCCAGGGTCAAAGGTCAGCTCACTCTCAACTTGTCTGCTGCACCCACGGTAGAAATACTGAAATAGATTAATGCATCTATTTCCTGCCATTTTTAACCAAGTTTACCAACATTTTGACAAGAAATGAACTAAATTCCTCTGTGGGGTTTATCTTTAGACAAGGATGACAGTCATCCTGACCTGAGTCAACTCCTCTTATCCCACTGAGAACTTCTGTCTTAAGAATGACAACCATTGAAGTCTTTATCAAAAGTTCCTTAAGCCTCAGCCTGACCTACATGTTATCTAGAAATGTGCTAAAGTACAGCTGTACAGTTCGAATGATCTCACTATCTGTTACGAAATCAGCTTCTCAGCATGAAACGAGGGATGGACTATTTAGTGTGTTAGGTCATCTCGTTACGTCCTTGACTAGATGACAAAAAGGGAGAGTATAAGAAAGCTTGGATGCTGTGCAAGGTACTGTAGTCAATCAAAGCAAAGTGCAGAAACACATAAGTGAAGGCATGGAGCCAAGTTCATGTTCAGATTGTGAAGTCTCCCATCAAAATTCCCTTGCAAAATTTACATCTCCCAAAAAGATACATCCAGGCAAGACATTCATCACCTGCTGAGGAACCTCCCCTTTCTGTGTTCTCAATTTGGATCCTTTGGGTGCTCAAGCAGCCCTGGGTTAACTAAGTTTTGGCACTGGGTGATTACATCATAACATAGTGTACTTTTAGTAAAAACAAGAATGGTCACAGCACTAATACAGTGGCCGAGTGTCTGATGAATAGGTCAGTATCGTATACGGGCAGTGTGCATTTGACTGGCATGGCAGTGGAAATGCCTTGCACTATAAATACGAAGCAGCAGCATTCCTGTTCCAGCTGAGACAGAGCTGGAAAGCACCAGTGGTTTCTTTTACCAACATGATCAAATATGGAGAGAGGCAGTTATCTTGTCAGTTCTATTATACGTTGACAATGGCCTTTTGTCTTTGCTTTTACAGTAAAAACGGATTCCTTTGTAAATTTGTCTTAATGAAAACATGTATACATGTTGCAAATTTTGGAATACCTGACAATAACTAGATGTTTTGTGTTTATGTGCAATTTCTATGTTGAGCAGCGTGTTGTAGCTTTTCATCCTGAAGCTGCCCCATTCTGTCTTTGTGTTTCACTGATAATCTCCCCTATTTAACACAGTTTTCTTTGTTTTACTTAAAAAACAAAATAAGTGAAAGCGTGTAATCTTTGCCATTAGAAATGGTAAGGAAGCACAAAAGTCTCTAGTTCTCTTGATACTCAAAGTTCATGGTCAGTCCTTCAACATGATCGCTCTGAACAACTTTCATCACAGCAAGAAAGGAGTAACTCCCAGGAAGGTTTTCAGCCATGGTACAAATCTACCAATCACAGCTAGGAAAGAATTCTCTTCTTAAAGGCAATCAACCACATTATCACATCTGCATGTCTCTACAACTGGTAAAACATCAGTCCAGTTTCCTGACTAAACTACCCTTCAAGTAGAGTGAGAGTATAATGCTACATGGTACTGAATAAAATAATGTTTCAAATAAAATAATATTATTAGAAATAACATTATAACTGATTAAACTCAAAAAGATAAAAACAGAACAACGCTGCATTCTGTGAGGGATAACAATTCATTTCAGACAGTTCAACAGTTCATTTCAAAATGTAAACAGTCTCATCCTTCGTGAATAAAAAAGCGCGTTCTCCACTGGAATCCGTTTCTTCCACTTCATCTTGATTCCAGGCTGTGTCCAAAAGTGCTCAGCTCAGTTTTCAGTGCTCGGCCACACAGCCATCAACAGATATCACATTCTTCAAACTTCCTGCAGGACTGCAGCTACAGTTACATCGCCTGGCATCAACAAAACAAAATGTGCTGTTTTCAATCTGGTCATCCTGGAGGCTGCAGAGCGCGGTGTGTGTACCCCGAGAGAGCGTCCCAGTTTCTCCACAGGAAGGCCAGTAGGAGGATGAGGAGGAGGGTTGAGAAGGAGCGAGAGCGTGTCTTCATCAAGGGGACCACACAATTGGCCACAGTTGAGACAAAGACCAGAAGGACAGCCATAAGGGCGAGCAGCACATTGATAAGTTTTCCCAGGAGGGTCCTGGCTGTGGCATTTTCCAGCCCCTCCAACTGGACAACTTGCTGTTGCTGCTGCTGGAGCTCCATCTTAGAGATCCTGGTCTGACACGCCTCCAACGCCTCCTGCAGAGGACCCGCAGAAGAAGAAAGGTCAACAAAGTCACCTTATTCATATATACGTACTTCTACAAGAACTAAACCTACAACATAACAGAACTACACTCAGTGGACACTTTACTGTTCTTTAACATACTGAAACACATTTTTAACAAATGTTTGAGAAAAATATTAGTAACATCTATAACACCCCTATAATTCGGTCCAGTGAAATAAGCATATAATTAAATTAATATATCACTGATTGTGTCAATCAAAAATTAGTTTTTACTGGAAATGGCTTATAAGTGCACGCTTTGTAGACCTTTACCACCCTCTGCTGTCAAAGAAGGGAAATGCTGTAAGGGGCAAACTGAGCTATGAATACACTTCCTACAGATACACAAACAACAAATCTAGTAGAAGTAATGTTGGGTAACGTGAGTCATTTACAAAGAAATGCTTATGTTTTGCCATAGGTCCATGTCCAGACTGGATTCTCTTCTCGCATTCCTGTTTACAGTGTCAACATGTACAACGAGGTAATACCTTTAACTGTTGATGTTTTGACTTAAGACTGACGCCACTGAAGTCTAGTTTCAGATTACTGATAAGAAGGTAATACATAATTTTAATCATTAAAAAAAAATGTTTTTATTATAAAATGTTATTGTGTCGTTGTTGATCTAGAACTGGAGCTATCTGGCTAAATGCATTAGCAGTTGCTGAGTGCAGTGAGAGGTTGAGGACATGTGATTGGCTGACAGGGGCCAAGGAGCCAAGATTAATGGCAGCAAGTGACATTATAAAATAAACACATCACTGTGGAAAATACCACAGTAAAATAATAGTAGACATTTTAAAAAGGGCATTTTGAAATGAAACTACTACATACAGTAAGTAAAACTTTGTTTATATAGCACTTGTGGACATAATAGACAAACCTGAATGTCTCTGGCTCGTTCATATGACTGGTAGGCGATCTTCTCCTCCATGCTGGCCAGCTCCTGTTTGAGGTTCAGGATCTCGTTCTGATGAAGTTCTGTCAGGTCGTTCAGCTGCTCCTCCAGACGCTCACACCTGAACACACAAACAGAGAAAACAAAACACACACGTGAGAGTCTATGGCATAATTAGCTTAGACAAAGAAACACATGCAGGAATTAGCAGAAACAGAGCCTGAAGGCATCTGACCACATGGCACCTGACTGAACTGATGACTCGCCCTGACAAGATTAGGACATGCTTACTCATCTGCTGATCCAACTGACCAATCACAAGAGTCAGCAGTATCCGACTGGCCAATCGAGTATGCCCAGCAGGAGAAGAGGGATGTATACTGCTGTTTATTTGGGAGGTACATTCAATTGGATGGACAAAATAGGATAAGAATAGATAGGAGACAGCCCCTGTGTATGTCCAAGTCTGTTTCCTGTATAATTGAATTAACCTTAGGTAAAATAAACAATATAGAGAATGTAATATGAGGTGGCAGGATTTAAATCGCTTTGCTTGGCTTTCTATGCTTCCTATTTTTATAAATCACATACATATAGTACTATTAAACATACATAATACATAAACATACTGTTTATCAAAATTAACAAAAGACATCATGGGTTCTAACTCATTCGATCATATTAGATTTTTATCAGTTGTTAGATTTTTATCACTTTATACAACTAATCTAACCTCAAAACAAATCAGTATGTTTATTTAGACATGCAATGAATGCACTAGCCTGAGGTGACATCTTCAAAGTCCAAACATATTAAAATACTACAAGTACTCACATTGATTGTACTTGTATGTGGATCCAGTAAATTGCCAGTATTTCTGTTAAAAACATTACTTATGATATTATTCATTAATTTTATGTCAACCAACTAATTGTTTCAGCTGTAAATTAATGAAAAAGAAGAATGCAGCCAGTTGAATCACATTTTTGGCAACTCTTGTTCATGCTAAGGATGAGTTCCATCCCAGAGGTACTATTTAGCAACATGATTGCTTTATAAATGATTATCCCCTGCAGCTAAAAAAAGCTAAATAGTGGACATTCTGTTCGCTATTATTTTGGGCTGGGAGGACAAACAAAGTTGGACATTTTAGGGAGAAAAATGTTCTTTCATTACGCACGCTGTTCACTATATGCCCTCCTTACTGTTGGTCGGCTTCTTTACTGCCCCTCTTAACCTCTGGGTCCTCTTGTCACAACATGGAGCAATGTGAGTGTGTATTTTAAGGATATGTGTATTTAAGGCAAACTGCCCAAAGACAAACAAAACCTTCACAGAAATGTCTGTGTCTATATGCAGAGCTGGGAGAGGGGCTGAAATAACACTTCTTCTGAGATCTTTGTACTCAGTGGACACTTGTGAGTTGTGCAGGTGTGTCTGTCACTTTTATAAATGTAAACTGCTGTCGCTCAACAACAAAACTAGAATTCTCAGATGTAGTGCAGAGGCTAGTAACAATCTAATACACAGCTCAAAAACGGGGTATTAGACACAACATTATAGCACTGTAACTGTCATTTTAACAGTCCAGTTTATAAGGGATACACAGAAAACAATATGACTACCACTCCAGTTCTGCATAATGCATGTACAAGCTGTCCATGTTTGTGTACTAGTAGATGCAGTTCAGACTGAGGTTTTGTTTTGGTTTAGCGTGTGCTAGCTTTGATAGAAGAGCTCTCTAGAGCACAGGCACGGCAAGATGTTACGTCACCAGAGAGAACACTGATATGAATGATCAGCATGTTTCTAAATATAGTAGCTCTTTAGGGGATTTTTTTGGGTTAAATGCTTCAGGAATGTATGATACAACCATTCTCGTATGTCCTCTTTTGTCTCTTTACCTGAAGCGTTCCTCCTGCAGAGCTTGCATTATTACAGTGTAGTCTCTCTGATAGTGGCTCTTCAAGCCATCAAGGCTTTCCTCCAGCCTGGCTTGACCCTCCCTCAGCTCCTGCACCTCCTGCAATACCATGTCCAAGCTTGAGCTCTGGCTCCTCTCTAGTGTGTTGCCCTTGGAGCTGGGGGGACCGCCAGGGGCCCCCGTAGTGCTGTTGGCCCCTGCTGAACCTGATGTAGCACTAGAGCAGTCGTCCTCACTACCATACTTGGGACTGGACTGGAGGTGATGCCCAGCACTGCCCAGTAAACGTCCGCCAGCCACTGGCACACTTTCCTCCACTGAGGGGTCATCCAGAGAGTCTTTGAGTGACGGGATGTTGTCAGCGCTGCCAAATTTGTTGCGAATCAGTGAGGCAATCTCCCTAGGTTTGGAGACGACAGCCCCTGCAGCTGAGTGGGTGGCCTGGGAGAAGCTGGAGAGACCTCCCTTAACACTGTCCACCACACCTTCGCTAAAGCCTGTGACTTTGGCTCCGACATCTTTTAAGCCTTGCTGCATGTCCCGCAGAACATCCTTGGGCTGGCGCGGGATACCATTGTGCTCCACTTCCCGCAGCTTTCGGTGGTAGTGCTCCAACTTCCGTTGCAGCTGCTGGATGGTTTGTGCCGACTTCTGATTCTTTTTCTCAAACACCTGACAGCCACAGAACAGGTTTTCATTATTGATGGTAATGAACAAATGAACAAATGAACAATGGAGCCAGTTGATAACTTGGATTAAATGTTCATTTTACCTGTTTGATGCGTGTGCTTTGCTGTTTGTCAGCATTGTTGGCCAGTTTGAGGTACTCTGCGACGTTGTCATCCCTGGCTGTCTGCTCTATCTTTATCTGCTCTGTGAGCTTGAGGATTTTCTGCTGCAGCTGGGCGATAGCCTGCTTGGTGCGCTGAGGGTCTGGCGTGCTATCCTCAGCCCCTGGCAGTGAACTGTCTGCCCCACATGACACAGCTAGGGGTGTTTGGCCGAGCGCACTCACTTCCAGCCGGTCGATCTGAAGTGATGAGACAGGAAAAGAAGAGAGGAAGATTTGGGCAGGTAAAGGAACAGGGGAGAGAATGAGGAATTAAAAAGAAAAAAGGGGGGGACAGAGAAGAAAAAGTGTGAGTTGCATATTAAGGTTTCTTAGTCATTTTGCTGACACAATGAAAACAGAGGCTTCTGCATTTCTGTCGCCAGTCGCATGGAAAGAGGGCAAATTGAGGCAGTTGACAAGGCCACTGCGGTCAGCGTGTCTGAAGAGGAAGATTGATGATATTAATATTTAAGGCTTTCCAAAGAAAAGAAAGTGGAAGAGATGAATAACTTTCATAATTTCCAACGCCTGCGATGGATTGGCGACCTGTGCCCCAGGGTGTGCCCCGCCTCTCGCCCGATGACAGCTGGGATAGGCTCCAGCACCCCCCGTGACCCTTACGAGGACAAGCGGTTAAGAAAATGGATGGATGGATGGATGGAATTTCCAACGCAGCCATACAAAATTCTACATTACCAGGTGTGAATCCAGAGTTATGCTCAAGACTCTTTTTCTTTGGTTAAACAGGTTTGAACAAACAATAAAAGTGAGAGACTGACTGATAAATATGTTTTGTCTATGTTGCTTTTTTCACATACTGACCTAATTTTGTTAATAATTGTGTGAAAATCAAAGATAGTCAAAGTCAATCTGAGCAGATGATGAATCTAGCACCTTTAATCACAGTCAGATGGTGTGATTCATTTCCTCAAACACCTCAGGGGGAGAACACGCACAACACTGTGATTTTGCTGGAACTAATCAAAGCTGGGGAATGTGATCAAAAATATTCTTCTCATCACTGAGCCTGCACATAAAATATGCAGCCTGAACCTGACACCATGAGGGCTCAGAAGCTAATACAGAACATCGAAAAGCACAGAAATAAGAAAAGGAGTCAGAGCAGAGACACGTCGGTGACAGTTTGGGGGTTCAGCCCCCCCACACCGCTCAGCTCGTGAATAGGTTTACCTTATTATCACACACACACACACACAGATAAAAACACAAAGCACCAGAGTTTCACCTGTGTGCGCATCAGCATGACTAATTGATGACAGATATCGCTTGCAACAACAGAAACCACAACGCATCCGGGAGACAACTTAAAGCCCGGCAAACGTTTCTTTCGGCCAAGTGTTTTAAAGTACAGTTAAATTACCATTAACGGTTTGATGTCAAATTCTGTCACAAAAGCAACGCTCACCTTTCCTTTGGTCAAACGGAGAAGCTGTTCCCAATGCATTTTCCCCAAAGTGAAGGTGAGCTCTGTATTTTCATCTGTTCTGGCGACTTCAAAAACAAAAACTGAAACGACTAAAATCCGTGCCGGTGCAGTAAGTCTGATTGATTCCTTTCAAGTTTCGCCGTGACACTGCCGCCGCTCCAACTCTACGAGCTTGTTGTGAAAGTTGAAGTGCACCTGAAACTCAGCCTGCCGGGCGGCGAGGAAAGCTCCGCCTCCCCCTCCTCCCCCTCAGCTGAGGGATGACATCACCCTGTGAGCTGCAGGCAGCCGTCAATCATCCCCACGAAGCTTAAATAGATCCACTGTACGGGACGTTTCTGTTTCACGTTATGAGAGATGAACTTCACATACAAATACTTAGGTTAGTAGGTTACAATCACTATGTATTTCAATAATGGTACTGACTTTCCAGGTTCAGATTGTACACACACAATATGTGATTATATTATAACACATGAATTACACTACCCAACAGTATATGAAATTGTTCCTGAGCAACCAACCCTGTCTCCTAAAAATTATGTTTCCACGCAATTAAACTGCAAACACGATGATGTTTTTGTATCAAACGTAATCATCATGTTGTAACAGGACATATTTTTGAATGTATAAAATGATACATTTATCTGTAATTGCAATTTAGTTGTATAGAAACATAATTTTTAAGAGACTGGGTTTGAGCAACACCTACAGTATAATATTCCAGTAACATAACTGTGCACTCACAGGTGGGATGTATCTTAATTAAGAAATACTTTAGATACATGCATAGGAAAGCAGATGACTTGTAACAGTTACCCACTTTTGCAGGCATGTTGGATGCAGGGGTTTTACGTAAGTAATGTAAAGTGTGTTTATATTGCAGTATAGCTATGTTTGCTTTAGTAAGGAATACTAAATATACTAATGAGTACTTCTTCCATCACTGGACCAATTCACAAGTTGATACAAATACAGACATACAAACAAAAAATAAAGCTGAACAAAACAAATGTACAGTTGTTATACACAATCAGGAAGAGTCAAACAAGCTACCTACACTGATATTTTGTGTGTACACACAATGGAAGAGAGAGTACCACTAGGGAATTATTACAAGGAAATATGAATAGTTCATCTAATAGTACTGTCTGTGACATTTAACAACAAACAAATTAATTAAGCACACGGAAGCAACACAAACTCATACAACCCTGCAGAACTCCTCCTCACAAAACACTCTCCAGCAAAAAGGTAATACGTTTCTTGACTGTTTTAGAATATGTTATAATTTATTATTGGCAAACGTGAGAAATATTTTCAATCAGACAGTGAAATGTATAACATATAACAGAACAAGAACAAGAAGCTACAGAGCACTATACAGACTGGAAATCTGGGCTGCAATGTGAGACATTATCAATTCTCAGTCGCTCTGTTTGTTTGTGCCAGCCAAAAGCAAGAAGACAAGAAAAACCAGTCTAACATCTCTCTACCACAAATTCACACTTATCTAAGGGCACATTTCTCTAAGTTCTGGGGAATGTTACAGATATGCCAATTTCTAGGTAACTGGGCTTCAAAGCTTTTGCATTGTGTCAATTACTGCACAACAAAAAGATGAAGTTACAGTAAATAGAAGAAGGCCTATATCCATGAGTCAGTTTACCTAACAAATGTTGTGTGCTGTCTAATCATTAAATCCTCCTGTCATGCAGCCAAGATGATGAAATGAATCCGAGAACTAGAATAGCCTGCTGAGTTGGAAGAGAAGAAAACTGAGAAGTGATGTTTCAGAGAAGTACATGGTCTGTTCTTAGCTATAAACAAAACCCTATTAATAGCATCATGAGGGCAAGAATTAATATGTGACTATTTCATCCATATATTCTTGTGTGGATGAAATAGTCACACAGTAAATGTGATGACTTTCCAGTTTCCCCTGTTTTGACAGTCATTTGTAAGACAAGTAGAACAATCAAATATTTGCTCTCTAATTAAAGATATAGATAAATAGGTTGAACAGTCAGTCATTCAACCCTTTGAACTGAAGAACCTCGCAGTGCTGAGTAGACAGTGCTTTTAGATATGGTGATAAGAAAGCCCAGTTACCGGTACACGTCGGCACTGATCAAAAATTCACTTGTTACATAAGCAAAGGAAGCACAGCCGGTCGGTCAGGTGGTTTCCAAAGATGTACCCTGACTTTTGCTGCTATACAGATAACTCATACATTGTTTATGATTGGTCACTGCACAGTTATGATGTCACTTTTAAAAAAGCTCAGTGTACTGATATCCTAGCCCACATAGCAAAGAAATGCTTCATCCCAATCCCCATTCCAGTTAGCAAACAAATTGTCTGTACAATCAGTGTCATCCCCCAAATGGTAGAGCTTTTCTGCAGTTAATCATGCATATAATTAAAGATCGTGAGTTGAAGGATTAGGATAATTTCCTGGGGTTAACAAAGCCAAACATGTTGATGTTCTGAGCCACTGAAGCAAGAAGTGACAGGCGCTGCATCACTGGAGCCTGTGTAGCCAAATGTGGGAGGCTGAGTATATGTGTGTTTACAGTTGGGGTCTGCCTGATCCCACTCTGATCAGGCTTTATCAGTAACACAGAAAGACAAAAGATCTGTGTGGGCCTTTGCCCTGCCCTATGGCTCCTTGCATGCATACAAACACAAAGTCTTACAGGGGCCTGTTCTCACTCCACCCGTTATAAACTGGGTCGGCCTGCTGGCAGGCCTGTTTGTGCAGCAGCTCTCATTAAAATAAAGCTAGTTGGAGCTATGAAAGACTAACCCTGACCTACCTTGAATCCACCAGAGACTTGGGAAAAGCCAAACCTAGACTAATTTGGAAAACTTTGCCAAGCTAATGTTGTTAGACATGCATCACACATAATCAGAAACACACAAGAACATCTTGTAATACTCCATCTCAATCTCTTAGCCCACACAGGCACACATGTGCCCCAAATTCCTGTCTGCTCAATGTAGGTCATAGAGCAGCAAATGGACTGATGTTATCACAAGACCTTTTCCTATTTTTCGGCAATCTCTCAGTTCTCTTTTGTTTCAGCCTAAAATCTGCAGACGTCCTCTGCTTTCTTCTCCTCTAAATCCCATTCAGTGTGTTCTGTCAGATGACTCAGGTGAGCTCAGGTTCAGGTAGTGTCAAGATGTTCTGATGGACAAGAGTGAAACCAACACAGTCTTAAGCTTGTTGTCACACACTGACAGATCTCTACACTCTAACCAGGTCAGGTAGAAGGGATTTCTAATTCCATTTTCTCCCCCGACTGCTGCTTAGTTGGTAAATATGTATTTTTACACCATGTTTATGGATGAAACACAATAATCCCAACATTTGTTATGTTTTATACTTCTAACTTACATAATGATCTTAAACATAGTATTTATCGCAAACATGGCAATCAGAAAACATAGCATTAAGCTGTGCTGTGATTGTTTTGAATAGAAATATTTTCATCTGAAACACATAAGCTATCTTACCTTCTTTCTATTTTCATTTACACAAACTCTGTAGTCGAGGTCAAACCTTTACTATTGGTACGTGTGGGTGGGTACAGTACCTTGCTGGTGGTTATGCCTTGCATGGAGTGGCTGTGAGCTTCCTGTGATGTCAGCTTGTTTCTTGTGAAGTAGCCGTTTCACATGCCAAAAAAACAGGAGTGATACTAACAGGACAATGTAACTGGTTCTTTCTAAAAGGTTCTTTCTTTAAAATCTCTCCTACTACATAGTCCACAGCATTCTGTAGAGTATGGAAAAGCTGATTTGTCACGGTACAACAACGTTGTAGTTATAGTCTGGGTTAGCTGGCTCTATGACCCTGCTTATCTAAAGTCCAATATCCATGAGGGATGGGACCTTGGATCCATGGTGGATCATAAGAAACAGGATATTTTGCTGCTTAGAGCTGTGTTTAAATAGCGTTTGCAATTCATCCACTTTTAAAAAATATTGCATTTTACAGCTGTCTGCTGTTCATTTATACAACTTCTATCTCTCTGATTTCATCCCTCACCGTGCATCGAAGCTAACCATCTCTGATGTCTAAACTTCACACTCCTGATTAGTTGGTCTGATCTTTCACCCTGGAGTTCAGGGATCAGAAAGTGAACATGGCTGTCATAGCAACAACATGACAGCATGGAGCGATCCTAAGATCTTTCATTAAACAGATAAGACTTTATCAGTTTGTACCTGTCTGTGCTAGGGTAATAGCATATGAATGACATAAGTGCACTTGCAATATTTATTTATACATTTACTGTTATATCAAAAAACATTAGTGTATGTGACGTAGTGTATGTGTCTACTACCCCTTCTCATTTCCTTGTGGTTTAGTTTCCACACAGTCAAATTAAGCAGTGCTGAATTTAACCCAAAAAGAGAAGTTTCTGATAGAAATCTGCTTTTTGTTTCTGTTAAGGGGATCCAGTGTGGCATACTGTAGAACAATGAAACCCATTCACCAGATATGGAGAATGACATAACTCCATGTGATGCTGGACAGGGAACAGTTTACTCAACACATGCACTCATGAATTAGCACAAAACAAAATGTTGCTGTAATAACACACACACACACACACACACAATACCATCCAGTGCATTTTGTAGGAATTCAGAGTGTGAGAAAAGCCCTTTGTGTTCACATCTAAAAGAAAAAAACGCACATCAGCAGCTGAGAAAAAGAGTAAAAAACTGAGGTTTTTCTGGCACATCAATATCACAATAAAAACTTTCAATTGTTATGATTTCCAAATTAATTTCACAACAAGGGTTTGTTTTCCTATCAGATATCGTGCCTTATAAGGTTTCACAAAGTATTTTATGTTTGCAACACAGTTTTGTTTTTAGTTATCAAACACAGGAAACATAACACACAGGTGAGTAGCAATATAAACACCTTATCAATTTATTGGCTTCATGAGCTAGGCTTGAATCACTGAGGAAGTGAATAACACAACTGATCCACACACACACACACACACACACACACACATACTATAAACAGGTCAAAACTCACGGTGGTGGGAAGTGGAGAGGTATCAGCAGTTACCAGGCTAAGGATGACCTCCATAGCAGAGAGACGCATGCACGTGGCTTGGACTGATTTCTGTTTGGTCTGTCTATCTATTTGATCTGTTTGTTTGTCTCTTGGAAGAAAACTACAGCCAGGGGAGAAAAGAAGAGTGTGGCCCTTGGAGACCATTCATCACTTAAGACACTTCTCACAAATTCCAATTGACTCAAAGTCCATTGGACAAAGATTGCATTTGACAAAAAGAATGCCAAGATTCTTAGAAGTTACAGTTGGCTTAGCTGAACATCCAAAATCCATAGAGTGCTCAGCCCCTCCAGCAACAAGTCTTTGCTATTAATCGCTGCACACTGTTGTGCTGCTGGTTCACAGATCAGCCGTTCTTCAAAGCCCATGACGATGCCTCAGCGCAAACACATGCTCTGGAGTACATCTGGCAGAGAGGCTGTGGATATATACGCTTCAACAAGCACGACTCTCGCTGACTGCATGAATTAGTGGGAGAGCTCCTCTGGAGCAAAGGATCCTTCTGATGCAGGTTTGGTCTCAACAGAGTCGAGGCACTTGCAGGTTTAAAAGAAGGAAAAGTTTACTGTGAAGTAAAGTGCTCAAGGAGTCCATCGGGTATAAAATCCTCAGAGGGAGAAAAGAGAGGTAGATACCCAGAGAACGGATGTGAGGGGAGTGAGGGAGCAAAGAGGGGGAAAAAAGTGCCCACCAGGAGCTGTCACTGAAAGGGACACAGAGCGAGAGAAGGAGCAAAGGAGAGAGGGGTTGTGAGAAAGCTTTGTGAAGGGAGGGGGGGCCTTTCTTCTGTTGGATTTTCTAGGCCAGCTCAGCTCCACAACAGTGCCTAGCAGAGGCAGAGAGAAAGGAAGAAAAAACTTCCACTCCTAACTTTCAATTATCACAGTTTGACTGTCGCAACCAATCAGCTTCCTGAGTGATCATGCTGTAATGATTCACCCTCTGCTGCCTGTGTGCACTAACAAGCAGGGCTGGACCAAGTGTTTCTGCTAACAATGACACATATTGAACTGCCTGAACTGTGCTTGCTCAAAGTGGCATTTTTTCCACATAAGCTGTATAACACTAAACATGCAAAGAGGTGAACAGATTTGGTTTAAAAACTGGAACGCAAGAAAAAACTCAGATTATACGGTCATATAATGATTATGAAGCTGCGACTCAATACACTCAATACTATGCATGTGTGCACAAACTCCTGTGGCCTATCACTGTGTCACTGTGATACTTTTTCACTCACAAAAGTAGTAGTTCAGCATGTTTATATTCTATTGAAGTTACTAGCATGCTACATTATGTGAATGGGTTCAAATGAAACAATAGATTTAAGGGGTTGGGGGCCAAGAGAGAGGGTAGGATTTAGGGAAAAGGTTGCTTATATAAGAACAAACTTTACTTGCTTAGATGAAAGTTCAACTGTGTGCCGTGTAGGTTTGACCCCAGCCCACACATGGCAGCATCACTCATTTAAAGTCAAGTCCCAACTCTGCAACATAAATTTCCAAAACTGCATACCATTAAGTCTCCTTTATATTCTCTTTGTTTTACTTTTATCATTTCACTAACAACAGACTTCACTCATACATACAAAATGATTTTAGAAATTCATTTAAAGAAATTGTCTCTCTCACATAAACACACCTTTATTGAGTTACTAGTCTTACTTAGTTACTAGACATCTTCACACACTCTCTACTAACATGCCTTCATAACATTCCGTAAATAGCAAAAGTGGCCCCACAATTACAAAATCACAGAGGGGGGGTTTACTGCTCTGACAAGTGAGCGATGCTTGAAAAGACAGAAAATGGAGATGTTCCCCTCAAGGTCAGTTTTACCTTACAGCTCTGGCTTAAACTAGCAGAAAATTAATCTTCTGCCAGTCATGATTACTAAGATAGTAATAGAAGTCTTAGAAGGGTGATTTATCTTTGCAATGTGTTTTTGTGTATGATATTATAATATTAGATCTTGTGAACTATAATTAAATAAAATGAACTGGAATAAAATTTTCAACTCAAATTCGATACCTCTTACACAATGGTCCAATTTGTAGGGGGAGATGAAGTGAAGTGAGTGAAGTAATAATATATCATTGTACTGACTGTGCAAATCATTTAGAAGGGATCATGTTTCTTGTTCTATTATTCACTTAATAGAGTAGAATTTTTACAGAGGCACATTTTGGAGTCTGGAGTCAATAAAAACAGTTAAGATCCATTTGTGATCTTACTGTTTTTAATGGGTTTGAGACAAAATGTGCTTTGCAGACAAACCAATGACACAATTTGATGAAAAAAATCACATTGCAGTATCTGTTTCTCTCATGCACACTTGCATTTTACGCATCTGTAAAGGAGGCATGACCTGCTGAGCTGGTGATGTATGTGGACAAACTAGAGCTGGTATGCTTTTCCAGTTAGGCAAGGCAGGGTAGCTTATTTATACTGTATACTGTAGTACATTTCAAACACAGGAAGCAAGACAAAGGGCTTTGCACTGACAAAGAAAAGCATTAGACACCTACAAAACAATAAAGAATGAGTTCAGTGACAGTTGTCAGGAGGACTTTAGGCTACTACAGTAATCTCTTGTTTAGGATCTCCTATCACAATGAATAGGAACACAGAATATATATTATATGTACATAATATTCATGCAAAATGTGTCTAAACTGTTCTAAAGCTCTACTTTTAAGTTTACAGCCTGCATATAAATCCCTATTGCTAAAATACAACTACAATACAAGATATACTGTACAGGCTGAATTGACAATGCTCTGGTCAACAACAACAACAACTTGTGTGTAGATATTTCTTCAGTCAGTCATTGTCATTCTGAGGACACAGCCTGATGCAAAGCTGAGGCCAGGTCGGTGCCACACACCTAAAAAAGGACAAAAGGAAGAGACTGGCTCTGATGTAACTGGACTGGTGCTGGATAAAAGCCAAATTGAGTAAGAAAGTATGAAAGATTCAGATAGAGTGAGAAAAAAGCTGAACTGAAATAAGGGCAACAGCTATTACAGTTGGAACTACATGATATTATAAGACTAGATGTTTTTTCTTTCAGCAAAATTATACATCTAAGAATAGAATTTATTAAACCGTTGTTAAAGTGTATCACAGTTCCTTCCATGTGATCATAAATTGTGATGGGTTACGCACAGGCATGCTTTAGGGGTGTGAGGTTACGTAAAGGCAGAAGAGCGGGAGCATTGTCTGCAGGAACTGGATATAATTCAAGACAGAGAGAAATGATAACCATGACACAGGGCTCAGGCCTTTTTGAACAATACACTCCCCATCTTCCTTCCTAGTCTAAGCCTCAGTGTAATCAATGGCTCTATTAGTTACATAAAATACTTTATACACAGGGGCCATTATGACTAGCGAGGTCAGAGAGCGTGGAACATTTTAGTAGCCAACTCTGATACTGGCATCCACAAGAACCAGACAGGAAGGAAAATAAACAACAATAACAGCAAACTAAACAATTAAGTGCTCTCAGTCGCACTCTCTGTCTGCAAACAGATAACAATGAAGAGCATCAGTTCTACGTCAGAGAAGTAAACAGGTTGGTGCCATTAACACGGTTGTTTAAGTATAATTAAGATGTATATAAATATAAGTGAGCATGTGTACCCTGCAAGTGGGCATGTGCAGAGATGAATGGGTGTGTATGTGTCTACACGTTATATGTTTACAATATGTGCTTCAGGCTTGATCTCTGTACCTACCCAAAATGTCAACTGTCATCAGTTGTGATGATATTGACGATATATTGTCATCTATAGATATACTGAGGTCAGTTTGTTTCAATGTTGAGATATCAGCATGCCACCTTAAAAGCTATACATTGATTAATATTAGCTTATTGTGACTATATCCCTACAGAAATGCAAAATATAGGTTTGAGGTCATTTAAGTCATGAAACACCCACTCAGTAAACACCATGGTAACAGTTCTGTAAATTATAACAAACTATAACTATTTGTTTGTTTATGTAATACGCTCATAGAAATAAACTCACAGGAAGTGATATAATAATAATAAAAATAATAAATATATATATAATAATAATAATCTGCTGTCTCAATTAATATTGGAATCTGCTTCAAATATTATTTCTATTAAATGCATGAGTATGAACGTGCAGATAATAGTGTGATGTGTAAGAGTCAGTGAGTGTATATTGAGTGCATGTACAGTGAAACAGTGTGTGTACATATAGGGGCACAATGTGTATTTGTGTAGGGAAACAGTGGAGGTATGAGGAGAGACACAATGTTTGTCTATTGGTGGAAACTGATATTTGTCAGAGCTGCTTCTGTTTATACTCAGCCTATTCTGATTATGTAACATGGAAACAGAAAGGGCACTAACTCAAAATGCAGAATTGGTCTGGCTGGATGCTGCACAATACCAATGGGTGGTATGCAGGCCCAAACACACTGCCAGTCTATTCATAAGCAGGAAGATGAAGAATCTAGGACAAACAGTCCCAGCATTTTGGCACTAAAAGATTATTTGCTCTGGCACGTTTTCAGATTTCTTGTCATTTCCACCGAAACACCACACCACACACTGTGACCCCTTGTGATCTCACTACGGACTTTTAAACAAACTTTTTGGGCATTGTGGCTTCTGAATTCTGTCTGCGAATTTTTAGTGAGACTCAACTGTGTGAACTGGGACAGTAGGAAGCAGTAAATTTCATAACAGTTAATAAGGAAAGACAGCTAAATAATAGGAAGTTATCATCAGTGCTAGAAAGCTATTATCTAACAAAGATCTTAGAAGGCCCATTGCCCGATTAGATTATCTAACAAAATAATGGTGGCTGGCTCATGTACTGAGACTGAGTAACTTTTATGTAATTTTAAACTAGTAACACAACAAATACACAGGTTAATTCTTGGGGTTCAGACTGACAGGCAGACATTTTGACTTATCACAGTAGAAAAAACATGGGTGTAATTAATAACAAAACAATGATAGGCCAGTTCAATTTAGGTCTCAGCAGCCTTGGATATGAGCAGCATCCACATTAACAGGATCCTAGAACACACACTGTACTGTAACTGGAACACACACCTTTGCTCTTTCTGCTATCCCAACAAGGAGGTGAACAGGGCTATGAGAGTTGAGTCCAGAGCTGATATTAAATAGAACTCTGCACCTTATTTGAAAGTTGAAAACTACCTGCTCTATGCCTGATTAATCATATCGTCTTCCACAGAGTGTATATAAATCTACTTTCAATAATATTAAATTCTGACAGACTTGAACTGCTGTTTCAGGGAGAAATCCTGATTATTATACAACATTAATAACAAGATAAAACAAGAACACAGCAGACCATATAGCAAGATTATATCACTGCCAAGTACAGTCAACTACAGTATTACTATGAGAATATGAAAGCCAACTACAGTTTCAATCCACCAGGGGGAACTAGAGCACAAACTATGCTACGGTATGTGTGCCATTTGTTGTATGGACAACTGAATCTGTAACTGGTCTGTAACCATTTTACCTGAAGCCATTTCCTGACAGGTTTCCTGTCAATTACCTATTTTTTTTATTACATTCTTTTATTATCACTCTTTCTGCTGACAGACATGCAGCCCTTTATGTAACATAATACAGACCTGATGTGGCAGTCACATCAAAGCACACAGGTGCCTTGTGGGTTGATAGTGTGAACAGGGAGGAAGGGAGGATATATCAAAGAGATAAATTGCAGAAATGAATAGAGTGGGGGCAGCAAATGGTGTAACCCTTGTGGTTATATAATATGACAAGACAGGAGAACATGAGAAGAAGAGATAAAAAAGTGGGAGTTAATGATAGATAATGTCAGCTCGTGAAAGGTTTGTGTCTGTCAGCATGAAAAAATACCAGTTTCTCATGTTGTGTCACTTCCAATGAAAGTGCAATATTTGCTTGAAGAATACTGAAATGCTGTCTAGATGTAATTTTGCAGTGGGAAAAGTGAGTCGTTCTGATGGGATGCAAACAGTGAAAATTCCTATGATTCCTACTGGCTACCATACATGAGAATGAGAAGAATGATTCTGGCTTTTAGTGGAGAGAAAAGACAACAATTCCCTAGAGGTTGTGATCAGATTTGAAGTGTGTGTGTGTGTGTGTGTGTGTGTGTGTGTGTGTGTGTGTGTGTTTAAAGTGGGTCAGTGGAGCAGAGCTGAGCTCAGCAATCTATATCCTCATCCATTATTCATCAAAATCACACAAATGATATAGATTGAGCAGGGTGTGGCAGGAACACTGAGCATGCCCTCTCTGACAATCTGCCCTCTCTGCAGACTGAGCAATTTCCCTTTGAAAACAATCTACCGTCCACTCTGAGAAAGGAGAGGAAAAACAAATCACTCTATCAGAACGGTGCCTTGTAGTATATTTTGACAACACAAGGAAGGCAGGTTAAGAAAGCCAGCTAGAACTGAAAGTTACCCAAGTCAAAGAAAGCACTGTAGCCCCTAGAAATTAATCCAGCCAGAGGACACTGTCTGAGGAACAGACATGTGGGTCAAGGTTGACCAAAACATCCTCAGTGACCAAATATGTGGCAATTCTGCAACAGCTGAGAAAACAGCACAAATACACGTGTTTGCTACACTACTGTCCTTCAAAACACACACATACACACACGTAAGAGCACAAGGAGGAAGGACCAGCTGCAGGCCAAGAATAAATACACAAAGAATGACCCATGGTCACTCACTGCTAATATGTGCACATAAATGTACATGACTTCATGGGCAGACGACAAATTTAAAAATATTCATTCAGGATACAGAAGTTTTAGAATAATCACTTAAAAGTCTCCCATTCCCAGAATATTAGACCATTTTCTGCAGGAAAATCAATTAGCTAATAATGTTATTTGATAAAAGTCACTACATGTCTGTCATAGAGCAAAATATGTAAAAAAAAACAGTTTTTACAAGGGTGGAATATGAATCTAAATAAAAAAGCCTATGACTTTTTATTTGATTAAAATGCATTAATACATTTAAATCTCCTTGAAAATTGAACTTGACCAGGACTGGTTCAGACATTTGTCTAATAATAGCAACTGAGAAACAGGCAGTGAGCTGCATCACACTCCTTTCTCATTCAGACCCAGATTAGAAACCTATAAAACCTTTAACCTCACAGCTTTATCTTCCTCTTACATTCCCCATTACTCAGTCCATCTCCAGCTCCACCTCCCTGTTAAATATTTCTCTTAGTTCATCCTCTCACACCATCACGTCGCCTTGGTGGGTTTAAAACACAAAACTGCCTATTGTGCAGCAACTATGAAGCTGTGGTGTTAGTGTGTGTATATGTGTGTGTGTTGGTAGAGTTCCCACTATTGTGAATGCAATAGCAGCCAGAACCGGATAAGGGCGTTAGCCTATATGTATAATCGCATGAATATTCAACAACCTAATTAAACAGACTGGGGCTATGCTGTGAAGGGAACACAAACAGTTGGGTGGAGAATTGGAAAGCACACACAAAGCATACACATTCATGCCTGCATAGAAACCATTCTCCAGATTTACATGGTACAACAAAAATATCTACAGTACATCTATTTACTGTGTTCATTCTATATTGTACTTGAAGTAGAAGACAGGCGGTCAACTCAGGTCTGCAAACCGTGAAACACAAACTTTTCTCTACTGACATCTCCACATAGACAATTAGATGCTTTATTAATCCCAAAGGGAAAGTCCGGTGTTGCAGTAGCCATTACGCAGAAAGCACTAAGACATATACACGTAGAATACAATACAGAATAATACTGAAAAAATACACATCTAAACAGAAACATATTGCACTTTAACTTACACACAGGCAGTCAAATCTGCAGAAAAACAGAAAGACTATTATGCATGCAATAATAATTCACAACCCTCTGTATACAACAATAACAGCTCTCAATTTAAATATGAGTATGAGGAAAAGGAAACTGCGGTATCTGAGCACTGGCACCTAGAGTGCCATTTCAACACATTTTTAAGGATAATTGTGGAATTTAAAAAAATTGACATATAAGTCAAATAAGTTTAATTAAAAGGTTTAGAACAAACCAAAACTACAGAACAGGATTGTTATAATTTTAGACGGCATTTTTCCCCCTACTCTAAGAGGTTGTTTTTGATTCTACCAAACAGGCTCATGAGGTAGCTGTGAGATCAGACGGTGAACCTCTGAACATTCAGCTGGGTAAAGGCCCTCTTTGAACATCACCCAGTTACCATGGAGATGGGCCACCAGCTCCACCGTATGAGCACTGGACACAGATGAGAGGGAGAGAAATGAGGAGAAACTGAGAGCAAGAGAGGGAAAAAGACATGAGGTTAGATCGACATTGAGGTTGTAGAGACAGAAAAAGAAAAGGAAAAACGATTGCTGAAGTAGTGAAACATGTGCAGCAGATTTAGTTCAGTAAGGAAAACCTCCTGTTTGATTACAGATAAGCTATTTCTCATTACTGAATAAAGTGTAAGAGACTTGAGATAGCGTGCTTAGCACCACAATATAAAAACACCAAATTAGAAGGTGTCTTTCAGAAAAAGGTGCGGCATTTAGGGACTCATTGAATTAGTCACTGAAGCTGCTCCGGCACTTCATGGTGTACCAACATCTTACTTCATTTGACGTTTGAACAAAATTTGTACACACAAGGAAATAAAGACATGGGCGCACACACACACACACACACACACACAAAGTGGTAGTCAGTAGTGGTCAGTGGTAGTAAGTAATATAAGTAAGGAGAGCAAAAACACAAGGGCAAGATAAAGGGTCAGAACAGGAGATCCACTGTGTTTAATTCAAAGTCAATACCCACGTTTGACATGCTGATCACATGCTGATCAATGACTATCTCCCCGCAACACATTTGCCAATTGCACCGGTACAGATGCAAATGAACGTGCAAGAATTCCTATGTGTGTGTACATTTGTACCTGTGCAATAGGCAAATACAGAACTTGACTTGACATTAATACACATAACAGAGTACAAAAGACACAAACACACTGGCCTTAAGAGAAAGAATAGGCAAGGCGATGTTTACTCTTCTCAGGAAAAAAAGACAAACAAAAGAAAAAAGAAGAATTCTGTTTCTGTGATGAGGCATAGAAGATGACTAAGGAGGACAAGAGAGGGGGAAAGAGCTAAGAGCAAAGAAGGAAGATTAACACATCTGAAATTTTTTTGGTCTTTCTCCAAAAGTCAGTACAAACCACAAGCCACAGATCTAACATTAGCAGCTTTATACTATGTCTTTGTGTTACTTTAGCACTGTAATAAGGTCTCACAGTAAATGTCAACAACGCTGAACCACAGAGAGGCATGATGGTGCACTGACGGCAGCAACACACACTGCCTGAAAAACAATTTGCTACAGGCTGGTAGTTGGCAAACAGAGCAGTGCGATGACATCACCTCTAGTGTGGACTAAGAGCACCTGCTTCATCATCCCCATGGCTGTCTCTCTCTCTCTCTGCTGAAAGTCAATCGAAACTCAGTTGTTTGATTATACATGGGTTTGACTGTGTTTACCCTGACTAGATGGTTGTGGCAGCACTTGGATAAGATATAATAGTTGTCATATGTATCTGCAGGCCTGTTTGTACATAAGTGAATGTGACCTAGAAATACCCCATGTTCGTCTTTTACACATTTTCAAATAATTCAATGTCACCAAAATAGTTACAGAACAAGCTATTGTGTCCTGCTGCAAAGGGCACAAATGTTTTTATCAACACACAGCCAGTAGCCTGGGGAGGTGAGAACTGATGAGAGCGCAGTGATGAAGATGTTAAACTGGCAGGGACGGAACAAGCCCCAGGGCAACAGGTGATTTTCTGTGTCTCCAACTCACACTTACCTCTCTTACAGGCCAACAACATTTGTAGAATTACACACAAGCACCAATTCATTCATGAATGAAGTTTGACATAAAATGCAGAAATGTAATAATTAATTGATTACTTAGTTTGTTATTAATTTGTTACAAATACTGTGTGGCAACAATTACAATTCATTTCAAATCCATTTTTAATATCTGACAGTACAAAACTAATTACTCAAACAAAACATGGATTCAGAAAAGATGTAAACCATGCAAGATGGAGTAGTGAAGTATAGCTCAAACAATTTATTGATTAGTTTATCTAGAGGAAAAAACATTTCTGTACTAATCGTTTTTAAACAGTTTTAATGCATTTACCTCTTTTCTTAGTCTTATATGTAAGTAAGTAAACTGAATATAGTAAGTAAACAATTTGCAATTTGAAGATATTCATATGCATACTCTGTATTAGACCTCAAAAAGCCCAAAAAGCATTTTAGTTGTTTCACAGCACTGGTAACTAAACTATTTATTTCATCCATCCTCGATGGATGAAGATAATTAAACAATGACATGTCTTTCTGTTCTCTCCTAAATTTATACTTTACAGTTTTATGGACACGATTTTAGTTGTTTATATTATACAGCTCTGGCAAAATTATCAGTTTCTCTGATTTTGCTATTTAAAGGTATATGTTTGAGTAAAATTAACATTTTTGTTTAATTCTATAAACTACTGACAACATAACTCCCAAATTCCAAATACAAATATTGTCATTTAGAGCATTTA
>JAUMHL010000028.1:17383061-17460234 GCA_032362345.1 Sandelia bainsii | reverse complement strand
ATTACTAATGTTTTAACTTAGGAAGTGTTCAGAAATCAATATTTGGTGGAATAACCCTGATTTGCAATCACAGCTTCATGCAGTGGTCTCTTAATTTTTTTCCAGAGCTGTATACCCAAGATTACAATTCATTAGCCCACATTTATTATTTATATATCAACACAAGCATTATCAAACTAATAATAGAGATAAGTGAACTTTGATCCCTTCAGATTAAATATTTATTTAATATCAACATTTATTTTGGTAGTTTTCGTAATGCAATCTCATATGACAATGTTCTAACTGATTAATAAAATTAGTAAACTTTCCACAGGTCATCTTCTATGAAACTGTATGTATTTTTTTCCCCATTCACATACAGTATGTACAAACTATCTGTTTCCTTTTTTTATTTATATCACTCAAAGTAATTAGCTGATTCTAAGAACTTATAATCATATGTGGCCAGCTGAAAACAGGATAAGGAAAACTGACCTGTTAAAATGTGAAACTGTATTGCACTGTGTAATATTTGTTGTAGTTGTTCCCTTGAAATGTTTTGAATTGAATTTTGCTTTGAATTTGTTAATAATTTGTTAATAATACCACAGAAAAACTCATCATATGTGTCTCTGACACAGAAAACTAAATATGGTGATAAACAATAGAAAACAAAGGATGCACAGGAAGACAGGTGAGCATGTGGAGATGTGGCCCCAGGGAAAGAGATGGGGTCATCTACTGCGGTCAACCCCCCTCCTGTCCAATATTTCAACATCCCACTTTTGGAGAAAAAAAGGTAAGTGAAAATTTACAGACAGGCCCTGGAGGACGTTATGTTATCCAAAGAAAAACACAGCTTCACTCTCACTCACACAAAAATCCTGTGGTGTGAGAGGACTAGCCTCAAGCCTTGGCTTCTGTTGCATCTCAGCTCAGTAGCTCTAGCCCACTAGCACCCATTCCTTTGTTTTTCCTCATCTGTTGTCCTAAACAAGTCTGCCATCCAAACACTAAACATTTTACCTTCCAGCCTCTCACTCTTCTCTTCTGAAAATGAGGCTGTGAATTTGCCCAAGTACATTTTGATGCCTACAGGCGCATCATCTACCATCACCATTATGCAGAACTGGAGATGAACAGGGAGGGTGTAGTCAATCAATTAATCAGTGGCTAAATGTAATTAATCCCACAGGCTGAGCACCAGATGTAGAACAGCAGGCTCTTAACAGACCTAATGCTGTGTTTTAACACAGTGCTTCAACTCTCTTTAACAGCACCACTACCAGGGGATACATACATCAAATGCATGCGCAGTTGAAGAGCATGCTAAAATAGTCTGGTATTGTAAAAGTGTCCTAAAAGCTCCCCAATCAACAATAATCAAACACAATGTTTACCAGTAATTATATCT
Source organism: Sandelia bainsii (assembly GCA_032362345.1). Classification (NCBI taxonomy): domain Eukaryota; kingdom Metazoa; phylum Chordata; class Actinopteri; order Anabantiformes; family Anabantidae; genus Sandelia; species Sandelia bainsii. The sequence goes on along the minus strand of JAUMHL010000028.1, from coordinate 17,458,838 downwards.
CTTGGCAACGATTCCGACTGACCTTAGAGGCTACTGCTCTAACTGCTGCAACATGAGTTCCTGTTTAACAAGAGGTAGGATAGAGTGCAAAGACAGACAGGTTGGTTACTGTATTAACTGAACTACATAAAAGTGATTGGAAACAACATTTATATAAACAAAATGTGAAGTGTATGTCTATATATACATATGCATATGCATTAAGTGAGCAAACAGTACTATCTCCCCTGTTGTTAATTGTCTGATATATGCATGGTTAGTGCATGTGCAGTAACATGCAGAGTCAATTATTACCAATTTGACTGTTGTCCTAAACAAGAGAAGAATTAAAAGTGCCGATCAAGCAGCCCCACACACAAGCTCTTGGCACAATACCAAAAAGCTGGAAGACAGAGAGAAAGAAAGAAGTGGGAAATGGTTTGCAAAATAGCCATATTAGCATTGCAAAGATAAGAAAAGACTTCAGTCATGAGGGGAGCTCTAGCAAGGAGATGGGAAGACACAAACATGGATTTGATTAATAAACAGGTTTGTGTGCTTTAAGCTTACCTTAGAGTACTGTCTACGAAGACTGAAGCGCTGCACCATCCTGACTAACTGACGGACCCACAGCTGGACCCCCTGTTCTACTCCCCTCCACTCCCATCCTTCCAAAGTACACACTGCCTCACAATGTACAGTCTACATTCGCACACACACATACTGAAAATACACATGCTACCCTCCTCTCCAAACATTCATGTGCACACACATTTCTAGCCCACACAGCTTTACTATGCAAACACAAATGAGGAGACAGTAAGAGGAAGATGAAAAAGGGAGGGAGAGCGAGCAGAGATAGAGACAGCTCAGCTGTGTTACCCTCTACTCATATTCACAGTGATCCCCTGAGCTCTGTCGCTTTCACTCACAGATACAGTCACTCACACAGAAGATGCTCACACCACATGGCTGTCAATGCACAAATGATCCCCAGTACACAGATACTCAGAGTATCTGTAATGCTGACAAAAATTAGGTTTTACAGTCACACATATACACACACCACTCCACATCCTCTTGTGAACACAGCATTCACACAGAGCTAGCGCTCAGCTCTCACTCATCTAGGACAAGGCAAGGTTGCCTCCTGCTTCCTGACAGAGAGCTGAAGGGTGGGGTGAGGAGGTTGTGGTTCAGAAGGAGAGGGAGGAGTTGCGAGAGGAGGAGGGACCGGCAGACTGTCTGTGTTAAGTCTCTCCAGGGACAGAGAGGGACAGGGAGGGAGAGAATGAGGAAAAGAAGAAAGAAAGAAAGAAAGAAAGAAAGAAAGAAAGAAAGAAAGAAAGAAAGAAAGAAAGAAAGAAACGGTGAGTAGGAAATGACAAGGCTGACAATAATCATCACTTCTGACTCACAATCACAAATTCTATCAATATACAGCCATCATCCTACAATAACAGCAGGATGTCACACACCTCCAAGGTTACCACAATGTTTCTATGGCAACCCAAGCAGGTTGTAGGTCTAGACAGCTTGCTGCAACTTTCAGCGTAACCACAGCGACTGCTTGGATGACTTCAATGACTTTGCTGTACTGCTGTGCAGAGATGGAGCTGTAATGTTAGCAAGAGACGAGCGAGATAGGTTTTCATCTTTGCCAAGGGCGAACACTCGACCACAGAAAGGTTGATGGTCGTATCACAGCAGTATAACTACTGGAGCATAGATGTGTGGCTCTCAGCTCTGCTCAGTCATTCTGGGCAAGGACACACAGAACAGGGCTGTCAAATTTAGCGTGCATATTAAAGCTGTCAGTTAAGGCAGGTATCAACTCCCACCTGGGGAGTAATACCAGGCTGTCACTTTGTGACACACTGATACTGAGTCCTTAGCATGGCTTAATTATAACCCCAGGATCATGCTAGGATACAACAAACGTGAGCTTTAATGCAAACACAGACTTGCAAACACATGAACTAAAACCAGTGCCGGTGACAGCAGGTTAGCTGATCTGACAGTGACCTCTGGTGGCAAACAGAGCAAATTGTAGTCTGGTATAACTACAGTAAGGTGGTTAATAATCAGGACCTGAGGTTAAGTTTAAAGATTAGATTGTAAAGGGTTGTGAGGTTTTAATAATCCAACACCAACATATCTAAAACCTCTTTGCTACTTATTTTCCTAAAGAGTTATTGCAAAAATAGCATCCCATAACCTACTCTTAATGATCTCTGGATAAAACACACCGGTCTTAGAAAAAAAAGGCACAGCTTCCATAAACCTGCTGTATGACAATCAAATGTTATTTCAAGTACTAGATAAAAATGATTATACAAGCATAAGAAAAAAAATATGATTTTGGAAAACACACTGCAGCATTTACTTTAAGGCTACGGGAAAACCAAGAAGTTTGCTATTTTTGTCTTAAACGACATTACATACATTAAGAGATGCCTCCATATAGTAGTGTTTCTGCACTGAGCTTCAGTGGGGGAATGGTAACAAAGATGGAATTAGGTACTTGATTAGTCCAAGCCAGGCTGCTGGAGCCTCAAATTAAGTTTCAGAAAAACTTGGAATATACAATGCAATGTATTTTCGCACAGGACAAAGACTATGGATTTACCCTTCCTTCAAATCAGTGAGAGATCTCTAAATGATATGTATGAACAGGAGTTATTTGTAGGCACCTGACTATTGTTTGTTAACTACTGAAACAGATTTGAAACTTTGAATATATCATTTGACAAAGCCTGTAGTGTTAAATAAATGTATATATGGATTTATCTTGTGTTTAGTGTGTGTTATTTGTTAGCTGCACAGTGGCTATCTCGCCTCATCTTGGATTAATGCTGTTTCGGCCATAAACAACTTGATCAACAGTTAGGACTCAGGCAGCAGTAAAGGCTCTCCCTCTCTCGCTATATACTCATAAGTGAAACAACGGGGAATGTTACAATCAACGGCAAGGTGAACCTCAACTTCTGACCGACAGTTCACTGACAACAAGGCCTGACACCAGTAAAAGGATAAAAGATACATACTGATATCAGCCTGTGTAGTCACAGTATGAATCATGGCTGCTGTCACTTACCCTGTCTGTCTCCTCTGTGGACTGGTATTCCGATGATAGCACCACATCACTGCTGACGTATCCAGGTGCAGGGCTGCTGGGTGTGGTGTCAGTGGTGGAAGAAGAGCGTGGGCGGGTGGTATGATGCTGTGGATCGTGGGTGTTGCGGCGATGTGGGACCTGGGGGCTACCTCTCAGGAGAGGATCGCGGTCTCCACTCCCAGATCCTGACCCGGACCCCTTACTGCGCCGGCTTTGTAGGCTGGTCCCACGCCTCATCATGCCCACTGCGGCTGAGCTCTGGCCAGCTGCAGAAGGAACCACAGGAGCATATAGGGGGTCAGAGTCAGGACAGCAGGACTTCGAGGCATCCTCAGGGCCAGAGAGGGATATGCCACCTGCTGACACTAGAGAAGAAGACGAGGAGGAAGACAAGGAAGTGATGGTGAAACGAGAGAGGGAGAGGTGTCTACGCTGCTGCTGGAACAGCTGTTTTAGTCCCTGGCCAATAACTCCAATGCTTTCCCTGGCTTTCTGGCTCATCCTACTGAAGGAGGGTTGCTCTGACTGGGATGAGGCCCTCTTCAACCCTGGGCCTTGCAAACCCCCTGCTTGAGCTCCAGGACCTGAACTGGGGCCCTCCCACTCTGGCTCCCTCTGACTGCTGTCCTCCTGCTGCTTAAAGCTCTGCTGACCTCTCATGAATGGCTGGGAGGAGTTGTCCAGTATGCTACCGATTCCCTCTCTATCTGTCAAGAATGCAGAAAATGACAACAAGTGTGGTGGAGAGAGGACTAGAGTACAGTACAACAGGGAACAGTGGAGATGGGATTGTCTGATGGGCTGGGTCGGCTCAGTGGCAGTCGGGGGGGATGGATCCAATGAGGGAGCATGCATCTTTAATTCAGGAACAACTGGCCATGCTGGTCTAGCACAAAGACAGAGAAGATTATGAAAGGCTGAAATGTTGACCATTGCATCTTTGAAATATAGTTTTGTAGTCTGTAGCATATACTGCATTAATCACTATTAAAGTAAGTAAAGTAACTTTGCATTTGTACTTATAAAATAATATAAGCACTCCATCATCAGTTGAAGATGGATTCAGACAAGCTGCATTGGTGACAGCGTTGGTAGTCCTCTGAGTAATTCAACCTTCACACAGGCCAACGTTTCATGAGTAAACACAAACAATAAAGGACAACATGCTATATGCAAGTTAGCTAGCATGATACAAAGATAAAAATGAAACAAAAAAGAATTCAAAAAGTACACTAAATTGATACAAGCAGGATAAGAAAATTATCAACTGCCTGGACGGGGATGGAGTCAGAAAGGGACAAGGGGTGAGAAGACTAAAGAAAAGGATGCATAGCAGAATAAAGGAGTAACAGAGCAAAAGAGACAATGGCTCACATCAGAAGAAGAAAAACACATACCATCAGCCCAGCTGTCAGCCTAGTGTGACTCACTCTTGAGGATTACCTGGGAGGGGACGGATAGATGGAGGCACACCAAAAACAGAAAAACAAATCATTTTAAGATACAAAACTTTAAACTTGAATGCACGCACTGATATCAAGATACTCAAACCACTGCATATTTCACTCACACTGCAGTCAATAATAATTTTAGCTGTGAGCTGTGAGCATAACACATATACAAAATATACAACATAACACAACAGAATATGTGCAATTCTGAGAGATACAACTATATGCGTGTGTTGGCATGTGTTCCTTCAGGAACTCATTTAATATCCCCAAAGGCATCTCTTTCATATCCTTTCTTAACACAGTACATGATCACCTCCTGCAGCCTTGCACACTGCCTGGTGGAATTAATGTCAGTAAAAAAACAACTAACAGAGTAGACAGCTGATAAAATACAAGCTGTCTTCAGTGAGAAGGAACCTTATTGGTGGAAAAGTGATCCCCTCACAGACAGACATGACAGTCTGACTGAACTTCCCTGCAGCATTAATGGCTGTTCACATTGAGGGTAGCAAAATAAGTGAAGTAGAAACATTCAAAGCCTGGGACAGACTGTTACATACTCAAACTATAGGATATTCTTTCAGATGCACTCTCAGGTCATGAAAAATAAACAAGGTTGGACAGACAGACACACTCACATATACAAAGGTATCACAACTGCAAGAATGCAAATGAAGCTGCAACAGAATCGATCCACATCACTATGAATACAATCAGTTGTTCAGTTTTACACCACGTTCACAGAGAAAGAGACAGAGCGTGAACCCACTTGCAGGTACCATTATCTCTTTTTATAATCAATAAAAACACAGTCACACAGCAGCTTTTATAGTCTGAACTAGCCAAAATTAGTTCCATTATTTAGTGTCACTGTGTGTTGGTTTCTTTACTGACTGAATCTAATTTTAGTTGCCTCTGTTTCTAATTATACTGTATGATTCTAGTCATATGTATTCTCTGTATGACCAAGCTAAGAAGCATTTCTTCACAGGTTAACTTACACATATAACATATTAAGTACACATGCACGCATGCACTCCCAGTGAGACAGGTAGCATCCAAAATTTTCTGGTAGTGTGAATGACGATGAACACTGCAGTTGTGTTGGATCCGGTAAGTGGAGGGGGGAACGTTAAGTTCATGTTGTCCTAAAGCTAAAGTTGAACCTGAAGCCCTGTTGCAACCCCAGTGCCCATCCCTCCCTCTATGTCTGTAAATCCCTCCTTCATCCCCAGGCTGATCCCAACGCTGGATTGGATGTTTTCTTGATTGCCTACGGTTTTATATTCAAACTAAATCCTCTTTCAAGAGCCTTTAGAGGACAAAGCTTTATTGTTGGACTTAATATGGATGCTTGTGTTTGTGTGAGACCTTTGTTCAATTTAAGCAAGGCTTGTCAGAAACAACACCAGATGGGTCTTTGAATGACGACTGTCCTGTCCCAAAACTACTTCATTGCACAACACTATACTATTTTGACATTGTATGCAACAGGTTTGTGTTACGTTTCTGAAAATCTGACACACTACATTTGTGAATCTGATAAAATTCAGGTTATATGCTTCAGAGAATTTTATCAAAACTTTGATCCTCCTACCACTGCGTCTTCATTTGCTCCTTGGATCAACATAAGAAACATGCTAGCAAATGGATGTACTTTGGTCTATTTAAGCCTTTTCCACCACAGAAACAGAGCAGTGATAAACAGGTGGCACTGACAGCTGAGGTCAGTAGCCTTAGTGAGTCAGCATGTTTGTCATAAATGTCACAATAACGTCAAAGGTGAATGACAAAAATCATGCGAACAATGGCCTCGCCAAAACCATGGCACACTGAGCCATACCCTCATATAAATACACAAACACGGCCTTGTCCCCCAGCTCATTCCATTCAACTACACTGTCAGTGGTCTCATCCTGCTGTCATTGTCTTTGGCCAGCTAAACTAGAGAGATGGTGAAAGCTCAGCAGAGCTCTGGCACTAGCAGAAGTAAATAACACACACATTCATTTTCAAACTATACGATAAAGCCAGCTACATAAACAACAGAGGTATTACGATTACTACTTAATGTGTTTGCTCCATTTAAACAAACTGTTATGCCACGTAAATATTTTAAAATCAATTCAATTATCATTTCCAAACAAGAACTTGATCATTTAGTAGGTGGTAAAGGCTCAGAGTTACAAATGCAAAAGTCACAGCTCAAAGAGCTAAGCAATGAAGCACAAAATGTGCAATTTACCATAATCTTCCAAATCAAATATCTGCACAACAACCTCATAACTGTTTCTTCTTGACTGTTCTATTCAAACCTAAGCTTGACATAAAATGTTTTACATCTGGGCATGACCAACACAAATGGAGGTCAATCTGGCCAGTGATTTTGGCACACATGATGTTATTTATTGCTGAACATACAGTCAGTTAACTCAAAGTATGTCCATAGCTTAAACAAGCCCATGCAGTGTTTCCAGAAGAGTCTGAGAACTGGCATGGAATAGACCACTCTTTGTTCCCTCTCAGCCACACACAGGCCCATTGCCACTCTTTGTGCTGTGCCTCTTTCACTGACAGACACACATCAATAAGAGAGGAATTAGGCCAGAGAGTTCTGGCAGCGATATTTATGTGTGAGCACATACACGAATATGTGTATGTGTGTGTTTGTATCAGAGAGATAGAAAAGGAAAGAGATACGGGGAATTGTATTGTGTGGAAATGTGCATATATGTACAAACCTGTGTGTGTGTGTATATGTGCGTGTTGTCTTTGACCAGTGGAAACTGGACCGTATCTCATTCAGCAGCTGCATAATGACAGCATAGGCAGGAAACAGGAACAATCGTTATTGTATTTGTGTGTGTGTCTGAGGCAGGGAGGCAGAGCATAGCACACTTGTGTCAGTTCTGACAGTGCAGGAGATGACTTCAGCATAGTGCAAAAAGAGCGATAAGAGACACAACTTCTTTATATGACATGGTAAGAGTGGCTTAGTAAGAGAAGAGAGACAATAGATGATAATGGGAGTGAAACAGTTCAGACTGGCTCAAAAGCATCTGACCGTCCATGGCATGTTTTGCCTGGCAGTGTCAGGTTCATCCTGGTCACTCAGCACAAAGTGTGTCTGAATGAGGAGGTGAATGGCAGGTAGTTCCCTGATAGAGGCAGGCACAACACCCTATTGTGCAAGATAAAACCCACAGGGAGGCCCTTCTGCCAAAGTTACACTTAACTTTCCACAAACAGGACAAACCAGAAGACACATATTGATTAACTCATGTAGACATTAAAAAAATGGCTTTATGTTAATGCGATTTGCTTAATCACACCCCAGACAGCTTAGAATGAAATGTGTTGTTTGCTTGCAGACAAGTATTGGAGACTACTTCACACTAAGTATTTTTGTGAGACTTATCTATATACACTTTGAATGGGTGACTGCTAGAAAGTGTGAAAAGCTGTCTTACTTAATATTTCTTTCATTGATATAATCTTTTAGGCAACAGGGGACCATCTGTAACTACATCCATTATTACTAGCGTCCACTCATATTGCAATGAAAACCAAATAAAAACTATACATATGCATACATATACTCACACAATGGGACCAACAGGTGATATATTAGCTGTGAAGCAAGAAGATAAAAAGACAAAGTTACAGAGACTTACTTTAATCCCATTTCCACATTTCTATGACTGTATAGGGTCATTAATAGCACACAAATCTCTGATGTATAGATTGTATAGAGCAGTTAGTCACTGGACAAATATCAACAGTAGGACAAATATGTGAAGCATAATAGAAAATTGGCTGTGAGTATTAAAACATTAGACTTGACAGGTCTGTATGTTTACTGTGGAGGCCTTGTATAAAGGACACCTCTGCATCTGTGCTCAACATCACAGTAAGTGTCCTAATGAATAATTCACCATGTGCAGAGAACTGACTTGTCCATGTTGACTACAAGACTCAGACCTAATGGGTATGCCCTAATGCAAAGTGGTGTTTAGAGGATCTCATTATCTTGCTATTTACTCACACCAATGAGCCACAATGTTAAAACCAATGACAGGTGAAATGGTTATCATTGATTATCTTGCTACAATGACAACTGTCAAGAGGTGGGATAAATTAGGCATCAAGATAACAGTCAGTTCTTGAAGTTGATGTGTCTAAGCAGGAAAAATGGGCAAGCATAATGATCTGAGCAACTTTGACAAGGTCCAGACTGTGATGGACAGATGACTGGGTCATAGCATCTCCAAAACCGCAGGTCTTCTGGGGTGTTCCTGGTTTGCAGTAGTCAGGACCTACAAATAATGGACCGTGGAGGGACAACCTGTGAACTGGCAACAGCCCATCTGGTCTGATCCCAGAGTAGAGCTGCTGTAGAACAAACTGCTGAAATAAATGCCAGCAATAATTGACAGGTGTCAGAACATACAATAAACATAGTATGGAGCTGTGAAGCCATAGACCGGCTGGAGTGCCCATGCTGACCCCTGCCCACTGTCGAAAGCACCTACAAGGTTCACTTAATCATCAGAACTGGATCCTGGAGCAATGGATGCTTGGTCTGATAAATCTTTTTTTTTTTTAGATCACGTGGAGGGCCGGGTGCATTGTTTACCTAGTGACGACACAGCACTAGGATGGACTGTAGGAAGAAGGCAAGCTGGCAGATGCAGCATGATGTTCTGGGTAATGTTTTTCTGGGAAACCTTGGGTCCTGGCATTGTTGGGGATGTTACTTTTAAAACTTTGATGGGGTTAGTTTGTAAGTAACAAGCACATGACAGCACATGTGAGTGTTACAACGGGGCGTCAGGTTCTTGCATGTAGTCAGGAGGAACTAGGAATCGAATCGCTACCCCTGGGGTTCATAGACGACTGCTCAACCAACTGAACTACAGCTGCCTGATGAATTTCACCATTCATGGCCATTGCCATCAGGGTATTCCATGGAGGCCCCACCTCTCAACTTACAGGACTAAAACAACATATACGCCGCGACAGGTGAGAGCTTTGTTGGTATGGGAGGTACCTACACAATAATAGGCAGGTGGTTTTAATGTTGTAGCCAACTGGTGTTTCAAGACAGATGTATTAAAAAAGGATGTTACGAGCCGACAATGAGACAAGTAGGTAGATTATGTAATACACTGCCATGTGTCCTTCACTTACTAACCTGATTGGTGTTTAACAGTGGCCAGGCCTCTAACTTGACCAACACAGCTCATATTCCACCCGCTCTGGCAGAGCATCATCAACTGTCAACAGGCTGGAAACCACCTACACACCAGCTGAAATCTCATACCAGAGACTGTGTTAAAGGCACACAGCCCTACGGAATATGAAAGGTAACATGTGTCAGGGTCAACGCACACTTAGCCATAGGGTACATGGCTCTTCACAGTGCCAGTGGGTGAAAACAACTTTACACAGTCACCTATAAATCCTCCTCATCACTTATTCTCTGAGTTCAGGTAACCAGACACCTCTTTAGCTCGCTAAATAGGTTAGTGGCAATCAGCACAACCAAGCTCTGGTCTTGAAGCTGCTGCTATGAGAGTGATACTGGGGTCAGCACGCAGGCTGTGGGTTAGGGTTAGGGGTTAGGGTTATCAAATCAAATCTACACTCTGGGAAAAGATTCAGTTTAGAAGATAATATTCTCTTCTCCTCTGAGGTCTAAAATCTACCATATAACGACAAACTGAAACACAAAAAGTGAAATCACAAATTTGCTGACTAGAACATAAGAACCATTGGAGGGAATGTGGAGCAGAGGGACAGAGATAGGGAATTGTGCTAAGTTTAAAAGAAGCGATGTCTGTTCTCTCAACATCACCAATGGATTTTAACTTATTTTGCTGTCTTAATGACTACTAGGAGACCGCGGAGCGCTTGCCCCTACTTCTCACAGTGCAACTGTTTTTCACAGTAGTTAGATCATTCTGTTGCACACTATCCAACACTGCATTCAGTGAATTCTAGCATGTCAGGTTCTCTCTTTTAACTCCTGTTTGCGCACATGCTGTATGTAAAGCATTCTATTAGATATCAATTTATCTACAGTGAGCATGAAGGAACACATAGAAAACACATGGAGAGACTGCTGTTTATTACTGTAAAGGGACTGCCGGATCCTCACATTAGCAGCGGGGATACATGCTTTCGGAGACGAGGCCTGTGGATTTTTTAACCCCTCACTTACATTAGTCAGGAAGGGATTGTTTAATGGCAAGTATGAACACGAGCAATGATTTCAGCCAAGTTAGTAAAAGCAAAACCTGTTTCAGTGTTCATATTGCCACCTAACTACTTGATTGAGACACACTTGAAATATTGTGAATCTCCCCTATAACACTAAAACATGGATGGACGCCTTCCCGGTTTTAAAGTGCAAACCGTTGTGACACAGTGTGACCCCTGCCTCTTCTTTGCCTCAGCTGTCAAACAGGAAGGGATCAGAAAGAAACCGGCAACTCGTTGCTACTAGAAACCACAGCCTTTATAAGGGAATTTCACCTTCAAGTGTGGGAGTCAGTACTGGAGAGAAGAAGTCCAGCCTATCAACAGCATAAATGGCAAGGATGATACAAACTTTTTACTTGTACATGATTTTCGATTTTGGTCTGTAGCATCTAAATTAAGCTGTACTATGCCACCTCTGCTACCCTTTTTGGCATTCAAACAGCCCTGCTGGAAAAGGAAGATGGTAAGAGAGAGAGAGGGAGAGAGAGAGAGGGAGAGGGGAAAAAGAGTGTTTCCTCTTTTAAATATAACACTTCCTCTCTAGCCAAAGTAGGACCTTTGGTTGAGAGAGTCAACCTAAAGAAACCACTGGCCAAATGATGCTGACATTGTTTAGGCTCTACATGTGAAAAGATTGATCTGAATCATTCTGAATCCCTTACTGAACAGTTAGCATCATTTGTTTGGAAAACAAACAAAGAAATTAAATGTGCAAAGAACAACTTCACAAAAGCATCACTAGATAATGGAGCATCAATTTTCACAGTTTCAGTGACAGTGGCACCTCAGTGTTGTTGGTACACAGTAAAAATTAAAGTGGCATTAACACAAAGAACATTTCCAAAAGCATATTCCCTAAAGATGAACGTGCCTTTTTAGGGATCCAACACACTGTACCTTTCAGATATATATAACAATTTATGATAACCTAAGAAACTTAGGCTAGCAAAGTGAGGTGACATGAACAGGTCCATCTGGGTGCCCTTACTGTTACCAACCAGCAATCACCACTACTGGAGCAACAAAGACACAATCCCTCACTGGATTCCCACTCACAATTATGTTTAATGGAATGCAAAACAGGTTTGCGGTCCTACTGCCAAACACTGAACCCACTTATGCCTTTCATGGATATAGGGAGGTGAAGCATTTGTTTGGCATGGACCGAGCGATGTCTTGTACATCCTGGTCACGAAAGCAGTCTATCACAGGCCAAATACGTCTGTACAAGATAAACACAGACAGATTTGTAGATGTGAGAGGCAACATGGGGGCCAAAAAAACATACTAGAATCTTTTGTTTAACTTTTCTTTATGCAGGGGTTTCTCACTGATAAAACACAAAGATATGATGGAAAGTTGTATATAGGACAACAGTGTTGTTGTATATCGTACTGGCATGAAGAACAATAATTGCATGACAAGAAATAATTTCACTTAATAATTTCACTGTATTATCGGTAAGAACCAACTACTAATGCCACACAGCCCACTAGACACATGTACTGTACCTTGTTATATTTATTATAAACAATCAAAAGACTGTAGCCAATCTACAAGAGACATGATGTAATACATCAGTAAAACATTTACTTTCTTTTGTATGAAAAAAAAGATTTAACTTGAATCCCCTTATGTATTTATTTTTTGTATTTGTAGCTTTATTGTGAGAAAGCTTCCTGTACACACAGCCAATTAACCAGCACCAGTGACAGCCAACCGAGCATACAGCAAGCTGTGTTAATCTTGTGATCTGATCAAGGATAAGCATATCTTCACCAAATCCACTGCTGAAGCGTTAGATGAAGCTGAGCACAAAATAGACGAGGAGCCAAATCCATCTTTAAAAAACACTGAGTTCTATTTTGTAAGCATCCTAAACACAAACACACATACATATACACACAAACACATCACACTCATACAAAGACTTTTAATTCTGCGCTCAGCTCCCAACAGGGAAGGCACAACGTGAGTGCAGTGGGAACAGGAGGAGGAGGAGGAGGAGGAGGAGGAGGAGGGCAGCGTCATCGTGGTGGTCTGACCATCGGAGTGAGACATGAATGGCTGCGTTAGCATTGCCCTGAAGGGGCAGTCAAGCTCTCAGCCACTTAGCAGACTATGCTGAACAGATACTAGAATATATCATGTCATACTGGATCCTCCCATGCCTCTACATGTTTATCTGTACATGCAGTGCAGTGCGAAAAACACCAGATAAAAATGGTGAGAGATGAGACAAAGAAAGAGAAAGCCTGAGTAGCATGAGTATTAAGTGGATGAAAACAAACCTTCAGTCCATAATTATGATGCTGGAGCAGCTTTCCTTCATTGCAGAACAGATGACAACCTGCAACATCAGGCCTACAGGTCTTCAACAAAGAAGAGAAAAAAAAAGTGAGATGGAAACTGTAATCCTCTAAATGCTTCCTTGGCACATTACTCCGCATCTGCCTGCCTCCTAAAAGCCCTTGTGGAGGCATGCACGAGGCAAACAGTCTGTTTGTCTCCCAGACACTGATAATCATAGGCTGCACAAAAAAGAACACCAGGCATCAGATGTAATGAAGCTGTCCATCCTTTCCAGGCCATGGAAAGTCTTTAGTCAATTTGATTGCATTAGCCAGCTGAGACTAAAATAAACTCTGCTGAAGGTTTATTAAAATTTGTGTAGGTTGCAGGAAACTGGCAGGCCCCCGACTAATTATACAAGCCTGGGAGATATATCAGCTATGACAGCACCATAGTAAATAAAAGCAATTTTTCAAACATTCATTCTGCTTCAACACAAGCTAGTGAAGTTCACAACTTGAAGGTAATCTGAGAGCAAATAATCATATTCCCAAAAGCCACGAACTATATTTGTTTGTGCTGTGGATGTCCTACTACATATGCAGTAAGACAAAACTGTAGTAGCTTGTTCCACAACATTTTCATAATTGTGTTATTGAAGTAGCAACCCGAGCAAAACGCAGCGCATTTGACTGATGATGACACCACAGGAGCTGAATTACAGCGACCGTTATGGCAGATACGTCTAAATATTCCCTAACGTAACTACTATACACCCTATAGATATAATTTAATAGCTTAGTGTAGAAGCACTGTCGAAGCATTGAGTAGAAAGCTTTAAAAAATGGCTAACATTTTTAAACTTATTTCAGTGCCAGTCAGTGCTGTCAGTGAACGGCAGCTGTGTGTTAACGGACGCGGTTGATAGGTCCCGTTAGTGTGTCATTGTACATATGTGCTGTACAATGACATAAATATCGGCATACCACTCACTAACAACCTTTCCTTATGGAACCGACACGCAGCAAATAACATATACACATACACCGACGGCAAAACAACCCGAAAAACTCAACTATAAATACATTTCACACTTACACGAGTGATAGCAAACTGTTGGAGCTGACACAAACGTTCAGCAGCCCATACCCCTCCTCCGAGTGCCGTACGCCCCACCGTACGCGCTCCCTCCCCCTTCTGACGCAATGGCGTACGACGTAACCCTACAGGAACGAGCCAAAGATTGAGTTGTGATACGATGTATCACTCGCATGCCTAAAAACGGTCTGCAAAAGAGCCTTTCATTAACGACGGTACATGTTCATCATTTAAAAATAAATAAGTTAAATTAAGGGCCTAGCATTATTTCGTTCCAAAAATCATATTTCCTGCTTATGCTAGTTTATCTGTAACCCAGCGTTTGGCTGCACTGAAGAATTAGGTAGGCAAGGAAATGCTATGTTAAACCAAGCTGATAACATTAAAGGATAGGTTCATCATTTTATAACCCAGAACTTTTTATTGGCCAATTAGAGCTGAAAAAATAGGCGACTGATCAATTAGTTCGACAAGTTAATCAAACAATTTATGGACAGAAATAGATTATCAAGTAGCTCACTGAGCAAAAACGCCAAACATTACATAGCTTCCCAATTGTGAGAGTTTGCTGCTTTTGTTATTACTGATCAGACAAAACAAGGAATTTGAAAATGATGTTGCAGCTCTATTTCCTGTCATTTAAATTTATTTTGAGTTTGTTAAAAATTAGGGGGGAAAAAAAGTTTTTTTCTTTTAAATCATATTAAATTTGTTCTTTCTGGCTACCTCTGCACATAAAGCACAATAATAAAACCAACAGAAAGTAAAAATTATGATTGTTTTCTTTGCTCAAACATAATTATATAGCTAACTTAATGAAAATATGTCTTACCTAGACAATGGCCGCTTGAGACACTGTCTAAGCAGTGACACATTACAGCATGGTGGTTATTTTGAAAATAATAACTACCAGTGAGATTTTACCATGCATGATCATAAATAAAAAGGTGCTCTCGGCGCCTTCATCTCTACAGAGAAGCCACAAAAAAACAAACAGATGAATATATATCCAAACCTACAGCTTTCTGTCCAGCAGGAAAATAACATTTGTTGATATGTCATTGATTTATCCCATTTGAGAACAAAAGATTATCTGATATTACTTTCTAAATTTCCATCAACAGTCAATTATGAGATAAAGCTAACGCAGCTTATTATGCAACTTCATGGTTTTATATTTTTTTAAATGTCCTATAAAGTCATTCTAATTACTAAATACTGGTGAAGTATGTATTACAGTAGTGAAATAACAACAGTAAAGTGACCTGTGAAATGGGGAGAAGTACACACAGTAGCTCTTCTCTTTGGACAATGGCTTGTTGCAACAATTCCTACCAAGTGGTCCCAGATCAGAACTACTCCTCTTCCTTTCAGACTGAAACACAGAAATGATCCCATAAAAATACAGAACAAAGGATGTGAACCTTGACTATGATCTGTCAAAGGCCACTTTATCCATTCTCACATCTGCAGTACTTCTCAGAAGGGGTCCTTGTTCAGGGATTTATATCCAATTTTTGCATATACTGAAACTTGAAACCTGACAAATGAAATGTCATCACATCTTATGCCAGAGCACCTGTGATTCCACATCTGACCTATTTTAACTTCAGTCCTCCTGTTCTCTCATCCACTCAGAGAACAGCATGATGTGCTGGTAGATTGGTTTCATTTCTGGACATTAAGTGATAGCCCTCCTTCTCATATGGTAACTATGGCAACATAAAATGTACAGTATCTCCAAAGTTAATGCTGAGAATGATTTTAGGGGTAAAGGGCGTGTCAATGTAAACCAACCAAAAAGCATGGCTTTATGTAAAGTGAAACCTGCACACACAGTTTGAGGCGCACAACAAGACAACTCATCAACTTAGATTGTGATCCTACTGAAAAATCGAAAAATATGGATGTGTCATACTTTTTACAGTCAACCATGAATTCCCACCTTTTATCTCACAGTTAATAAACTAAATACAGATCTTATTTTTTAAATGTAGGGCACAAAAATCTGCTTCACAAAATTGCTCCAAAATCCATGACATAAGATTGTTAGTCCTGCTGCAGATATCTACATGTTTCATTGATTTAATTGGCCATAATCCAGTAGGCCCTTCATGTAATTAGAGATATTACAGTTCTAATTTTTAAAGGAATACATCTTTTACTTGAATGTATGACCACATTTGCTGTTGTACTTCTGCTCTAATTTTCACTAGATGGCAACACTGACTCAGACATGTTGTTCAGAGTGTACTGAGCCCAAATACCTTATATCGTTCAACTCTGTTAACTGAAATTTAAACTTCACTGTAATTTTGTCATATATGGATGTGTTGCTTTCTTTTCTTAATGCCCTTAATGTTTAAGGTGTGTCAATATCAGAATTCAGAATTTACGATTATATATATGCCTGTTCCTTAGTCAAATGAATTGGTTGATTTAATTAATTAGTCATTTAATTTAAAGGTTTCAGTATTATTTATTTATGTATTTTTGTAATAGTAATAAAAATCCCAATGAGTCCTACACAGTATGTCATTTTATTCCACATCATAGCGGCAGCAGTAGCTCGTATGTAGTTTATCTGGCAGTGTTGCTGGTGTGTTTAAACTCACTGTGCATTACAATAACAGGCTTCAAATCAGTAAGAGAAAAAAGAAGTAGGCTTTGATTCTTTTAACTTTCATTAAGTTCATATGCAGGATGAATCACACACTTTAATTGAAGAAAGGAAACTTTGTTATTAGACTACTACCTATTTCTCTGTACAGAATTGACCACAAATTCATTGCATAGCTCTCTGGGTCAAAAAACATTTTATGTTTTCTGATTGATTTATATTTATGGTCACATTTAGATTTTATAAGGCTAAAAACACTGGAACTGTGAAACACTTACCTATGGGTTTTAACAAAACCGCTCACTGCACAGGTCTAATTTGAGTTGGGTCACCTAGAACTAAAACAGAAAAACAAACTACTTATGATAAAAGATAACATTTTAGTTGAGGTGCCAAGTTGTTGTTCTGTTTTAAGGATCTGAGAGGCCAAATGTGCAACAAAAAGGTAATGTAGATAGAAAACTATAGTTGCTGCACTTTTTGGACCAATCGAAATACTGTCATGTAAAAGTCTACTAAGCATGAATGCAGTCAGGTTTTGGAACATTTTAGAATGAGATAAACAAGGATATTCTGCAGTTTGGATTAATTCATTAATTTAAACAAGGATTCAAACTATCCTGTATGAATCATGGTTAAATATAGATATCAGAAAAGGTAGTGATTTGTATGTAAAATTTTGACTTAACAGACAATAAGCACTTAGATGATATCCCAGTTGATGCTGGGTGGTCAGTTAGAAATGCAATGGGCAAATTTACACACAAACAAATTACACACAGGTATTATATACCAGAACTGTAAAGTGGATCCTTATTATGGACATTTATGGACTTTAAGATTTGTTATTTACTACAATAATTCAGTTTTGTGCTGCAGTTAAGTTTTTATGTATTGCTAGACTTTAAAATAAAAAAAATCAAAAGCAAAAACACATAAAACACATTTACATTGTTTATACTCTCTCCAAAGCTGCCCTGACCCTCCCTGACTCCAGCACCTTTTTCCTATATAATTGCCATGCTACAAATTGCTTTCATTTCTTAATTAAAATGTCCAATCATAATGATTAAGGAAAATATTATGCCTATGTCAAGTATGAAGCACCAGAGGAACTAAGAATGAAAATGGAATTAGTCTACTGTTGTGTGAAAGTTCAGCGGTGACACAGGCATAGCCGATGGATAGGGTTTGCAGGATTTATGTACTACTCTGCTATAAATACTCTTAATGAACGTGTCAGAGTTTTTTCACACAACAGGAGGTGCAGTGCTAAGGTTCACATGAAAAACATCCTGTAGAACAGAAAATATAGCTATAGAGTTTTTCTCACAACAGTGTCCTCAAAAAGTAATCTCTCAACAAGTGTTGCAGATGGGTATAATGATGCTCTGTGTTTCACATGAGCTGATCAGACCTATGCTCCCATTAGCTAAAGGACTCAAACAGGCTCACTCACCGTCACACACAAACAGACATATGTGTATAACATACATGACATACACAAAAGCACACAAACTAAACACAGGCTGTTGTTTCTTCTTCCATAGAAAAGCAGAGGATAATGGGAAAGATTAGTGTGAGCGGCTGATGCCTAGAAACCCTTTCTTTGAGAGCATGGCAGACAAGGATGCTGGCTCTCAGTGGCCCTTGTCAATTAGAGCATCCACTCTAGCAGGCCGAGCCTAATGAAGAGTCTGGAACATGGGAGTGGAGGCGGGCAGGCAGAGATCAATCCCCAGCCTGGTGAGGGCACAGCTGGGGCGTCGACATGGGAAAGCCTGGGGACTGAGCGACAGCATCTTCTTCCTCTAGCATTAATACTTTACCACCAGGGAGATATGGAACCATATTTGTCTGTCTTACCTTTTTTGACCTCATCACATCTTTATACTAAATCCTTTTCATGTGTTATTTATTGTATTCCCTCTTTGTCCAAAAAATTCTGTTCCTAACGTGTACGAACAGTACTAAGTCTGAGGTGGATGCTGGTGTGACTCATTATAAGTCTCTTGTTCCTTGAGCTTTGTAGTGTTAAACTAAGCTTCAGTTGAATGTTTCAAGTCTCATATTTCTTTTAAAAAAATCCTTCAAGAGCAGTAATTGTTCCTCTGGAGTACAGACACATTTCACTTATTCAATGAGATGTTGAACTTCAACATGGATTGATATAAAGTTTATCTATACATTCATGGTTCCCAGATTAAAAATGCTAATGGCTTAGTTGATTTTTCTTTACCACCACTAGCAGACTGGCAAGTTTTTGTTCAGACTACAACACGGTTTCCAAAACTACTGGGATATTGTGTAAAATGTAAATAACAATAGCTGAAAGAAACTACAAGCTGTATTTAAAAATAGTACAAAGACAACATTTCAAGTATTGAAACTGAGAATTTTGATTTTTGGGAGGAAGAAATTATAATACAATTGATGCTAGCATCAAAGGTGAACAAAAAGTTTGAATTTTTGATAACAATGACAAAAAATAAAAACAATAGTGTTTATGTTTTTCCCCTTTGGTAAACACATACATACTCACTCTATATTCTAACCATGCCTAGTGCCTCTCAGTCTTTGATAAGGTCAGGACCCTTCTCCCCCCTGCTCAGTGTTACTGCATGGCCACACTAATTATGCTAATAGGGCTAATTGGTATTTCTAGTTTAGGATTAGTATTCAGAGGGAAAGGCTAGCTAGCAGGTCTGACAGTTGTTTTGGCCAATGCTAACATATGAGAAGATGTTCCAAAAGTTTCTGTTGGTTACCCTCAGGTCTGAGTAAACTACAGTAGTCCATAATGGTCACTGCCATTTCAGCAGCTATTCAATGCTGGGGAACAATTACTTGAACATTTCACCTCCAGAAATGCTTATCATATTACTTTGCAGCAACTGAGACTGACCTTTACAGCTACTATTCTATATGACAACATTTCATAGTGCTTCATTTCTTTATCTCTGATTCAAAATATTATTCAATTGGCCACAATTGTTTGTTAGTCTCAGAGCCGGCCAGACCCATTTTGGTGCCCTAGGCAAGATTACGACTTGGCGCCCCGTAATCAACCCCCATCAGGTCTGTTCATCTGCTGTATTAAATCTGCACGATGAGCTCATATTTCACACTTGATAAATCTGCAGAAGGTCTTTGAGGTCAGATCCAGTCTGTCAATGCCTCTCTTTCTCTCTTTCTCCTACTCTTTAATATATTTGTCCATATTTTCTTCACTTATTGCCGGACATTGTCACACTATCGTTCTGTCAGCTGGAGGTCTGCGTGTGTTTGTGTGTTTGTGTGGGCGGGGGAGGAGAGGGGCACATGCTGCGGGTGCAGTAACTGAGAAACCGGGCTGTGGACGGATCCTGGCTGTAAAAGGACAAACTATCACGTTTCACTTTATTGTGGAGAGAATCATGAGGGGTTCATACAGGGAACAAAGCCCAAATAAATAACTACACAGAAAACGAGCTCAAAACCCGCGACTGACGATATTTGCAAGCAACTTTTTTTGAGGGCTTGAAGCTGCGCCTCCTGCAGCAAGTGGCACCCTAGGCGACCGCCTAGTTCGCCCATGCCAAAAGCCAGCCCTGGTTAGTCTGGTGGTTCACCACCTCAGGTTGGATTGTTGTGAAATTCTGTACATACACCCATGTTCCCCAGAGGTTGAATCCTGTAATTTTTCAACTACTGGTATCAGAAAAATGTAACATTTTCAGAAAAATGCCATGACAGAGTTGGCATGTGATGAATTTGATGGTCCCCTGACTTTTCCACTCAAGCCACCACGAGGTTGACATTTCTGGCTTTGAGTGAGATGTCTCCACAATTAGTAGATGGATTCCTGAGAAATTTGTTTCACGTTGTCCTTAGGATGACTTTATTGACTGATGTACAAATTACTACTTTACTTGTTGGACTATAATGACGAGGACATCATACAGTTTATAATGCTATGTACATTGTGCATAGCTTTTATATAGGCTGTCTATACAGGCTACAGTATATGGCTGGTTTGTGGAAATTTTCAACCTGTGTTTTGACAAAAGCACAATCCAAGCCAAAAATTGTATTCATAACTTAAAGGGCAGATGAATTCTTTGCAGAGTCTTTTGGAGAGACATCAGGAGCTTAAATGGAGCCTAAATGATCAATTTCAATTTGAGGCACTAAATAAAGCCAAATATTCCCAGGGTACATGTAAAGTCATTGATAGTCATGGAATGAAAGTGAGGAGGCTGGTGAGTTTTTTTATGAAACACCGTGAAGATGAGGCCTAATTGCCTTTCTTTGAACCTGATTTACAGCCACAGGCTCTTATGGGTGTCCACATCATTAGGGAATAGAGGTGGGCTGTGATATAAATAGTTCTCAATACAGTATGAGTCATTGTTTTAGTTACATCATACATCAGGTTAGACAAAAGGGATTTCCATTAATGAGTCCCTCAAAGCCCCTCAGGAATCCTTGATTGCACAAGATAAACAAGAACCAAAACGACCAATTTCAACTTAGGATAACATGTGAATGTGGAAGCTACTGTATGTACAACATGCAAGGTTCGCTTTAAGAGCATCAGTTAGCTGTGTGGTTTTTGTATGACAAAAACATAGTTGTTCATTGTTGTTAATATTGTTAGTATCACATAGCTACTGGCCAACTGGGTTTAATTGGCTTTTATCTCCAAGCAAATTCAAAAATTGTTTGAATGGGTTACAATAAGCAGTGTTGTGCTGTATTGATCTGAGATAATGTAATGAGAGAGACCATAGAAGAATAGAAGTAATCCATGTGGCATCAGACATAATTAACTTTAGTGCCAATAAAAAAATATTATTCAAAGCTGAGTCAAATAAATGTTGCCTAGGTGTCTGCAAGGCCTAAAGAAGTGGTAAGAAAATATCAAGATTAAGGTGGTACTGTTCAGACAGAAGGAGAAACAAGTTCTGTTTTTAATGATGATTCAAGATTGGTAACAACGGTTAGAAATGAGACCTTTCCTGATGGGTTGTCTTCTCTAATCTGACAACATGGACACCTTGTTATCAGACATCAAACATCAAACCACGGACGTGACTGGGATAATACACTAAACTGTATTTGCAGGAACAGTTAGTTAACTCTAATTCAGGGATTAAGTAGTTAAATCCTGATTTAGATGCTAGGATTGAAATTGCCATAAATTTGCAGAAAAGATTAGTTTAGCAATCTTTTAACAATTCTATGTGACTTATTTCCTATAGTATTTTAAATGTCTGCTATCGATGACTTGATTTTACCTAATGTGTGATGTGATGCTAAAAGGAAATGGAATAAAGCCACCATTCAGGCAACTAACATCACTTCATTGTCTTCCTTATCAACTGGACAGAAATGTGGACAGAATCTAAAATGTTACTTTTTTCCACATCAACTTTTCTTAGTGAATAAGAAATGTAGTCTGGATCAATAATGCAGAACATAAACAGAAGACTGTTTTGAATTTACATTATTACATATATTCACTTTCTTGTTAAGAATGATATAGTTTAATTGATAGACATTCTTGCATGGTCGTTAAACACAAAGCTAGAACCAGTAGCCAGGTAGCTTAGCTTAGCTTGGCGCTGAGTGTAGAAGCAGGACTAACAAAATCCACTTACCAGTTCCCCTAAAGCTCACCAATGAACATGATGAAGTGCAAAAACATGCATACGTTCCTAGTCCTTATGCTAAATTTGGCTAATCTGCTTGCTTGAGCTTCATATTTAATGGACAGATATAAGAGTGGAGTATTTTTCTTCTCATCTAAGTTGCAGCAAAAAAAGCGAGCTTATTTCTCATAATGTCAAACTATTCCTTTAAAAATTGATAAGCTTCCTAGAAAAACAAATTATCCATACGTCATCTTTTACCTCTTAAGAATTTCAGCTCTGTTATTTTCTACATTTAATCAGGCATGTTCACTAGCCAAGCTAGTGTGAACCAGTTTGTAATTTAGCAAATTTGAATAATCCACTGGTGTGACTGAATGTAAATGTGTCAGTATAACACTTAAGAAATGTGCAGGAATGAGGATAATACCTGTTCTTTGCCTCCTTAACAGTTTTCTGAGACTGTCCAGGTGACAGGCTGACTTACCTAATGTGCACCAGTCTTTTCCAGTGACACACTTGGATTTTCGACTGTCTTTAAGTAGTGCTAATAAGATATGCAGTTTTGGGTTAGAGCTATATTCTGTCCTATTAAACCTCTCAGCTGAAGTCTTGCAAGTCCTGTTAGGTCATAAGGTGAAGGCAATTACAGTAAAAGCCACATTTACAGTCTTTTACTTAGGAGAAAACTTTTCTTTTCTTTTCCTTTTTCTTAGCACCTTTATTTTAATATTAACTATGATCGTTACAACAACCAATACAAATACTTATTAGCCTACGAACACTGCTGCTACTGTTATACAGTACTACTTAAAGCTAAGTGCATGAATCAACAATACAAGTAAAAATGTCATATTTCTTGTTTAAACAGAGATAATTATCAACAGCTCCCCTCTGTCAACAACTGTGTGCATTGAATATGTCAGTAGGTAATGTTGTTGTCAAGCAGATTCATAACACCTTACTGAACAAATTTAACAAAGTCACAAAATAAATGTGATATCTACTTCACAGAGACTGGCAGGCATGCTACGCTGTCTGCAGGTGCAGGTGGTCACAGCAGAGCAGCACATTTACCAAAGTTACATTTACAGTGCTCACATACAGTACTGTCAAAAATTGAAAAAGCAGAAGTAGCAATGGTATTGTAAACAACTCCAGGAGTAGAGGAACGTCAATGTCCATCCATCACCTTAGTGCAGAGATGCACTCTCATAGCATCCAGCCTCTTGTCCTTTCTCGGCTTGGTCCTATTTTTGATGGGTGGATGGATGCATGTTGAATTAAAGAGCTACATTGCCTAAGTCATCTTCTCAATGCTTCATCATTTTTCATTCAGATAAACCTCATTAAGGCACAGGGACATTGTTATGTGCTAAGCACAAACACAAACAGAATCAGTGGCCTATTGTTACCATTTTCTAGCTTTTTAGTATATTCATGTTTGTGCATTGTATGTGCTGCCATATTTGAGATCTAGTGGGTTATTGGGTTGATATATATATATATATATATATATATATATTGAGATTGAGTTGTATGACTGGATGAATTACGATCAAACGTAATACAAATTCCCTGCTTAAGATGCATTGTAAAAACTTTGGTGTTCCTTTGGTACCATCATGAGGTCAAAATGATTATATGTCTAAACTGTCTAAGCTTTATGGCTAATTACCAGTAAAATTTATTACATTCCCATCAGAAGCCACTGAGGTGGCAAAATTGGGATAAAATTGATAAATAATAAAATGAGACAGGAAAGAAATTTCTCACAAAAAATTACAATAATTCAGTATTATTTTATATTAAGTAAGGTTCAAGTAACTGCAAGCAGTAAATTGGAGACTCTATGACATACATGCACAAACACACAGACACAATATGCTGTGCAACAAAATGAGCAATCTTGTTATCATTTGCCAGTTCTATTCATTTATTCATGAATCAGCTCCTTAAGGGAGCCAGGGGACAATGATCGGGACAGAGATGAACGCTCTGATACAGAAAACCCTGCTGAGACCAGCAAGCAGACGGAGAGATGGGGGAGATAAAGGGGGCAGTAGGTAATATTACTGAGGGTCATTTCTTGTTATATAAAACTCAGCAAGTCAGGAAGAGGTAGAGGAGAAGAAGAGCTGGTTTTATGGTAACAGGCTTATTTTCAAATGTGAAGTACACAGTAAGTACCCAGTTTGTGAGCCGTTGTGTTGCAGTAAGATCTTGCTTGCGAGTCTCTTTTGAATGACATGAGTGACATGACAGACCGATACGTGCACATTGCTCATTTCTGCTTATTGTTACATCCTCTTATATTCTGCTGTATATGCTGCTGTATGCACAAGCTGCTAGATAAATGAAATTGTCTTGACTTGAAGACGGTGTATGTATGTTAAGGTTCCAAACAGCAACATCACAGAAGGCCAGAAGGCTATCAAATTAATATGGATGAATGTAAAATAAAGGAAACACAGTGATAAAGAAGGACACAGGCAGGGGGAGAAAAAGGGATTGTTTGTGTGGAGGATAAAGAAGGTGTGACTCCCCTCTCTCTACACTGATTACAGATGGAGAGGACTCTGTGGAGTTGTGCTGCAAGTTCCTGCTGCCTCAGTGTTGAGTGTGCCTAATGCTCTCTCCTCTCTATTACAGCCCACAGAACTGTGGCCATCAGCACATCACATGCACACACACACACACACACACACACATACACATGCACATGTACACACAAACACTTACACACACACACACACACACACACACACACACACACTCTATCTTTATGTCTTTAATTCTCTCCTGCAGATGTCGTAGTGTTGCCTCCAAACAATACAAGAGCCTGCTTAGCCTTTCTTTTTCCCCCTGTAGTTAATGTAAAGTGATATGTGGGTGGCAATTGTTGTCAGGAATCCATGTTAATCATTAGTTATAACCTAAGTTACGCTAACAGTGAAGACCTCAGCTCCATTTCATGTGCTATAAAGAGAGAACCTAGCAGCAGACACTGAGCTAAAGATCATGGTGCTATTTTGCTTTTACTGTATAGATGATACTCATAATCAAAGATTTATAGGTAATAGACATTTTTACATATTCTAACTGAACTTCAAAACCTACAAGAGAATAAAATAAAGTCTCCAATTGAGAATAATGTGTGATGCATTAAACAGACTACAAAGCAGAATAACTAACTTTGTATAGCTCTGATGGAGGACTGCAGGACTGATTATTTAAATAAAGCATAAGAAGTGTGCTTTGCATCAAGACTTTCAAATATCTAATCTAACAATGAGGGCCTGCTTCATTCTGCCTTTACTTCTCATATGCTATCAAATCAAGTCAAGTTTTATTTATTTAGTCAAATGAAAAGGGTTAACTAGCTGTACAGCATATGAGATCATCTGTCCTTCTTGATTTAGGTAAGAAAAAGCTATCCAAACTATTCTTAAATGGGGGAAAATAGATCAAGTCTCAGGAGCAACTAAGGAGAGATCCCAGGACAATTTGAGATGCAATAAATGTGTATACAGAACTGAGCAGATAGCAGATTTACATTATTGACAATTAGGATGACAAAATGATAGATTGTAATATACATGAAGAATGCAATCTCAGACTGAGACTCCTGGAAGATGAAGATCCAGATCCAAAGCATGTGGTATAAGGCACCAGCAGCCAGGAGAAAGAAAGTTTCCAGGACAGTGGATGGTCCAACACTGAGAGCCTGAGTGAAAGGAGACAGAGAGAGAGAGAGAGAGAGAGAGAAAGAGAGAGAGAGAGAGAGAGGTTGAACACTCGTGTGATTCAACAAACAAGCAGGGTTATGAAGATGCAGTGTTTTTCAGACAGTTTATATTAATCTTGTTGGCAGGACAATGTGGACTCCAGATTCAGACTGTCTGATGTCACCAGGAAGGTTATTCAAGAGGAAAGGGGCATGACAGGAAAAGACCCTGTAGCCAGCTGACATGTTTTAACTGTAGGGGACAGGGAAGGGGTATTTTACTTTAATTTACTTTCATTTAAGATTTTATATATCTAATATATCATTAGAAGCACATTAAAGCTTGACATGGACAGGCAGCCACAGAGATGAAACTAAAATTGGTGTAATGCGGTAATATTTTATGGATTTTGTTAAAACTGTAACTGTATCTCATACTGAGCTGAAGAGATGATATACTACATAATTATTGACAGTTACTGCCATTTGAACAAACTGACAATGACAAATGTCTCCATTTTATTAGAATTTAGGAGCAGGAAATTATGTGACATTCAGCTTTTCACAGCAGACAAGCAGGCATGTAATTTAATTAGGCCAATAAAATAAGTAAATGAACCAGACCTATAAAAAATGTACTGCCAGAAAGTGCAAATGTCAAAAAACATTTTGTTACATTTTTTTTTATCATACACCACATATTTAATGAAGAACTTTAGGTTAATAGATGTGTTATACTGCATTCATGTTTTAGTCATTTGGCATACACTTTTATCCAAAGCAACTGACAACTGAGGTACAATTCAAGCATAATAGCTTAGTGAGGGAAAACACATTTAAAGCAAAGTGCCAAGAGAGAAAATGTTTCGGTTTTGTCAGATGTGAGGTGCCAGATAGGGAATAAAGATACTTTTTAGTGGGGGTTTTTGTGCATAGAAAACTGTAGAAGAGTTCCATCTTCAACTATTTTTGAACATTGTGTCTGCTGAATATGCAGACTTGTACAACTCGTTCCACTATTGTTAGACTGAGTTGAAGAGTTTTGCTTTGGGTCTTTTGTAGTATAGGAATCAACAGGCACTGTTCCTTGGCAGATGAAGTGGCAGAATGGATGAGGGTGTTCTGGTAGGAAGGTACAGCTAAGTTGACCCCTCTCTAGTGTCAAGTGAGTTTTTAACACAACACAACAAGCATGACAAGTCAAGAGCTTTTGTCATTGTCAGATTTCTTATTCTTTGAGTTCCGGTGTGTCGAACTTGCAAAAATACCAGTAGAAAATACTGAGTTGTTTATTTTGGAACAGCACTGCAGCAGCCTGTTGAGTGCTATAGTCAAACCTGACTTATTGTCCTGCCTGTATTCCTAGATAAAATAGCAGAGCCTATTCCAGTAGGTTGAAAGCCATCTACTCTTGTGACCTTCCTGGAAAGAAGGTCAGTTATGAGCCAAATCCCTTTTCAGTTTAGAGAAGTAAGCCTGCAATTCATGTCAGATGATAATTAATTAATGATTAATAATCAAGGTCAGAGAGATGAGCTGCCCTGACTGATAGAAATGTCTATCTGACAGACACCCTGTGTGGAAAAGTGGAACAGCTAACACGAACCGTCATAACACTGTTAGCCTTAGCTGTGGGTAGTTAGAGGCTAAACTGGTCGATTAAGAACTGCAGCTGTGGCTGCCCTGTTAGAATAAGTAATGTTGTCAGAGTAGATGTTGAGAAGAATGAAGAGACTAAACAGAAATGAGTAGGAGAAAGAGCACAGAACAGCTGTTAATCTCACAAAAAATCACAATGTGGGGTTAATATTAAAACACTCAGTTACACCTGCTCCTGCTGTGAGATCTGTGAACAGACCTGCCTGCGTGTGTTTGTCCAAGCCTGCTTCAAATGTCCCTGACACCCATATGTACAACCTGAAAACACTCCAGTTTTAAAGTGCAGTACATCATGTTTCTAAATACAAATCTTACATCTGGACAGCAGAGTAAACGGGAAGAAATTGACTCAGAAATTGGTAAATGTTTTACTTTAGCAGTGGAGCAAATGACTAAGTGTATATAGTTTGTATGGTGAGTGTTTGTTAGTGACAAACTCATTGCGAATTCTGCAGTTCCACTCAGCTCTACAGAGATTTATATCTTTTCAGCTCATTATTCTGGTTCAGGCCTCTCATTTGTTGTGTATTATCACATTACAGCATGTCCTTTCTAGATGAGCTCTAAAACCCACTGATCCCCCTGTTCAGCAGCACACTGCAGATGTATGTATAGACAGATAAAGAAGTAGAATGACTATTGGACTACAGTCAAGTGGTAAGATACACAGCTCCACGGCTGGCAAAGTCCCAGCCAGGTTATCATCCATCAAAACTTTAAAAGTATGTTGTGTTATTTAAATATGGAAAGCTATAAGTATTAGAAAGAAGGGAATATTACAAGCACATCAACTCCCAGGACTTATTAGGAAAATGTTTTGCAGTTATGTGTTGTTTGTGTTTTATTTTATTTTATTTTAATTTTAAGGTTATTATTGTTAAGATAGTATCTATGAGGGGATGATATCTATGAGGACAATCTTACAAAATCACATAATAAAACTCCAGCTATGGATAGCATTGGTCTCCGCAGTTGGAACTGTTCCTATTTTTAGAGGGGTTGGGGGTGTTGATCCTGTGCATACTGTACTTTCAGAGGTTAAGGGTGTCTTTAAAGAACCCATTTGGGGCTGATGAGTCACCCTGACTGTCAGCCTCACTGTTGCTCAGGCCCTCTGTGTGGCAGCATGCAGGCTTAGGCTTGGTTAGCAGGGTGGCAGGGCATCAGGACTGCGATGGGGGTGTCTGACAGTGAGCAGAGACAGGAGGCCAGGGAAACAAACAATAGTGTAGGGGGCTTGAAACCACAACAGTGTGAAATCCATCTAACATTCCCTTATGGTGGTCCAGCAAATAAGAGCGTCTAGTATCAGGGGCATGACAAGGTAAGATAGCTATGTTAAGACACACATTTTCTAAAATATAAATAAGTCAAATAATGACAAATATCCTTATTTACAGCAAAAACCAAAAGTATAGCAGTGGCTAACAAGTCTTCTTTTGCAAAAAGTGATTCAGACATGAATGACATCAGTTCTTGACATTGTTTTGTCTTATCTGAGATCTACCTTGTCCACTGATGGATCTGCCAGCCTTGCGTAACTGCTTTGAGAGTTGATCGCGATGTGGGAAAAATCGAGATAATGAGAACACATTTTAATGCGAGTTGTAAATATGTATCCAGATACAGCTCACATTAATACCAGGTATAAACATTGAGTAAAGTGTAGAACAGGATCAATTTCTGTTTTAGCGATTTCTCCATTTCATCCATTCACTGAAACCAATTACACTGAAACAAACCTAGTGGCTTTTTGAAAACTGTCATCTCAACTCAGTACTTCAATGGCTTTTAAAAAAAGTCCATCAGTCCATCAGTTTTGACAGCAGACTGAGAATCAATCTCGGTGTCAGAGTCAATCTCAGCATAGCCTTGGTGAGAGACTGGAAATCTCTGTTCTTGGAGCACTGGGCCTGATCACAAAGCTATCATCTGTGAAAGTTAATCACATAAATTCCAGAGAGTCAGCTGCCATGAGTGTCCTTCACTTTACAGTCAAAGGTCTTATTCACCTCAATACATCACACTGACTGATTTTAAAAACAAGCATGAAGATCCCTACAGTTTGGAAACAGCAGGAAAATGATGAAGAAGGCAAAACATTGTAGGAATACTAAAGAAGGTCTTTGTCACAGAGTCACGATTTATTTTTAACGTGACATTTGAACTGTTTTCCACATGGGAATAGCTGCATCATGCATAGACAGGAGAATAGGTCAGTCACGAGTAAACAAGACACTACAGACAGAATTCATTTTTAACATCAATTTTAGCTAACAAATTAATTCATGTGTTCATTTCATTTATAACAGCAATCATATGAAACAGTGTACTTGTGTAGGATGCCCATATGAGCAAGGCTGTGGGAAGCTGTTCATGTTGCTGCAGTTGTAAACAGTATGGACAATAAGGAAACCTCCTACCCCACAATCACCATGTCATTATGTTTTCTTTAATGGGTTTTTTTCACTGAAATCAGCTTACTTTCTGTGCAGCTCAATGATGTTTCAGTGGCGACAAAGGACTTAAGTAAAGTGATTTTGTGATTCAGTTGACTCACATGTGATGAGATCCCATCTGTCCCACCTTTGTCAGTCTTCCCACACTTAACTTCCTGTCTCTAACGACAACATACCCATCTCTTTCAACTATACAAAGACTCGAAACAAAGAATTAATCCAACTTTATTATGAGCAGCCATCTTCAAGTGATGTTGTTTCACTTATTCAAATGCTATCCAAAGTCCTGAATATGACGATGATTGATTTGCTTTTGTCCTGTTTAGTTAATTTCTAAGAGCAGGAAGTGGCAAGCATCTTATTCACAATAGATGAGGGTCGTCATATTCTCCATTTTCTTCTATTCTATGTCAACAAAAGCAGCAATAAATCGATGCCACCAACAAGAATTTCCTGTGTAGTGTGAGTTGATATAGCTTATTCCTCTCTGCCACTGATTTCCACTGATGTCCAAAATCTCCTGAAACACATCAGAGAGCCACACTGATGCACTTATCTTCTTTCATAAGATGAACAAGGGCATTATTTTTAGATTTTTTGTAAATCTCATATATTGTCCTGCTGATCTAACTATGCACACAAGCTCCAAATGCATTTTGTTTGATACTGATATATAAAATTTTGTCCGATTTTTTTTCTCTCTGTCCTTGACCAACACACACAGTATAAGTTAAAGTGGCATGGCACTTCTGATGAATTCTTGTCCGTCATGCATCTGACTTCTAAGGCTAGACTACTCTGTCGGCATCCTACCAAGCTGTGGCAAGAGTTCAATCATAACAAAACTGCCCCTTAGATCAACTCTTTGCAGTCTGACCTTTACAACCTTTCCAAACATTGTAGAGAGACAGTGTATCTTCATCCTCGCCTGTGGTCAATTAGGTTGGTGCAACAAATGACTCTGTCAGTGCTCCTTTTTACTGTAAACAATGTCTGTGTTGTCGTCCCAGGAGTCCACAGACTTGTCTGATGTTGAAGTGATACAATATGGTCCAAATTCAGATGGAATGACAATAACTATGGGAAATGGCAGCGAGCCTCAACTGAACACAACCTCTTTAGCAAAGATAAAGCTGAAGAATAATAGCTGTGACCTCACAAAATGTGCTTTCCTTTGACCCTAACGTAATGAAAACAACATCATTAGTACTGATACAGGTGCATCTCTCTCAGCAGTGACAGCAAATGAAGATGAGGAGTATTGTTTTCTGGCTACAGCCCCACCAAAACTGACAGAGCAGACAGGACCTTCCTGTCTGCTGTCTCCTGGGAATAGGTCAATAGGGAGAATCACCACCTGCTGCAGCAGTCACATATCTAAAGGGGGTTCCTCTGTGATTCGATTGACTACCCAGGTGGTCTTTCCAAGCATGAGAAAAGCTGAACCAGAAAGCAGGATAATGCAAATTCTCCTCTATGTATGTGTGTGTCTGGTAAATGACTTTAATTCTAGCTGAAGTCAATGGTAAGATCAAGCAAAGTAAGATTTCAAGACACCGTTAGGATTGAGCAGGATGGTACCATATTATTCTGGTTGTGCAGAGGTAAATTTTTACTTCATGTACTGATTTTACATGGGAGGCTTTTCTGTCATCCGTCAGCTCACTTGGCCTGAGCCATCTTTGTCCTCTATGAGTGGCATAAACTTGGGATCTGTCTTTTACCTTGAGGTGAGAGAGTGGAAAATGTTGCTGCTGATCTGATGTGAGATCTTGGATCAATGTGTTGCTCATTGAGCCCAGCAATCTCACTGCCTCCCTCATTGATCACTACGGCAGATATAAATAGCTGCTTTAGCTGTGCTCTACAAAGATATAATCAAACTCCTCAAATCCTGAGCATGTCTTTCCCTAAAGTCCATCTTCTGACTAAAAGCTCAAAATAGACACGAAAACAGGTGAAAGAAGTGTGAGGGTGTGCACACGTGTAGTGTACATGTTTGTTAGCTTGTTAGAAGGCTTATAGAACAAAACAAGAGAAAAGAAGCAAAACAGAGTAAACAGAGAGTAACCTCTGTTGATAGATTGCCACAGTCTGTGTGCTAACACGATAAGAAGACAGAAGACCAGCCATGTGTTTACTTCTCACATCCTGTGCTCGCTTTGTTCCATTCTGTGTTTGAAGAAAGATGATTTTGCTTTCAAGTCAATTCAGGACTTTGGATAGTCAAATCTCACGGCAGCCAAGTCCAAGCCAAGTCTCGAATTGTTGCTTTTATGACGACTCAAACTCACTTCACTCATCAAGTATTGCCATGAGGTAAGAAAAAAAACATCAGATTGTGGCACAAATGAGCTTTAAAGAGATATTTATGAGTTAACCATCCAACCTATCCAACACTTTTTTTCAGGTATTTGCAAGTGACACACTTAATCAGGCCTTTGGTATCAAATTTCTCTGAGGCACATGATACAAATATCGTTGGCATATTTATTTGTCTAACTCCGTCACTGAAAGGTTTAATATCCATTATCTATTAGAAGTTATCCGGTCTAAGATGTGGTCCTCTTGACAAAATCAAAATAGCTTGAGAACATGACATGTCTGTGGAACTCCATCCAAGCTAGTCAACTCATCTTCCTTATGTGCCCATAACGCCCTATTACAGTTTAAGCTTGTACACAGGGACCAGAAATCCGAAGTTAAACTGGACAGAAATTTTCTAAACCTTGTCTCAAATACTAAATTATGACTTTGAATCTAACCCTTTAGTTGCCCTCTTTGGCACCACCAGAGGGGGCAACTAGATGTTGCATATTGTCTTTCGCCTCCCTTCTGGCCAGGGGGCACAGTCTTGCTCAGGTGGCGTGATGCTGTCCTACCCACCTACACCCAGCGGCTCAGGGACATTATGTCCAGCTTATACTTTGAGAACATCCACTATATGGTCTGTAACTCGGACATAAAGTTCTACAAGATGTTGGGACCTTTTGTGCTTCACAGGTCACACATAAATCTACAAAGTGCGAAGAATATCAGCTTTGATTTTGTGTAGAATGTCCATCCACAACTTCAATAAATAGCAATAATCAATACTTATGACTGACAACCACAATTGGGGCGGCAGTCAAGGTGTCCTCGGACAAGACACTGAAACCCCATTAGCACCAACATGTACTGTCTGGCAGCTGTCCAACATTTTCCCCAAGGGGATCAATAAAGTATGTTTTTTTTAATATATCCAAGTTTACTTCTACAAATTTAGATACAAAAATGTAACTACCATTAAGCTACTGAAAAATAAAGTAAATAAACACTAAAAATACTAGTTTTCTGACACTGCTTGTGGTTTATGGCTACATAGGATCACAGGAGTCTCGTGGTTCTACTGCTGCACATTGACAATACAGAATTTTGGATTTGTCTACTCACTGTGTGAAAGCATTGTGAGGTCTACAGCTCTGCTGCTTTGTTTATTTTCACTGCTGCTAAAGGTCTGTTTTCCTGCGTGGTTTCACAGTCTTTATTTTCCAACCTTTTTATTCAGAATCTTCAACTTTACACCTCAGAGAGGTAAATGATGTTACTGTTGTTTCATCCAGTGATGAAGCCATCATTTTTTATTTTTCATTGCTAAAGTGTCTTCCTCTTTTGTATGTGACAGGCAGTTTTGATGGTGTTTGCCGTTAGGATTAGTATAGACTTGAATGTTATACAGTTGTGACTGGTGTAATTCTCTCTCATCTGGCTGTGCAAAGTCTGACACTAAGCTCCAGCATGCCCAAAACTGTGCTTACTGAACTTATACACACCTCTTCCCAGCAATATATCACAAGTTTTGGATTTGAATTCTCTTTCTCTCTCAGCTTCAAACCAATAAACCCTCTTCTTTGAGGGTCTCGATTCTCCTGTTAAAAGCATGCTTCTACCAAGGGCTTTTTCTGATCTCTAGACTCACTATTTATATTTTGCAGATAGTTTTGTTCTGCTGCTTTGATCCAACCATAATGGTAAAGAGACTCCACGATGATACTCAACACCACCAAATATCAGACCAAGGTACATTCAGTCCAAAAAGGGTGGATCAGGTTTCTCAACCAAGTGGTGCTCAACAATACTGGGGTCTTGCCAAAAGAGGTGAATTCAAGTGGCAGACTGCACTTGGTCTTCATGAATATTGTTTCTTGCTCCACAGTGTATGTGTGTTTAGTTTTAATTTCTTATTTTCTATTTTAAATCATTAAATCATCACTTTAAAACTATAGTGTGAATTCAAGTTCAACTTTTTTACAAAAATAAAAATTCTGTGAACATCTTGTTTTCAGTACAATGAGCCCTCTGTGGGTAAGATCTTTAATCTACAGCCATTTCTAAGAGCATCTAAAGTTTCCGATGAAGTTCTTCTTAAAGTATGAAGGTTCATGAGATTAAGGTTGTGACTGCAAGAAAGATAGTGAGGAAACAACCACAAAAAATGAGTTTCATTCAGAAAGAGCTCAGAGTATAATCACTGGTTTAGGACTCCTCGCTGTGGAGGTTGACGCATCAAACTAGGAGGCATCCAGAACACCTTATAAATTATAAATTCCAGCTGACGTAGGAAACTCTTGGTACAAGGAAGAGTTGACGGATACAGCTTCAAAAGTTCATTGATTGTTCAATTACAGTGGGTGAGTTTTTTCAGGCTGACAGATTTTATTTTGCCGTTTCACAACAACCAGCACATTTAACCAAAATGCAGAAAACAGAATGAAACAGGGAAATGTGACACTAACAGCTACAATTTTGACAGATATATTTAAAAGGTCCATTATGTTTCTGATGAGCTATTGCTGAAAATATAGTTATAGATATAGAAAGTATTTTCCCCAAAGCATGTGCAATAAATATGATTTAACTATTCCCCTGTGCAGAGGAAGATGACTGTGAAGAATGGCATTTCAATGTGGCATTTACACTTGGTGATAAATATACTTTTAATATGCTTTGCAACTGCCTACCATTTTCCCTAATTAGATTAACTAAGCTGATGAAGGTTCAGGGTGGGATATTGGAGAAGGACTAAGTGTGTGTGTGTCTGATCCCCCTTGGTTACCTACACAAGATGGATGGTTTTCATGTGATGGCTAAAAACTTCGAAGCCACAGCTCACCACATGTGCTGACAGTGATGCACTGATAGCACACTGCTATTCGTTTACATCCTCACACGTTCCCACACAGCCACTGTGGACCACAAGTAGATGGAAATACTACTGAGTAATTTTAACTCAAGCACCTCTCTAAGATTCATGTGAATATTCTGAGGGTAGTATAGCCTTGTGAAGGATAATTTAGTGCTGTAGTGCTCTATAGTCTGAAAGTCTAAACCTCTGTAATATGTGGAGTCTCCTGAGTTATGAAAACTATAATGAGTAGCTGAATGCATGGAGACCTGGACTAACAAACTCCTGTCAAAACATAAATGTGATCATGGACGAGAATATGAAAGTCTTGATGAATGTATCCCATATCAAGACTGAGCACAGTGGCAGTTTTTCTCCGTCTTTTTCTCAATCAAATAAAAATCTTACACAAGACAATGTGCATAGTCTCAGACATCTTGTCTGTCTATACTGGTTTTAAATCTGTGCTAAGTAGAAACATGCTGTGAACACAACTTTCACACACTCATACAGTATAACATAGATATAACTTGTTTATATGAAACACTGCTGGAAAAGGTTAAATAAGTTTATTTATATTGACAACAGTTTGATAGCCTGTATTCAGACCTCAGAATCACTGCCCACATCTCATGATTTTCTCAGCAATTCAAAATGTGATTCTATTGAATGGTCAAGTTAAATGAAAAGACAAATCGGTCAGATTATCAGGCTGACAGGTTGAAAGCTGCTGTTTTTTTCATTTGTTTTAAGAAAACTGGGACTTAAGGACTCAATTATAGAAAAAAAATGGCTTGATGAGATAAAGATTTTTATCTGCAGTGCTCTGATTAGTAACTCTTTATGGAACTTTTTTCCATGAAACATTTTCCCTTTCATCACTCCTGAAGAATGAAATATTTAAAATCTCACATCTGCTGTTTCAGTCGGGCATGAGACTGAAAGATCAGCTCAATCTACCATGATTATAGCTGGTCCCAGACACCACCTGACCATGACGGAGGAGTGTGAAGACAAGGGAGGACAGACGCAGAGGAAAAGAGAGGGAGCATGATGATAAGTGAGATGTAGTATGTGGTAGTAGTGCACTAATCATGGTCTCCGGCTGAAGAAACACACAGGCGCCTCACAGGTTATTGAGAGATAATGGGATTCTCAGGGCAACAGACACAGCTAAAGACAGAGATGAAATTTAAAAATAAATAATGCAAAATCCTTTTTCTCTCCTGCTGTGTGCGTCTTTGTGCATATTTGTGCACAGTGCACTATGTCTGTCCATGTGCGTTTATATCGTGACTCCAACTAAATGTTCTGTGTGATGACAAATGAGGACATAAGTCTGTAGTAAATACAGGAACAGAAGCAACCCACAGCTTCAGAGTTCGAGCTCTGATTTTAGATTCTTAGCAAAACTAAATAAAAAACTAAGAAATAGTGGGTAAAAATATATATTTCAAGCGACAGCTACCACTATTGTGAAAACAACAAAACTTTTGTAAATTCTCATATAAAGTCTAGATAGATAGATAGATTCTAAATATGAATATCCTACTGTGACCAAGCTTTGCTTCACTTTTGTCCAGATGCACAAACCATGCTTTGATTAAAAAGTGGTTTTCTAAATCTTTACATTTGTTGATTTATTACATTGTTGACACCCTGCCCTAGATGGTAGAGTTAGTTGTGTGACAAATCATAATGAATACTTTATTGATCCCCTTGGGGAAATTGTTGTTTGGACAGCTGCTAGACCTGTGTCAGCGCTACTACGGGGTTTCAGTGTCTTGTTCAAGGACACCGAGACATGTAGCTTGCTGGGACTGAGAATCAAACGACTAACCCTTGGGTTGGGAGACGACTGCTCTACCCACTGAGCTATCATGCCACCCCGATGTGGTTTTACTTGGCATCACAAGCCCCTTCACAGCTATTTTGTAGCTGCAGTGTACAGCAATATTATCACTAAGATGGCTTTTTCCTCATTTGAATCTGGATACCTGCTAAGGACTGCAGGTCAGAGATTATTCACCAATAACTCCAAACTTCAACTCACAACTCTCTGACAAAACATCAACTGTTAACAGTCACCTCAGGTGAGAACTCACATTGGTTTGTGTAGTAATTTGTGAACAAAAATTATATTAGATTAGAAAATATACACACAATTTATCTTTAGAATATCTACATAATACATCTATTGACGGTAAGACAATGAGAAATCACTTGATCACAAAAGATTTCAGATGGACAGAAGTACCACTGAGAAACTGCATTTGAATTTCAGCATGACATTAACACGCAGGACAAATAGAACAAGCTGCTTCCTAAGACTGAGTCTGTCTTACTGACCTGTGACAAGCACTTCCTCCCTTCCACACACACACACACACACACACACACACACTTCCAGCCAGCCATCTCCACCAGTGCACCCTGTAAGCTGTCACTCGTTTCCCACCGCAGTGACCCCTGTCAGACCAATGTCACTTTTGGGGGACAGGGTTATCACACCATCCACACAAACTCGCTTTTCCAGTTGTTTATTTATTTGTTTGAGTCGCTTCGTTTTCTGGTGTCTGTCTTCATCCTGTCTGTCTTCCACTCTCCATTCCTAATGCGCCCCTGCTGTCACAGTCACGTCTTCTTTTTTAACTTACCGGCTCTGACTGCTTAGCCTATGAACACCGACGTGTTGGATTTCTCCTGTCTACAGATATGCTCTCTACTTTCAGTGACTTTCATCGAACTTTGTGGAGACTTTTTTTTATTAAGTCTCCTTTTCTGAACTCATCTGTTGTTGTGCAACCAAGACATCCTTCATTCTCAGCACTGAAAGAAATACTAGAGCGTTATTAAGCAGTAAGTCATGAGAGGCTGTGCTTCAATGTGATTTTAGAACTGCACTGTTCACCACTGTGGTTTATGGGTTATTGCAGCGTGCTTCTTGAACAGAACAATATAAGCTGCACTGTTGCTAAACCTGCTACACTCTGACTGCATAACTGTAATGTACATACAGTAAACAGGACAGTAAACATGCTTCAATAAATGTATATGTATGTATGTTTGTATATCAATCAGTGGGTCTGTTGACACATGTAATGTGAAAGAAGTCACTCTTGGTGACAAACCCTCAGCAAATTCTTCAACCCTGCTAAGATTGCAGCATCTTTCCACTCATTGTTTTGGTTTGTTGGTTCTCCAGCCACAGCAGACCAACAAGTCCTAAAATGAAAGGACAGTCTACATTGCTTGTAACTCAACAGAGTTAAAAGGAGGGTGAATATTCTTGTCAAGAGCAAGAACCACATTCAAATCACAACGATAGTATTCTAGTCAACCCAACACTTGGCAGATTTTTTTTTTCATTTCAGAATGATTGTAAATGATGTCACTGAAGATGATCAAACTCAAAATAATAGCTTCGGAAATAAAAACGGTTTAATTAGAATTTAATCACAGATGCAATGTCAGTTAATTGTCTTGTTTTTGTTTACATTAGCAGATTCTAATTTCCAGCAGTGGGAATCATATTTAAGGCTGCAGGGATTGTTAGGCACTAGTCCAGAGGGAGATCTTTCAGTCTCCGGAGATGCACACTGGAGAGACGCAGGCAACGAGATGCAGGACCTGCATCACAATATAAATTTAGCCTAGTCTGACTCTCTTTGTGCTACCTGGCTTCACTGAATCTAACAATGGTGATTCAGGATAACTGGTGTCACAAAGCTGGTTGTCAATTAGTTCTGGATAAATCTGGGTTTTCCAATCCAGCTGTGAGTGCTTTCATTAAGAGGTGGAAATGCTAATGAGATGCAACATTATCTGAACAGTGGTTAAAGTACTAGAGAAGAAGAATGTTCACTGAGGCAAAACAAACTAATTTAGATATCTCTCTATCTGAAGTCACACTGTAAGTTTGATCTAAAACCATAGACAAAGCCTAACTTTGTGTAACCACCACTGTTCCTCTGAACACGACTTGGAGTCGCATCTACACCTCTGGAGTAGGATAGCCGTGCGGCGTGGGTTATCGTGGTGATCTAACCATGTGAAAACATAGTTAGCTTTGACACCAGAAAACTTTGGTAAAAGCTAAAATAGCTGCTAACTCACTAATCTCACTTCCTCATGATACAGGCATGTACAAGTGTGCAGCGGTATTCTGAATACATGTGCAGGGTGACATATAGCCATTGTTTGCAGAAACTTCACTTACACACTGAAGAAGTTTGCCACAACTGTAAAATATATACTATATGTGTATAATTAACACCAGCAAGAGTAAATAGAGTACAAAGGCTAATGAGTCTTATTATTTTCTCCCACTGCACAGGGTGTATACTTAACCTGTCCTCTTTCACAGAAGATGAGGTACATAATGCTGACTGGAATACTAATTCCCAGCTCTGAAAGACTCTGATAGCAAGTTTGTTTGTGCAGGATGAGTAAGAGTGATAAAGAGAACGGAGCATGTATTTTAATCACGGCCTGACAACGTAAATGCTGGTACACCTGCAGCAATCATTCCACATCTTCAGTAAGAGGACTCCACACACACTGAACACACACTGCATGACTTTCACTTGGTGGAGCACATGTTGGCCTTTAAAACTATTTAAAATCCTGCACACACATTCTCTTGGGCAATTAATTGGTTCCTTTGGACATGTCATTACACACTTGGCCTGATGGGAGGGAGGGGAGACACATGAAAGGTAACGAGGTGGATTCCCATACAGATCAGACATTTCTGAATTGGGCCAGTGTTTTTTTCTATGTTAGTCTAAGGCAATGTATTTCAGAAAGAAATAACTAACAGACAGTGAGTGTGTTATTTATTCTTTAAGGTGACTTATTCTTCCTCCTTTACACTGCTACTGAGTTTAACTGAGGACAGAAACATTAAACTCTGCTGGTGAGGTTTAACTAAATCTATTTATTTATTATTGAATGCTTTTAACTGCACGTAGTTTGAAATCAATTAATAAAAGCATTATATCATCAATCATTCAACGTTTCACCACTGACTGAGTCTGATTGTGCAGGAGTTCATCCAGACAGTGGCGTGATTCTAGTGGACAAGAATAAACTGTATGTACAGATGGTTTCATACAGGTAGTTATTTATTTATATATTATTTTATTTATAGTTTATTATGATATGCTGATTAAGTGTGAGGCTTACAGAATAAAGTGAGCAGTCTCATACTTTAGTGCGCAACAGCAGGCAGTTTAAGGGGCCATATCTCCCAAACATATTTCTTTTCTTAGCAGGAATCCAGCCAGTAACACAAAAATCCTAACTGATGACCAAGGCCAGCTCAGTCGTGACAACACACCAACTACCACTGACCTGATGTCCAGCTGAGGTGAAAGCTGTGTGTTTACATCCACTTCCATGTCATCTTGTGGAGGTCTCACGTTGATACTGACACAAAGCACTTCCTTCTGCACAGAAATAGACAGTTGGTTACAAATCTTTCTTAGATGGCAGGCATCTGTATTCGCTTTGAAATCTCCAAAAATCACATCAGAGCTATCTAAAGGAAAGAAAAATTGAGTTGCTCTGTTTGTGTGAACTGATCCTTGGGATCTCTCTTCACCTCCAGATAAACTGTAGCTGCATGAAGCAGCAACACATTCCACCCTCACCCTATAATTACATTGGCATACAAAATGTGTAAAGGTGAATTTAGAAGAAAGTTAATGGTTTAATGGAATGATGCAGCCTAAAACAAACAAACATGGAGTCTTGAGTTTCAATATTTCACTGTGGAAATATTATTATTATGTGGAACAGATGATGCACAAAACTGTATGTAATTCAATTCAATTCAGTTTATTTATATAGCAACAAACGTCATCTTAATGCACTTCACAGTGTAAGGTTTAAGACCTTACAGAATATAACAATCACATCAACAATCCCATCAGTATCAGTATCAGTATGATACTGATGGAGTAGAATATGATGGTTTTAACAACTTTAATCTACTTAACGGGAAATTAAAGAGCAACAAAAAAGCAAAATACCAAGTCAAAATCCCTGGATCCCACTCGATGTAAAACTTGTTAAATCCGCTTCTGATACATTCAGCTGTGTTGCGTCGTGACCGGAAAGTGCATTATTTGTACTCAGAAGGACCAGATGGGTTCAGCTCTCCCAGTAAGTCCTGTAACCTTGGGGTATTTACGAAAAAATATGAATATATCTCTCTGCAGCCTATATTGGCGCCCCAGATTTTTTTTTGGTTAAAAACGCAGTACATTTCTGTCGTCATCTGATGGGAAACTGCAACAAAAGCATAGCAGCGTGTTGTAAGGAAACACTTTACACACAAAAAATCTAAATAAATGACATGATGTTTGTCACTTTCAATTGAAAGAATATTCAATTTAAAAGGATAATGCACCAGGAACAGGAATTCATACATAACTTGCTGCTTACATAGTGTAAACTTCATCATTTTTATGAATGGATTTATCTTATCCAGTCATCGTAGGAGATCCAGTTGTCTATCTCAGATTCAGGCGTTTATTTTGTTTTTCAAATGACAAATTGGGCAGCGGCCCCTACAGGGCGATCATTCACCACATCCAGTTACGCACGACTTGGTGACATCAATGTGGACGAGGGATCCTGAAAATGATTCCAGCGTTGGTGTGACGACAGTGACCCATAAGTATAAATGCTGGGACGGAAAGTTATCTGCTCATAATCCTCGACTTGGCCTTTACGGGTCACCAACTGCTGAGAGAGGCTGAGAGCAACTATCATCACGCTCAACAGTGACTGGGAACGAGCAGAATTTGGATACTTCTCAAGTGAGTCTTGCGCACTTAAGAATAAATACTGATGCAATGTAAATGTGTATTTCATGTTAGTGGTTCTGCTTCATCATATATGTATGGATTACATTTTATTATTCATTATTTAGTTCATTTCGGAGTTTTTTAGACGTCATGGCATTACGTCAAGGCTATTTCTTTTCTTTCTGTAAAATAACTTCAAAATATTACATTTGTTTCCAGTGCAGATTGACTTTTTAAAGAATTATAACTTACAATATATGAGAATGGAAGGATAGTCATCAGTTTTAACTGCTCATAACAAGTTGAAACCATGTTGCAGTTTGCACTGTATAAATGCTCTCCTCTGATAGTTTTACATTTCTTCAAGTTGTTCTTGATAGTGAACATGAGAAATACACTTACGGAAGTGAAATTATGTGTTTGTAGACTAGTCCACATCAGCCCCGCGTTGAATTCATTTGTGTAATTTCCCACCGACCACAAAATATTTCTTCAACAGACGACCAACTAAATTACCATGAAATCGACATGTCTCCTCATCTTGGCTTCTCTCGTGCTCTGCAACTTGGCGCTGTCTGGAGGACAGGGCATCGCTGCTGAGGATGAGGCGGACCACAGGACCATAGACGATATCATCCTACAGAGAGCAGAAAGTCTCCTGTTAAGGTCCATTCTCAAAAAGATGCAGGAGGAAGACGACAGAAACGGTGCGTAAAATAAAAATGTTAAGTCTTAAATTAATTTTACAGGTGACACTGGACCACTGATTTGATCTGTCTAAAAATTAGAATTATAGTGTCAGATATTTTGTTTTAAATCTGTCAGCAGTTGTACTCACACTTTCACGACATCGATAATTGGGGGAGGGAGTGGAACGGG
The DNA here is from genome assembly GCA_032362345.1 of Sandelia bainsii. NCBI lineage: Eukaryota > Metazoa > Chordata > Actinopteri > Anabantiformes > Anabantidae > Sandelia > Sandelia bainsii. Next base: position 17,415,677 of record JAUMHL010000028.1, on the reverse strand, counting down.
GGGGGGGGGGGGGGTATCTAAGATTTTTGACTTAAAAGTCTTGAACTACAGTGGCACCATTGATGCTCAGATCAGTTCTGCGCGTTACGTTTACTTCTGGATGTTTTCCTGATATAACATTTTGCATAATGGCAGTAATTAATTATTTTAATTCTGCTTTAAAACATGAAAGTGTCTAAGAATGCAAGGGATGTGGACCGCCACATACAGATGCGTAATTTACTCACGGTATAGACAGTTTAGGGAAACCCAGTTTTTGCAATACATGGACACCTAAGGTCTTCGGGGTGCTTGAAATAACCTGAATATCATTTTCCTTTCTCCAGAGGGATTGTCCTCTCAGCCAGAATGGGTGACTAAACGACAACATCCCGGTAAAAGATACAGCGACGATTTGGAGAAGCGGCAGCATCCGGGGAGGAGAGAAGAAGACGAGGATGATCAGTACTTGGATGTTCAAAGGAGACAGCACCCGGGGAAACGCGAAGATGAAATGCACCCATTCATGGAGCTCCAGAAAAGACAACACCCAGGAAAGCGCACCACGTCCGGACTCATTTCAGACAACCCAGTAATACTACTGAGTGAACTTTCTAAACGACAGCACCCTGGCAAGCGCTATTTGGTGCTGCACAGCAAACGCCAGCACCCAGGTAAGCGTTTCTCCGAGGATGAGGAAGGCGATGATGACTGGGATGCGGTGGGAGACGAAGACTTCCCAGAGTTGGAAAAGCGTCAACACCCCGGAAAACGATTTTGGGATAACTCGAGTCCGGATTTAGGTACAAATAGTCCGTGTGATGTTTTGGAGCCTACGAGCTGCAGTAAGACCAGTCTGCTGCTCGACTTTTTAGACAACATTAACAAGAGCCATGCCGATGAGAAGAGACAGCACCCGGGTAAAAGGTTTGCACCTGAGGATGATTTAGTGGAAGGAGAGTAGGTACAAAAACAAGCTCTGGTGTGCGTGCACTGCTGTATTGTAAACAAATAAATGTATAAATTAAGTGACAATGACTTATTAAAAATGAAAAAATAATTTACATCAATTAACCTTTTGTGCCACAGTTTTTTCTTTGGCAGGCAGTTACTGTATCATCATCGCAAAACATTTATCTTTCATCCCCACTTTTTTGTTGTTGTTGTTGTTGTTGTTCTTTTGGAGAGCTTGTGAGTAATTGACCTCAAAACTGACCAAACCGATGTAAATAAGGTTTTCATACGAGTGCGTGTCCTATTATTATTATTATTATTATTATTATTATTATTATTATTATTACTATTATTTATGTCCCGTTGATTAGGCTACCCATACTGAAATCAGGTCCAAGGAAAGCATTACTGGCTTTTTGCGTTGTTGCCTCTGTGAGGCCGCACACACTTGTCAGTACAGGACATGCTTGAAGTATGATAGCCTCAATGAAAGTTTACATTTATGACTAGGAAATTCCTTCTTTGACTGATTTGTGTGCTATTCTTTTATACTTGAAATATAATTAGTACCACAGCAAATAAAATGTGTCACTGATTATTTTTCTAGACATTACTGCATGGATTAAATTTATTTTACCCAATGTTGTAAATTAAACATTGCCTTTGTCTTAAATTCAACTACTGCTGTTTTTGTCTGACAATAAAATACATTGGTAAAAATGCTTTATTTGCAGTAAATACGTCTATCGGTGTACTATTGAAGTCTATTAAACTGTTTTTTCAACCTAACTAGGTCTAATTAGTGTGTAGTGCAACAAAGCAGTCTCCCTGCCTTAGTTGCATGTAGAATGATTAATGCAATTCAATAGCAGAGGAAACTCTTCTCCATTTAATTGGGCTCATTACATCAGAACTATGGGAGAGGCTGTCCACAGGCGTGATCAGATGTAAATTATTCATGAAACATGTGAGGTAGAGACAGAGACTTAATGTTAGTGATGCTCCACTGAAACACAAACGCACAACTTTCAGCTGCAGGGGTAATCTTCAGGGTTGAGCAGATTAATAGACCATTATGCAAGAAAATGCCAATTACAATATACAGCATGAACAACTTCACATGACTATCTCATACATTCGACTTCCTGAAACGCCTTAAAGACAAGATATGACACAAACTATGTATAATGTGGATACATCTGTTGTGATTTTGGCATTTCTTCTATGTTTAAATCATAACATTCCTTTACAAAATACACAAGTATATCTGTGAAAAGTTTGAAATGCATACACCTCAACAAACACATTTCAGTGACTGTGTGGATAGTGATTTTCAAAAACATATTTGGTATGAAACATTATTTTATATTTCATTATACTTTCAGTCATCGGGTGACACCTCCGATTTTTTGTCCTGACCTCAAAATTGAAGATAATTTAGATAGTCCTACTAATTTATACAAACCTGTTGGGGGACCTGGGGCACAGATGAGCTTTGAGCCTGTATAGACCTATTCCTCCAGTTCTTTGACTCAGGCCCACTTTACATCACTGAGCCTCAAGCACTCACCTCAAGGCTCTTAATTGCCATTAAATTGTGCCTTGCCAAGTGTGGCACAGTGAACCTGAAGCCCCTGAGGCAGTTCTCCACATTGCACACCAGCCTTGCATTTGCCAAAATTGCTGAACTTATAGGAACAATACTACTTATTAGTCATGCCACACTTTTGTGCAGCATAAACTGCTTATGTTGTGTTTAATCCCTCCAAGGTCCCCAAACCCCAACAATCAACATAATTTTACAAATATGTTAGAATTTTGCATTAATTTTCAACACTTCCTGCATCTTCACTGGACACTGTGTTAAAATTGAAGAAGACAAAATAATGTAGACTGTATTGTGGTTATTTGTTGTTAAGTCTTTTATTAAATTACTTCCATTTAGCCTGTAGGTATGTCAAAACCTACGGCAAGTTAGTTTTTTGGGTTTTTTTTGCCACTTTTGCTTGGGAAATGACTTAATAATAAAAATAATAATCACTGTTGTAAAGTTTTATTATTGTAATTAATAATTTAACTATTGTATTGTGGGGATGGAGCTGTCACTAGGGCCCATTCGTGTGCGTTTCGTGCCGTTTGTCCTCGTCTCTTCCCGTAGAGACTGAATGCTGATCACATGACCAGGCAGTTGCTGCTGCTGTTGTTGTCAGAGGGTATCCAATCTGTCAATAGCACCATTTGTGTTAAATATATTTGTAAGTATAAATGGTCCGTGGTGTTGATAAGTCAATGACTGTTTGCTTTTTGTGAAACGTGAAGTTATTTGTCCACTGGATTTGAATAACGAGATTGGAGAAACGATGGCTAGAAAAGGCGAAGCTGTTGTTAGCATTGTCAAGCTAACGTTACATTATCTCAGAATAACGTCAGTGTTACCACAATAACAAACAATATTGTAATTCTTAGCATAGTTAATGTACACACCCAAAAAAAAACAAAAAAACTCATTTGCAAGTAGCTGAATTAATACTGTATAATAGTTATGTTTGTACTTAGCTCTCTTCGTGGGTTGGGTAACGTTATAGCTGCAAATGGACTAAGTGAGCTGGAGAAAACCCTTTAGCTAACGTTAATGTTAGCTGGTATAAAATGTTAAGTTTTTATGTGCATGTGATCATGAAAGCTTAGTAGTGGAATTAATGTAAAAATATTTGATGAGTAATATTTGTGCAAGGTAACAATATGAAATGTTATATATTTCAGCTTCACAATCTACTAACATTGTGTGTATGTTTTTGTGACACTGTTGATTGATGCTTAGACTGAAGAAAATAACCAAAGTGGTTGAAATACAGACTCTACTTAGAGTATATGTTTAAATCTGTGTTAGATTTGTAGACAAATTAGTACAAATGTTAATTCCCCCAAAGAATTACAGATCATCTATGATTGTTGTTTGATCTATGCAAGCACAATCTGTTTTGTCTTACTCTTCATTGTCCCAGAACTTTATCTGGCATGATGGAGCCAACAAGGGGTGGATTGCACACCGTGTGACATGTGTAGGAAAGCAGGAAGTTCGCACCTTGCATCTCTTTTCTGACAACGCAGCCAACTTCTGTCATGGCTTCCAGCTATCCTCCCCCCTTTGAGAGCACAGGTGAAGTGAAGGAGGGCTTTCTTTGCCCACTCTGCCTGAAAGATCTTCAGTCATTTTATCAACTCCAAGACCATTATGAAGAGGAGCACTCTGGGGATGACCGCCACGTTAGAGGACAGCTCAAAAGTGAGTGACTTTTTTTTTATTGTGCTTGCTGACCCTGCCTACAGTGCCATTTGAGCTGTTGTAGAACACAGACTCAGAACAGAGTCTAAAGAAATGGAAACACAGTGCTGTAAAAAGTTATTTGACCCCTTCCTGATTTTTTTTACTTATGTGCATATTTGTCACACTTAAATGATTCAGATCATCAAACAAATTTTACACAGAGATAATCAGAGTAAATACAAAATGCATTTTTTAAATGATGATTTATTTTATTAAGATAGAAAAGCTGTTCAAACCTGCCCGAACCTATGTGAAATAGTAATTGCCCCCTAAACCTAATAACTGGTTGTGCCAATTACTGCAATCAAGTGTTTGTGATAACTTCTAATGAATGTGTCACATCACTGTGGAGAAATTTTCTTTTGTGTACAGGTTTGGTTCAGAAGGCAAAGAAAGCCAAAGACAAGTTGTTAAAGAGGGATGGAGATGACAGACCGGACACTGGCAGTTATGAGTCCTTCTACTATGGAGGAGTGGACCCGTACATGTGGGAGCCTCAGGAACTGGGTGAGAGTTGTAAGAAAAGACTAAAGACACACGGCACTGGCAGCAATATTTCTAAGTACTTCTAGAAAATATAAGACATTTTAGCAGCTTTCTGTTTCTGTTTTTGGCTTTTTATAGGGGCAACTAGAAGTCACCTGGACCTGTTTAAAAAACACCGGGCAGCCAGAATAGATCATTATGTCATTGAGGTCAACAAGCTCATCATCAGACTAGAAAAGGTGTGCTTACAATAGCAAATGACAACTCATTTAAACCATAATTTTCTTCCTGCTGTTGTTGAAATTAGACTTGGGCATAGTGCCAACTATTTACCATAAAAACTATCCTTTCAGTTGACATCTTTTGACAGGACCAACTCAGATGCTGCTAAAATCAGAGGTTTGTCTGCATTCATTTTCATTACTGATTGTATGTTAATCGTCACTGTTATTTAATGTCATAAACTGATCTGTTCATTGTCCTTTGTAGCCATTGAAAAGTCTGTAGTGTCGTGGGTGAATGACTCAGATGTCCCGTTCTGTCCGGACTGTGGAAACAAGTTCAACATCCGGAACAGACGACACCACTGTCGCCTCTGTGGATCCATCATGTGTAGGAAGTGCATGGAATTTGTCCCCTTACCTTTGGCCCGTATGTATAAACAAAACTTACTAACAAAAAAAATCAAATATCTATTTTAAGTTTGTCCATACATGTGTCATTGCTATGAAATGTTTTCCTTTTCTCTGTTCACAGAAAAGCTGATTAATGGGACACGCGAGGCCCTGTGTGTACCTGGAAGCCCTGGTCAGTCAACGTCACCGCCAGCAGGAAGTGGCAGCAGTGGGATGGGTTCCAGGAGAGGCAGCATCAGCAGCCTGAGCAGTGTAACCTCCATGCTGGAGGAAAAGGATGATGAGAAGATCCGCTGCTGCCACCACTGCATGGACACACTGCTGACGAGACAGCAGAAGCTGGAAGAGAAAGACCGCGTGCCTGATGTAGTGAAACTTTATGAGGTTGGTAAATGAAGTTACATGAAACGAGTAATTTCAGATTTCACCTATTTCTAGTAGAACTGCAGTTCTGTGTTTTCTTTTTAAGCTGTTCCAAGTTTACTTTGTTAGATTCTTCCCGTCATTTTTCACGTTGTTCATTTTCTTAAAACTTGTCTTCCTGTCAGAGGCTGAGGATGTGCATGGAGAAGGTGGATGAAAAAGCTCCAGAATACATCAAAATGGCTGAGTCTCTCAAGTAAGCCCCTTTAGAAAATAGGAATTTAATACACTTTTGTGATATGATAGACAAATATTTATTTAATTCTTTATTGCTCACTGTTATTGCTGTATACTTCTACAGTGCCGGAGAAACCACATATAATCTTGACACTGCTGGTGGACTGAGACTGGAAGTACAGAAATACTATGAACTAATCGATGCTCTAAGGTAGATGTCAGTCCTAGATGTCAATTTGTCAAACACTGAATTGTTCAAGATCAAATGGAGTTTTGTTTGTTCTTCTCAGCAAGAGGATTTTAACACTGGGAGTTAAAGATGATCCACCACCACATCCAAAGGCACTGCAGCTGCAGAGGATGGTCCGGTATACAGCCACACTATTTGTCCAGGTGAGACCAAGTTCAACATGAAAAAAGGTAATACTCTGCATTCAGATTAAATGTTATACAGGGACGTGGGAAAAACATACTGGCCATTCTCCCGTGTAATAAAAGTCATTTTTAGTGTTTTTTTTTCTGTCAGTTAAGCAGTGTTTTTATAGTAAGAGACAAAGAGACTTGTTCCACAGTGTTATATACCGTAGATCACTAGATATAAAATCATTTCAGCTATACCTACCTTTTTAATCATTTCTCTCTTTTAGGAGAAGCTGTTAGGTCTCATGTCTTTACCCACTAAGGAAAAATATGAAGAGCTGAAAGAACAGAGGAAACAGGAACAAGAGAAGAGACTCCAGCAAGAACGACTGGTAGGATTGTGTACTGATACTTCTCTGCTCATTTTTAATTTATCACAAAGTTATTAATGTGTCTACTAAACGAATGCGTTCCTGCTCAATAGGCAGCCCAGGAAGCCCTGAAGAGGAGGCAGGAGTCTGAGAGAAACCGTCCGCCTATCAGCACCAATGGAGAGCTGCCACAGGCGCCTAGAGCACCGCGCGTGAGCAAAGCTGGTGGTTGGCTGCCATCTGCAGACTCCACTCATGTACGCAGCGAGCTGGAAGACCCCCTCCTGCAGCAGATTGAGAACATTCAGTCGTTCCTCCGTCAGGCACGGGAGGCCCAGAGAACAGACGAGGTAGCCATGTTGGAGGAGAACCTGCGTCAGCTGCAGGATGAATACGACCAGCAGCAGACCAGCCTGGCTATCGCTCTCTCCCAAAAGCTGGCTGAGGAGGAGAGCTTGCAGCAGGGTGAGCTCCATCGCCTGGAGGCCCGGGAAAGGGAGGAGAGGGAGCGCCTTAGGCACCCTGTGGGATTCACCCAGCCTTCCTTCACCTGGGAGAGGTCTCTGGATATCGGCACAACAGGGGGCTTCCAGGGAGAAGACGAAACTGCAGCAGAGGATCTGACTCCTAAAGCTGAGAAGAGCCCGTCTTCTGTAAGAGCGTTTCCTGCTCTCACAAGCCAGGAGGAGTCGCCACCTAGGTTGAGGAGCTTAGGGGGGCACATAACCCCCCCTGGTGTTGAAGGACAGAATAGCACCTCCCTTAACCCTTTTGATGAGGAGGAATCTACACCAATTGAAGAGGATTCTTCCAATCCTTTCTTTGAGGACATCAAGAGAGAACACAAAGACGTAGCCAATGGGAAGAAAGAATACAACCCCTTCAATGACGATGAAGATGTCGAGGAGGACAAACAGGCTGAGACTGTAACTTGCAACCCCTTTGAGGAGGAGGATGACTCTGATGCAGGTAACCCTTTCATGGAGGCCTCTGGGAATTCTCCAGGTGCCTCGACCAACCCCTTTGAGGGGAATGATGATGATGAGAATTTGCCCGATTTGGACATGATAGAGGAAGAATTGCTGCTGCAGCAGATTGACAACATTAGAGCCTACATTTTTGATGCCAAGCTCAGCGGTCGTCTTGACGAAGTGGAGCTCCTGTCAGAGAACTTGAGAGAGTTACAGCACACCCTACAAGAACAAAAGAAAAAGAAGCACTAACAACATTTCCTCAAAATCCCTCTAATCATCCGCTACTTACCAAATCCTGCAAGGCTAGCTCACTTTACAAGACTGATGAGCCCACTGGTTTTAGTTGGGGTGAGGTCTTTTCTGCACCACAGATAGATAAGTTTAGCCCCAAAATGAAATATGTACTAGAGACTCCCTTAATTTCTAAACATATTGCTAAACCACTTCCCTGTGTAGGGTTGGAGAGGGCTGGGGCTATGCCAGCATGCACAATTTTTAAGCACTGCAAGTAAAATTCAATTTGTGCAGGAAATGTTGCTGAAGATATTAACCCTCTAAGAATGCGAGTTAAACAATTTTATTGCGACAGTCAGATGGTTCTCTGAGTCTTTGGTCTTCAGGACGTATGATTTGGCTCTGTGGCAGAAGCTGTGAGCAAGCTCGGCATGTTTCCATGGCTGAGAATGAACAAATTAGAGCCATGGGAGCAATTGATTGATGCACAAAATCTATGATTAAATAATAAATCATTTCAAGGGGTTTGTTGCCAAATAAAAATCCTACATTAATTCTGGCATAACACTCATAATGGACAGTTTTAAAAAAGGATAAAGATCAATGCAGCAGAACCTGAGATACTGTCTTTTTTGATTCCATACGTTCTCTTTTGTCACAGTCTGGTGCCTACATTACCCACAATGCAACTCGAGTGTCTCATACTGAACTCATACCAACTAACAGCCTCAAACCTCTTGCTTCAAGCAGGCAGCAGAGGTCAGGTAATCTCTGTAGTACACTGCTTCCACTGAAGCACAGAAGACTGTAAACAACCTTTTTCAAATATGTAGTACTTCTCTGAAAGACCTGTAAAAATCAGTGGAGTAATTCTATTCATATTAGAGAGAATATGTTATTGGACCAAACTTCAATTGTCTACTCTTTTTTTAATTTGACACCAAAGAGCCAAACATTGCAAACTGTTTGACCGGGCAGTTAACTGTTCTCAGACCAAATAACCATCTGATCATTAGTAAGGAACAGAGGAAAGTCGTCTTTTGTGACCATATCTGAGCAGCCAAGTGTTTGAAGGATGGTGGAAAAATTACTAAATCATTAATACACCACTTGCACTGTTTGTCATTGCAGCACTTATGAAATTCATATAGATATGTAGGGGAAATTAAAGGCAGTTTACACAAAATTAAGCCATTTTTGTTGCTTGCCACCCATGGCAATGACAAGGAACGGCTTTTAATCATTAACCGCATTGCTGACAGGTACATTAGAAATACAATATAATTGACAGAATTTGAATTAGTATTTGTTCTAAGAACTAATTTGTTTCAGCAAATATGTTAACTTTTTTGTACGTTCTGTCTGTGACGTGGTTGCATTTGAGACTTTTAAATGCCCTTGTGAGCCAGAGACAACAAAATGTTTTCTTCATCCTACTATGTGACCCCTACAGGTTGTGATCTTACTGTTTACAGTGTAACTACTGATCCAACTGAGCACTTGGGTTGCACGAGTTATGTGTCTGTATGTCTTCAATGAAGTGCTGTTTGACGCTGGTCTTTAGATATATCGAGCTAGTGGCTGTTGCGTAGCATGTTATCTGTTCAGTAGCTTCATAGTCATCCGTAGTCATAGTCCTTTCATAGTGCACACAACCAGCTCACCCAGCACTCACAATGTACATACAAAACACTATTTGCCTGAGCACATTGTAGGCAACTTAAAGTCAACAAATAAGGCAACAGAACTGAGACCCCTCTGTCCACAGAAATTATTTGTAAAAACTATACTAACAATTTAGATATATTTACACTACATGAATGCCAGCAAGTATTATTACTCAGCGTGCTGCTAAGTCTGTCCCTACATGAATCTGTCTCGTGCTTTCCTGTCAGTCATAATGTCCATATTCCTCTTCATAGACAGAACAGTATTTTGTGTTGTCAGTTGATCTCACACTGCAACATCTGTGTAATACACAAACGATTTTAAGCAAAACATGTGACACTAAATGTTTTGTGACAGTGTGAATAACTTGGAAGTTGTTCTTTATATGACAGCATTTGATTTTAGCTTCAAAAGAAATGTGAGTAATACCTCTGCATATAAAACCGTAGTTACAAATTAAAGGCTAAGTTTTGGACACACAGACATCAGTTTATCACCATTGGAAATGCAGCCATCTCAGCATCAATAAAACCAGTTGTCTACAATAAAACAAGGTTGTATTTCTCATTTATTGTGTGGTGAACCTGTGTTGTAACTCTTACCTCTCATAGTAAAATATTGTTTTGATTTCATTGGATTTTCCAGATTTACATGTAGTAAAAAAAGTAGGCTGGGTACTATGTCCACACAGGCAAATGTAGGTTTTATTTGAATGTTTACAATTCATTATTCAGCTCTGGGTTGACACTGATATAGGTGAATTGCAAATGGATGTGATGATTGTTCAATCATGTACAAACCTGGCACTTCACAGGGATTTGTGCTTGATTTACGACGGAGTTGAGGGTGATCTTACACAGCATAGTGAGACCCATTCAGTTTAGCATATTTACAACTAAATATGCATCACGGGAGTCATTTTGTGTAATCATACAAAATGTAACAATATAATAATATTGTCCTGTAAATTAACAATAGTCTGATCTCCTTCTCAGCCTCTCACTCCTGTGACGCTGCCATCTGGGCTCGATATTTGCCCGTCATCTCCTTGGGCAGTGGCGTGGTGCCAGGACATGGCACTTGGCCCTCCACTTCACAAATACATTCCCTCAGACAGTACTTCTTTGGCCCAAAGTTAGCGGGGTTGGAGGCCTGCATCTTGGCTTGAGCCTCAGCTTGTAACACTTCTCTGTGAGCAGAGTGAGAGTAACATAAAAACCATAAACAAACCATCTGGTACCTGTGGGAATAAAGTTTTTTCAAAGCAAACATTTGACAGGCCATAGTGTAAAAGGCACAGTTAATACAAGTAATACGATAAATGATGGTTAAATTCCATTTAGCTGCTTCAGATTCAGGGTCCTGGCACTGTGCATGTTTGTTCACTGTCATAACTTATGGGACACTTGAATAAACTGACCCATTGTTAATGTTACTAGTAACCTCTGTGCTTGTCCTACTATGACTAAAACAAATTTAATGACTTCAAGCAATTTTTCAAACCAAACATCCATAGCAAACATACTGACATATATCCTCTACATATGGTGATATATACTGTAGACATATCAAATTGACTGTGATGATTCATTAGGTTCTCTGATGTTTTGCTCCAATAAAGAAATACTAAATACTTTGCATGTTTTTTTATCTGGTCTTCACAGCTGAATTACAGTTAAGAGATACAATTTTCTAAGATTAATTGCTCCACCCAAGTGAACTGAAAAAAACCCAACTTTATCCACATTTGTGATACCTTCTGACTGCACGAAACAGCCACTGTAACATTAATATCAGTGTGTTCAGTCAAAAGTGTCTCTTACTGTACTTGTTTATTTAATATCAACCAGCCGTTCAGGGTTCACTACTAACAAGGAAACATGATTCACACTGAATATCTTACTCTGATTTGCCCAAAATCTTCTTCACATGTTGTGAAATTTGTTTGTGGTCTTTCCCTTCCACATCCACCAGAACTTGTTCCCCATCATCTGCAGGAGAAACGAGAGATGAGCCCAACCTGCCCAGCCTGAAACAATAGTTAGAAGTTTACACTGAAATAACAGTAAACGCTGAAAAGCAGAGCAAAGGTCTACGCACCCAGGTAGAACTTCAAGAACGGGGATGGTGTCATATTTTTGAACATCATTATTTGGACCCACGGGTTTTTGTACTGAATCTGAGGAATATTGAAGAACGCAAATTTTCTGGAAAACAGGAAGAAAGTATTTAAGTTAAGAAATAGCCAGTGCTGTTTGTTGTTTCTCATAAGATGCTTATTAAATAGCACACTTTTGAGAAGCAAACTTAAACACTTCAAATGGTGCATTTTTTCAATTCCAAATCCTGCCTACAGCATCACTTTTTACTGTAAATTGATTTTTTCGAAAAGCTGCTTAGGAATTGACAAACATTTTTCTAAAATTATTTGATGTAGCCAAGTGACATAAACCCAGACATCAGACCCATTACACTGAGCTCTGAACACTGTATTTCTGTAAATGCTGTGTATATAAATTCTACGAGTTGTTTTAACATGATTATTCTTATTAGTATGATGCATATAATTATTATTGACTACATTTAACGTTCAAAGAATTGTGAATGTAGAAAAATCTGCTGCTATTGTTGGTTGTCCATGATGTGATACTGAATACATTTAGGTTTTGATATGTTGTATGGATGGAAAATGAACATTTTCACTATTTCTGTCTTGCTTTTATTGTGGTGGTGGTACACAACATTGAAGCTGAAATTAACTACTATTTTTATTGCTGATCTGGAAATTCTGATTATTTTTTTCTGATTAACCAATTAGTTGTTTGTTCTTCAAGACATTAAAAAGTAAAAAAATTCTGGGAAACAGGTGAAGTCTTCCAGTCCAAACCCCAGAATTGTGCAGTTTACTGCGTTGACTGGAAATTGATAAATCCTTTACTACTGAAACTGGGGCCATCAAATGTTTGGTATGTTTACTTAAAAATGGACACATTTTTATTTTAAAAGCGTTAATCGACTAATCGTCTGAGCTCTGTTCAACGTGTTTCTGAGACATGTCTGCAACAGTCTGCAATGCTTTAACTGTTTTTCAGCATGAAATCGCGATTACCAAGCTCATCGACAGGTAAATACATAGATAAAGCCTGTTATTCCCGTCTTGGAATAATTTTAGTTGACCTGCTGTGGCGTTACATGGATTTATATCATAATATGGATGTAAAACCACTCATCAGACATGTTAGACTCTGACCTTGCTCCGTCGCTGAGTTCTCCATGTGTGTTGTAATTGACGGTCATGATCTTCACCCTGTTTTTAAAGATAATATCTCCCTTCTGCAGGTATTCCAGGGTCCTCCTGATCGGAAACCTTCCTTTCATGGGCATTTTATACTCCTTTATTATTTACAAAATACCATTTGAAATAAGCCTGTGTCTGGAGCGGAGTCGCACAAGCACACGGAAAGAGACGCGTTTTGATGACGTTTAACTCCTGGAGGAGCATCCTGGTAGCTGTAGTTTTTACAGAAGCTGCTGTTTGTTCACATTTGCTGCTGTAACAACAACTTGCAGATAAGAATGATACAACTTGTGTCTTGTATAAAACTAAAACTAAAGCTAACTGCTGCATAAAATTCCAAGAAGCTCTATTATTAGAATGATCATTTGTATGCGGTCTGACAGCTGAGGGTGTTTTTTGCAAACACATCTTGATTTTGCAGTCACTCTCAATTTTTAAAGGATACTCATGTCTTTTATTCAGCCATTTCAGTTAGCTTCTCCCCCCAAAGTAAAAAAAAAATACAACTAATACTACAACAAAAGCTGATCAAAAGATGAATATGAGGCAGAAGTTCACAATTTCAGATTTCATTTGATGGATTTAAATCTAGAAGACACATAGAACATAGCTCTTTTTGTATCAGATGATTAACTTAGCAAAAGTATTTGAAGATTTCAATCATTTTGGACAGGACAATATACTGCATAGCTCCACAATTAGTCATCATTTGATCACTTGGACTGTTTTAACTTGAACTTTTATCTTGTAGCTTTATGTAGTTTTCCACACATTTCAACACTTGTATGTACAAAGCTCCACAGCAGGGTTAGGACAACTTTACTTCACTGATGAGGAAAAACTGGTGTGGTGTTGCTCGTTGTTAGCAAAGCTTCATTAATATGATAAAGGAAGGATTCAAGCGAAGAGCAGTCAAATCAGTTGTACTGTAAAACCCAGGTACTGACTAACACCTGACTTCGATTTTCAACATGAACAGATTCAGTCACAACATATTACATGAATAATTGTTTATTTTAATAATATGTGGCTTCTGAGAAGCCGGCATCAGAGACTGGAATGCTTATACAGGAGCTCAGTCGTTAATACATTTGCTTTATAACTTTGTTGGTGTGAGGTAGAAATGTAGGGTTGTGACAAACTTGAGCAAAACATGAAGGTTATTTGAATTTCTCAGTGTTTGAAGAAATCCATTTTACATGAGCAAAGAAAAAAAAAACATTTACATAGTATAAAATTTTAACTATGGGATACTCAATCCACAAAGCTGAAAAAACACAATCTCTTCTGTTCTAATATTCTCTAAGGTGGAAGCTGCTTACGGTCATAGCAAATATTTTAAAGCCACAACATTTATGTCAATATTTTAATACAGCATTTAGTAAAATGCATTTAAGCAACTTCTTCATGCACAATGCACTATAAAAAATTATAACAACGCTCCTTATTAGGGCAGACAGCAACAACATTATAAAACCCTGCTTAAAAACAACATGCAGTCATTTTAATGAAATTACATGTACAAAGTTCATTTCACACCATTGGCTTCACAAACAGTCTGCATGGGTTTTAAACCCAAATATTACAACCAACATTTATTTCACAAGACATGATCATTGTTTACTTTTTTACATCCCCACCATCCTTCAGTTTGCATTCATGTTGCTGTGGATGCCTATTCTGAACCTTCATAGAAGTGGGTATGCATATCTCTATATGGTCTTCAAGATGTTAACACACTGGACAGTGGCTTCCCACCGCAAGAGCTCTCTCTCTCATTTTTTTAATCAGGGAAACCTGCCCAAAAGTACTTTAAGTACACTTAGTATGAATCAAGCAAATTTGTTCACAACAAATTAAAGTTTTTAGAAAACATACAAAACACAAAGTTTTAGTTTGAATGAACGCAGAAGAACGCCACAAAAGCTGATTAATGTGCACTTAGTAAAATACAAATGCAAACACAAGTACAAAAACAGTAGCACAGCTACACTTAAGTAACATTTCTGAACCCAAAATCTTTAAGATAAGCTAATTCCTTAATAGAAAGAAGTGCCACTGATAAATACATATATAAAGTTGAGAAGAACAGTCATGACACTGATGGAAAAGAAAGAAAATAACAGAATTGATTGTCGTTAAGGGAAAGGTGATGAGGTGATTGCACATGTGAAGATAGCAATATATTCAAGATAACCCAGAAATAAGTGTACCTAAGATAAACTGAAACCTAAAATCTCTGGGATGGCATTCAATATAAAGAGGACATGTGGTCAGTTTAACTGGTTAATTTGGTTTACAAGATTTTGTGAATGCAAGTTAAAAATAAAGAACAGAAAGAGAACAGAAATGAGCCAAGAATGCACTGCATGGTAGCTCTATGCTATGATAGCCAGTCCATTTGAATACAGATTAAGGACTGAGGTTTGAGTTAGTACCTGACCTGAAGTGCTCTATTCCAACTACTATCTTTAATTACTGTAAAGAACTGTACATGAATGCCAATTGTGTCAGTTTCAAATTTGAAAGAAAAAGAAAATAAATAAAGAAAATAATGACAACACATTTTTTCAGGTATTTCTAATACAACATTCATAAAAGTCTAATTTAATCTTCTTCTTTTAATTCTCAGTTGAACACCAGGCTTTTAACCATACTGCAGGTTACACTTTGCAGATAAATGCCAACATGAACATCATCAGCGTACACTTTTAAAGTAAGTACTCTGATTAACTTTAGTCTTAAAAGAAAGAAATTCCACTTCCACGTGTAAACTTTAATGCTAAAACTCTCACATTTTTAGATTCTGGTCTGTGTTTGTTAATATATCTCAACTGAGATGGACAACAAGAGCTAGTGGTAAAATAAGTACTGATGTGAACATAAGTGCATGTAACGCTTAGATAAGACAAAAAAAAATGAAAGGTTTAGTTAAGAGTGTAAAGTTCACAAGTAATTAGCTTGAAGTGCTAAAAAGACAATAAAGGAGATGAGAACAGCTGCAGCTGCAGAGATTTTTTTTCATTAAGTTCAAAGCGACTGAGTTTAGTTCAGAAACTCAAAATTTCTACACTGCATCAGAAGAGAGAAAACATTCCATGTGTCATCTTGGCGTTCCCATGCCAGGTTATCGTAATATACCAAGGATTCCTGAATGACTTTGCACCATGCATCTTTAAAAAACAAGGGGCTGCTGCAGAATTATGGACTGGGGTATCTTTAAATAGACAGTTCTAGATGTTGAAGTGATGGGTGTCATTCTGTAGGGTCAGTGTCCTGGCTGTTATACTCGGCTGTCTCCATCTTTAGGATGTAGGGAATGATACTGTCAATAGAGACATTACCTATTAAGCCAGTGAAGAAGAGCTCCTCTGTGATGCTTGAGTTCATGAGGCGGAGGGCAGGGAGACGAGTGAGGATACGGGTCAACCTAGAGAGGCAAACACATAACTGATCCAGTCATTCTGATATTTTGAGTTTGCTTGCTTGTTTGTTTATTTGCAAATAACATGTTCTTGTTTGTTCATTATATGGTCACAGACACTTAAACAAAACCTAATTAAAACATCAAAAAACAGCTGATGTTAGCAACTCTTACTGACACTAAGCTGATATAACTGCTGCTATGTGCAACTTATAAACACTTGCCACTCATGTTTCACCAGCAGATCCCCCTGTCCAATGCTGCATTCTTGTTTTAGTGTCATATTCCTGGGGGTATGGCACTGGTCATTTCTGATTGGTTGCCAAACTTAAAGACAGCGGGTCTTATGTAATATGGGCAGGTCTAAGGGCAGATGCCAGTGGAGAGTGAGAGAGTAGAGATATGGATGCATGGGAGTGGTGTAATGCAGCTGAATCCAAAATCGAGTAACCCTGCAAGAAACAAGTGGAGCACTGACAGAAAGCCAGTCGAACAGTCTGTCAGTAGCGAACCACTTGATTCTTACAGATAATTTTTACTGAAAAAAGCTGCTGGTTATTGTGGTACTGCTGTGTTAGACGTAAAAATGTAACAGGCTCTACTGGGTCAGGTCAGATCAGGTGACTGACTTGGCCAGAGAAGAATATCCAATTTCTTTGTCTTGAGAAACTCTTGAGTAGCTTTTCCTGTATGTTCTGGATCATTATACATCTGCAATATGAAGTGGCGTGCAGCATTTGAGTATAGTCCTTACACTTCAGAATTCATCCAGATAGTTTTATCAGCAGTGAAGTTATCAATAAACACCACTGACACGGTTCCACTGCCAGTCATACATTCCCATGCCATCACACTGCCTTCACTATGTTTGACAGATGATGTGGCTTTGTATCATGAGCTGTTCCTTTCCTTCTCCATCATTTTCCTTTCTCATCATTCTGGTACAAGTTAATCTTGGTTTCATCAGTCCAAAGAATCTTTCTCCAGAACTGTTCTGGCTTTTTTAGGTTCTTTCTGGCAAAGTCTAATCTGGTCTTTATGTTCTTGAGTGTTACCAGTGTTTTGCACCTTGTTGTGAAGCCTCTGTATTTACCTCCATAGTAGACTTTGACAATAACACGCCTTCTTCCTGAATAGCGTTCTTAACTTGACTAGATGTTCTGAAAGGGTTCTTTTTCACCATGGACAGAGTTCTGCAGTCATCCACTTTAGTTGTCTTTGTGGTCTTCCAGATCTTTTGCTGTAGCTGAACTTCATTTCTTCTATTTAAGAATGTGCCAAACTGTTGTATTAGCCACTTCCAATGTTTTTGCTATCGCTGTGATGGATTTACTTTGTTTTTTCACCCTAATTATGGCCTCTTTCACTTGCATAGACACCTCTTTGGACCTCAAGTTGACAGTTCAGTGAACAGCTACCAAATAAAAATATAACACTCAGAACCACCTCCAACCTCCACCTCTGCTTTTTCTCTGCTTCTAGTCATTGAGTAATGAGGCCAAACCGTACTGCCATACTGCATGTAAGCAATTCAGCCCCCCAAAAAATGTGAAGTGTATGCAAGAAAATGGCTATAATCCCTGAATGGTTAATGCCACATTTTTGTGAATCCCTTGAATTAAAGCTGAAAGTCATAACTTTGCTCAAATCTTGAGTGTTTCATTTCATATTGAATGCGGTGGTGTACAGACAACAAATTTATTCCATTATTTATGGAAAACATCACTGGTATATGCTCGAGGACAGGGTATGCACCTGTAGTATGAAATAGTGGCGTTTAATGTGCATTAAACGTGAATTAATGACCGTGGGAAGTGGCCATTAACATCATTTTGTTTAAAAATGCTCTAAGCTGGTAAAGAGCAAAAACTGACAGTGACAACATAAAGAAGCGGAATATAGTATGTCACTAGAACAAGATTGGTATATGTTTCCGATCTTGGTGTTGTTAAAGGAGTTAATATTATTGTGAAGATTTTACTACATACTGTATGAATGAAATGTACAAAAGAGTGAGTTAGATGTCTATTGTATTTTTGCAGTGGCTAACTGTATTTCACTATGTGTTCATAAGGATGAAAAGGATGTTGAGGTGACTGGTTCTGTGCAGGTATGACTGTACCTGTAGGTGTCATCTGGATATGTTTTCTGCACGTAGTCCTGCAGCTCCATTAGGGCTTTCTCCTGGAACTTCTCAATCTGCCCACCACTGTCCACACCTGGGTGATCTAATGAGCCAATTACACAACTGTCATTCAACAAAATCTAAATAAAAGTAGTTGATCAAATTTCCTTCACTGTTCTGTGGTATTCTTTTCCTTTTTATGACAACATCACACATCTGTGATTTAATGTATTAACTTGATTAAGAAAATTATGTTAGCACACTCACCAGGACTGAACAACACTATTGCCTTTAGGTAGGCATATTCATAGCTGTCAGTCTCCAACCTCGTCATGCTGTTACAGAATTCTTGGAACTTCCAGATATGCTCCATCACCTGCTTCACCCTCTCACCTGAAAGCTTGTCTGAGACAGAAGAAAATACCTACTTTGATGTACAGTCTCATAATTTACTTACTTTTTAAAAATGTTTTTAATACATATAAAGAAACGTAGAGAAACAACAAAAACGTCATCATCAGCAAAAGCTGCCATTCCCAATCACAGTTAGTTCAATATACATGTAATCATGTTTTGACATATAGTTCAATTATCCGTTTTAAATGGAAATTAAATCTGTGTTAAGTGCTTAGAATTTGATTTTTTTTGCCACACCCCCTCATGGATTTGGGCACATTTTCTTTGTAGATATGATATTTTGCCCCTTCAAGAGAACCAGTGATTGTAGGTGTCCCGTTTTGAATGATTTTTGTTCATTAAATCTGTGGTATCTGAGCTGTCAAGTAGGGCACATGGACATAATAATAATAAACAAATGTAATAACATCTGGGCCTCATTAGTGTAATACAAGAAAAGTAACAATAGACTGGTAAACAACATTTTTAAGGTTTCATCACAATCTAACAGACGCCATCTACAATGCAACATCTGCTTGACAAATGAGTGAAGCAATGGGAGAAAACTATTACTGTCATCTTCAGTAAAAACTTTAAACATCACATTTCTTAACTCCCATTCATGTGTGTGTGTCCTACTGTGAGGTGATGATGAGGTCTGTGGTCCATACCATCCTGGATGCTGCTTTGAAGGTGGCTGATGATGGCAGAGAGGATGGTTGACAGGTTCATGACATGAGCGCACTGAGCCAGACCCAGAGTGAACAGCTCATTCCAGCAGGCCCGTACCAAACTGGTGTTTGCTTCCGGACTGACAAAGACAAAGAGACAAAGAAAGAAAGAAAGATGATGATGATGATCGTGAGATTTTAGATACAATAATGCACATTGTTCAATTGTTGACATTTTGCACTGTAAAGCAATATGAGCTTGCATTGTTAATTCCTAAGAGTGTCATTTAACTCTTGTTCATGTTTTAGATGCGCTCTCACCCAAGAGCTGAGAAGGCTGGGATGGAGCGTGCCCAGTGCATGGAGAGAAACAGAAGCCTGGATGCCGACTCACAGATGTAGTGTACATTTAGATACTCAGGCATGGGGGTGGGCATAGTCAGCTAGAAGATAAAACAAGAAGGTCATGTGAAAATTATATGAAGCTAAACAATCATTTAAAATATTTGACAAATGACTACTGACAGATAAATGCCAAAGTTAAAGAAACACATACAGATGTAAACCACCGGTAGACTAATGGTCAATTGGGCACTGTGCCTTAGGAACACATCTGGTTGGTATATCCAGAGCATTTAAAAACACAATATATAGAGCAGGGTAACGGCTGTGTCTTCACCATGGCAGCAGCAGTGGGGATGTGGGGGGTTACCTGACAGCCAGACACAGACACATCTACAGAATGGCAGATGTCAGGTAATAGCAGAAGGTTATAGTTATTGTTGGTATTCAACAAGGTGACCTAGAGACATTAGTCGCTATATTTTAAAATCAACTTACCTCAAAAAATATGCTATGAGACTCTTTGTTGATCATTATTACAGTCGTCACCACATATGTTGTAGCCCCCAGAATCAGATCTATTACGTCACAATTTGGGAGGGGCCAAAAGATCAAACAAAACTTTTAAATCCCAACTGAAAAAAATGACTAAATTTGTCCACAATCTGACCTGGTTACACCCCCTCTCTATTTCCACATTCTTGTTTCAATCTCTACTACTATCATCAAAAACGGGAAAAAACAACACTGACCTTAAAGCCCACATGGCTGTCAGTGAGCAGTGGTCCTTCCACCTCAATGATGGGAGTTTCATGGTCTCGACCAATCAGCTGAATAGTTGTTCCTCCAACACACTGTGATTTATCAGCAAGACTCTGTCCGACCCCAACTTCAGGTGGACTGAAAACTTTGGCCAGTGTGTCAAAGGCACTGTGCACAATTCAAACACACACATATACATTTTAGTTCACTGAGAAATGTTTGCGAAACACAAATATAATGTATCCTTCTGGTATATATATATCATTTTATGCATAATAGAAAAGTATCAAATATTCCCATATTAGTACGTTGGCATCAAGTTTATAATCTAAGTTTTCAGTCAGTGTTGTTTTGCATTAAGCACCTTCCTGTTTTTGTGTAACTTAAGGAAAGTTTTGCTAAAGTGAAATAAAAATGCAATAAAAAGAAAAAACAAAGTGAGTCAATCAAAATATAAAATAATTAATAAATGGTGTCTGATGGGGCAGCTATGGATCAGGTGGTACAACAGTCATTTACCTATTGTGGGGTTTGTGGTTTAGTTCCCAGCCCCTCCTGTCATATGTTAAAGTCTCTGTGGGCAAGACACTGAACCCCAAGATGCCACTGGTGGGTCAGGCCAGCTGCTATGTGTGAATGTGTGTGTGTGTGATTTTGTGCGTAAATGAAAAGAAGTGTAAGGCGCTTTGAGTACCAATAAAGTAGAAAAGTGTATTTACCATTTAAAATAACAGCAAAACAAAGAAAAAAGATTTGTAGATATTAATCTCAAAATGTAATTAAATCAACATTAAATATTTGCTAAAGATATTCATTCACTTACTTTAAAATACAAGTAAGAAAACAATCAATTTACTTTTTTGCCTCTGGCAAGACAACCATGGTCTATTTTAAAACAGTGTGGGAAGAGGCTACTAATGTGACACCTGATGCCAAACCTGACAAAGAAAACAAAAGAACTCATCGAAGGACTGCGAGATGAGAGTGATTAAGAGTGATTCCTCACACAAACACATTCCCCACATCTCAGTGCACTGCTCACTGACCGTGTTATCTCGCTGGCAGATTGCTCCTCATGCTGACTATCAGACGTATCCCCATTGTTTAGATTTTCTTTTAGTGAGTCACTCAGGTTAGCCAGCGATGTCACGACATTGGCTAGTGTGCCCAGGTCCCCCTGTCCAGATTCCAGCTGAAACCACATGAGACAATATTTTACATCACATTCATCACCTGCACAATTATAGAAATAAAATAGGGAGTTGTACACTCCTGCTTTTATTTTCATTAAATCAATTAATCATTTAGCAAAAAAAGGGAAAAAAATATAAATGTATTCTAATGCTTGTTTTATATGACAACAGTCCAAAACCAAAGTTACTCACTTTACTATCAGACTTAAAGAGAGAAATGCAAATCCTCCCATTTGAGAAGCTAGGACAACAAGATATCTGGCATTATTTCCTCTGTTCTTGTTGTAAGACATCTTACAGCTGTACTTGCCTTTGTGTGCTGGCTTTACATTAATAAAATAACAATGTGTCTATATAGAAAGTGTAGCATGAGCTGTCTGTCAGCAGCAGCTCTAGTGTGTGTGAGCAAAAAAATGAGGTGTGAACCAAACAGTGGATAGAAGAATGAAGGTCTGAACTGAACCATGGATTTGGAGAATCATTACAACCATTAGTTTATAATAAAATTGAACATGCAAGGGACTGTACTGCTATTACAAATAGAAGAACGGTTATTTAATGTGACTGTAAAAAACATCTGTACCTTTGACTCAGTGGCAAGTAGCAAGGTTCCATCACTTTGGATGACCGGCTGCTGAATATTAACCAGCATCCCCTGGTCCAGCAGGCTGGACCTGCACATTACACAGAGCACTGTCAAAATCCACTTCACCTAACACTAACATCAACAGCTGAGAGATGGAACAATGTACAGAGTCTATGCCTGTAGTTGTCTGCAGATGTGATTCCCACTGACCTGGAGCCATCTGTCTCTGTATCGGAGATAAAGGTTGGCGTGGCGATGAGTGGACTGTTTAGATCCTTGCGAATGTAGATCTTCTGGGTGGAGGCAGCACAGTTGGCATGCTTCTCTCTAGGAACTACATCAATGGGCTTTCTCTCGCTCTGAACAGCTGAAGACAAACAGCAAGCAAACATACCAAAATGACCTCTTTACAAAGTAAACTGGAGGTAGAACAACATGCAGAGCTAATTTATTTCTTGGATGCCGGACACAGTGTTACAGCAGACACAAGATTAGTTTAAATCTGACTTTTTCTTACATTTTTCAATGGACCAAGGAGCTGGAACCTGTATTACATGATTGAAGAACACTTCCCTCTCTGTACTGTGCGGATGCATAATCAGTGCTTATGTGGTGTTTACTGATTTAAAATCAAGACTTGAAAAGTGAAACATCCTTCTGCAGCATAATCCACTATCACCCTAGTCTTACTTGTAGTTTATAAATGTATGACATCTTTTGACAGACTGTAATCACATACAAAAGAACTATAAGCTATGTTACTATCGGCAGCCATGAAAATACATCTGTAAATGAAGTTTGCCCTTTTTAGTTTTAACTTATTTACTTAATTCAATGTTTATGACTCTTCAGATCCTGTAGATATACAGATAATCCTTTATTTGTTTCTGAATATAATTGTGCTTTAGGACGCAAACTCACACTCGGTCTTCATCCCCATCGTAAGGCATTTCCTCAACCGACAGAACTGGCAGCGATTTCTGTGGTGTTTGTTGATGATGCAGTCCTGTTTGCTGCGGCAGCTGTACGTCAGGTTCTTCCTCACACTCCGTTTGAAAAAGCCTTTACATCCCTCACAACTGACTGCTCCGTAGTGACGCCCTGAGCACAGACAAAACTAGTCAGAGTCTCTGAGTCAGGGTGTGTTAAGATGAACATACTGTTTGATTTGACATTAGGGTGCATAGATCGAAACAAAACACAAAGTATCATATTTTCAGGTAAAGTAACTGTAAGCTTTAGTACCTGAAGCCTTGTCCCCACACACAACACAGTACTCTACAAGCTGCGGTCGACTCAAGTCCCCGGACTGCCCTAATAATCGTTCCATTGACACTGGATCTGTCACAATCTGAAAAGAAAAGTAAATTGCAGGTCTTCAATACTGTGTTAGTATGATAGTTTTCACACTCTGACATTAGCAACAAAAATCAGGACAAAGTGGATGATGCCAACAGTGCCATCACATATTGTGCCAGCAAGTGGGAGGAAAACTGTACCTGTATCCTTCCTGGCATCAGGCTCTCTGCAGCAGTGAAAATGAGCTGCTTAGTGTTATGGCTGTCTGGTGAGGCCAGGATAACCTTGCCTGCCCCTGAGCTGTCAGCTGTAGTCAGGATGAACTGCTGCTTAGGAGCATTGGACGGGTTCATCGCTGCCACTATCTGGATCTTCTGACCTGTCTGCTGGTCAGTTACAATCTGAGGGTGTTAGAGATTGAAGAGGGAGACAGAAAAAAAGGGAGGTAGAAATAAACATGTACCAGTCAGGTTGAAAAACAAAACAGCAGAGAGTGACACTGAAGGCAAGAGAACTAAGTCACATGTTGTAACATCAACTTATTAATTGCTGCTACTAATGCATGGAAAGAGGACAACACCAACAGGTAGCATCAGTTTCACATTCTCTGAAGCCAACTAGAAAGCACAGCAGTCACCTGTATTCTCTGTGGTGTCAGGGCAGGCTCAGTGGAGATGACCTGAAAATGTTGTGGAGATGCACTCATCACTGACTCTGAAGGAGAGGGTGACACCTACAATTAAAAACAAATTACTCTGATTAATAAGACTGCAGAACAAATATATTTCATTTGGGCCTGTGCAAAGCAAATTATAAAACACTTTTCCATGAATGCAACAAGGAACTTTGAGGTGAAGGATTGTCTCTACAAAAAATAAAGGCTGGGTCTACTAAGCAAGCACACAGCAAAAGATGGTAGAACCTCAGTTTTTCCAATTAAAAAACACCTTCATACTGGATGTGCTTTATGGAACTCAGACTAGCAGCAAACTATACAACATGAAACTCTCCATCTATACACTCACCTCTGCCTCGTGCTCAGAGTGCACTTTCTGCTGAGAGAGCAGATTCAGGCTGGTTGTCATGATGATGCAAGGTCATTAGTGAGGTCTGTTTGGAAGGATGCCACAGAAATTAATCAACCACAAAGATGCAAACCATCAAAGAAGAGGAAGACAACACTGGGATATATCTCTAAACATAATGTGAATGATGCAGTATTGTAGAGGATGCATTGTAAGATTTAAACATAAAAGTTCTATTTTGTTAGATGATAAAGTGGGGAGGTTTTATCTGATTTATGTGACTGGACTGCTGTAGCACAGGAATTTCTGAATGGAATGACCAGTTTTGAGAGGACGTCACACAAACACCAAAACTATGTTTCCATTTGCAAAACAACAAATGCTCAGACACCTTAACAAAATAGTTGTGTGACAACCATGATAAGACTGCAGTGATATCAGTCCAAGTAGATGACTTTTCAGTGTGATCTGAACCTGAGATTTGTGTTTCATTGAGAAACAAGAACACTGATAACCAGACAGCACTGCAGTCCTATGGAACCTCACACTGTCCAATATAATAATAATAATTAACACTTTATTGATCCCCTTGGGGAAATTGTTGTTTGGACAGCTGCTAGACCTGTGTCAGCGCTACTACGGGGTTTCAGTGTCTTGTCCAAGGACACCTCAACATGTAGCTTGCCAGGACTGAGAATTGAACAGCTCACCCTTGGGTTGGAAGATCAAAATTAACTGTTTTTTCCATCACATTACTGCATCACAGCTACTTTTCTTCTCGCTTTACCCCCATTTTATCTAGAAAACAACAGGGAAACAACGTGGTGTGCTCCTTGTTACGGATGGTTACTGAATACATTTTGCATCTCAGCATGTTCACAAAGAAGTGCTGACACCACAGAAAAAGATATCTCTTCCATAGAAACAACACTGAGAATTATGTAAGCAGAGAACTTCTTGAACTCAGTGTCTGCACTTTTGTTAAAGAACCATAAACATGAACAAGGTTAAGTGGACACATTTTATGTTGTAATCACTGCATCACTGCACTTGCAGTCTTAGAATGCAGTTTCCAGGAGTGCATCAAATCAGTACAGTGGTGCTGCATGTAAAAGTTATGACATCCCACGCATGTTTAATGTCTGTTCGCTGAAGGGTCAGACGTATTTGTTTTCATTTCAAAAATCAACAAAAGATGTAATCAGCAAATTTTGCAACCGACTGTATGTCTTCACTATCAATCACTATCTTCTTTGACACGATTAAGTGACAGCATATACTAAAAAATCACCTTCTTGCAACTCACGGTACTGACTCTTAATTGATTATCTTGATTTGGGTTCTAATAAAAACACACTTTGACAACATTAGAAGAACACTGATTAATGTGCCTGCAGCACTCCACAGACTTAATATCGAAAGGGAGGAGGAAGCTGCTTCATTTCACATCCCTGATTGGTCGAGTATAATGCCCATCATTACCTCATTCCCCAAAAATATCACAACCCAGAGCAAAATGGAGAATCTGGCACATATCCAGTAACACTGGAGACGAGTCCCTTTGATAAATCTATTATATATTTTTTCTTTTCAGACAATAAACTGGGCAACTGTAAACTGTTGTTTAAAAATGTAGCTTTGGTGAATAAAGTCGTAGTTATGTTTGCTGTTTCGACCCTGGATGGCAAAGGTAAAAGGGTTGAGTTCATCTGCAGTGACTATAGCTTTCTAATGTTAGCTAGCTGTTTAAGCTAGTTAATACAAGAAGCTAAACGCACCAAGAGCTGCAGTGACTGTACCCGACTAACCCCCGTGGATTTGTCATTTCAGCGTGTATGAATTGGTTCAGCTTAAGTCGATAATGGTGTCACATAATAATTTCACTGCCTGTAAAGCATATAAGCGTAACCAGACTGCGCCCAGCGCTTCATGGTCCTTCCGCGGATCACGAGCTGACGGAGTCGGGCAGGAAGAGAGCTCTGCATCGGTGAGCTAATAAGCTAGCTGGGAGATTAGCCTGGCTATTTTATCATCCAGTATCTCTAAGAGCTTTCTACGGTTTTCAGTCCGGGGCTGAGACTTACCTCCGGGGAACAGCGGTCACAGATTTGGGGCTCTCTGCTATTTTATAAAATATTTGTTTTGGTTTTCTTCTGTTAAAGGTCATAGTTCGTGACCCCGCATCGCCGGAGCGTTGATGATGGTTCAGTTTTTTTCTCCTTCCTCTCTCTCGTCCCCGCGCGCCTCCACCCCCTCCCTCCTCTGCGCGGCCAGACAGGACTGACGTCATTATGTCTGACCGCCGGGACCTCAAGTTTTATCTGTGTGGGTAACAGTGGAAATAGACATATTCAAGTCCTTTCAAATAAAAAAAGTGCCAATGCAGCAGTGTAACAGTACTCCATTACAAATACTGAATGAAATATCTTAACTGTTTAACATATCACAAAGCTGGTCCATCATATTTCTGTCATTTTAGAAACATCTACCATACATCTCGTCCATTTTACATGCTTTTATTTCTTCAAGCATTTATAATTGCAACACAGTTGTCTTATGCAAAAATCTATTCATCAGCTACAGACTGTAAAGAACCAAGAGGCATGACCACATCACTCCTCTTTTCACTGGCTCTCTGATATTAAACTAATAAACTAGATTTCAAGAGTTTGCTGATGACCTTTCTCCCAGTAAACCTACATGTGTGACCTTTTTGCACCATATGAGGTACTACATGGTTTGAGATCCTTAGGCAGAGATATTTGTCTCAGAAAACGTTTTCGGTCAGGACTCCAGCTCTAGAACAAAAGAGACGTCAAATCCCTTCATAAAGCAACATTTTATAAGAGAGTGTATTTTATTTGAGTTTTTGATTCATTTTATTGTTATTTTATGGTATATAAAGTACACAAAGGAGAAACTGTATTCTTTCTAAGTTCACCATAGTGATAGCAGAGGGTTGAGAAGAGAGTTTGCATCTATTGGTTCTGGCTAGTGGCTACCTAAAGAGACAGCCAGAAGGCTGAATGCTGACTCCTGTCAACCTGAAACTTAGCCAGGCCTGAATAATAATGAATAATAATAATAATGATAATAATAACATGTTTAGAAAGATATAAGGTATTATTGCAAAAGTATGTTTTTGTCCAGCAGAAAAAGCAGTACCAGAAAAAGTTCTACCAAAATAATAAAACATGGTGCTAAAAGAGTCTTTTCTGGGAATGTGTTTATAGTGCAGTTTTCAATTACCCATCATTCAAGTGTAGTATGACAATCACAAAAAGGTTGAGAAAAGGTCAAATGCAATTTGCACCTACAGTATCCTGCCAAAACATCACAGCTTCCATGAGAGCACTTCAATGTTTACTAAAACAAATAGAGGTGTACAAATTATTATTGCCCTGTGATTCAGTGGCTTTTTCTCATTTTCTGTGAAGAACATGAATACAGAACATGGATTGACACTAAAAAAAATACTATTAATAAATGTGACCTAGCAGAGGTAAATGTGAAATTTCTCACACATGATGTCACTCCGTAACATCTGTGGAGTATGAAGGACTGTGAGGGCTGAACTCGCAGTGATGTGTCGATGAAAACACGCAGATTCAAGCTCCTGATTTAGCCTCGTTCTCCTCAGAGCTGCTGTAACAGAGTCAGGACAGGTATTACAAGCAAAGCTTCTTTGGGTGTGGCCTGTAAGAAACAAAGGAATAACTTACTGACAGCCTGAGCCTAGTATGTAAGTGAAAGGGTTAAATACCGCACATGCTGAAAAATGCCACTTGGGAGCGTCTGTACGGTTCATCATTAAAATTAGGCTACATGACGATACAGACTACTACAGCTTCTCTGCATAAACGAAATAAAAGACCTTTGAAATATTAAAGGCTGACAGGTCAGAACACCATCACCTGCTAAAGTCATCACATACCACATAACAGCAGGATTAATACGGGATTCAAGGTATGAAGCAATGTCTTGTATCAATGTCTAAAGGTAAATTAACATTAATTATGGCTCCTGCTGCTAATTAAAAAGACAGTTATGACAAGTGCACTTACATGGATTTATTTAACGCACACCAGGAACTGGGAAACTGAAGACCTGTACAACAATCACACTCCTAACCTGGAAACTACACCTGAACTATCTCACAACGTGTCGGCAGCAATTCAACGTAAAAAAGCCTAACTGCAGGATTGTTTCACATTCATCTGTGGAAGGCAGAGTTTCTTTCTTTATCTACTATAATTCACAAAGATCTGACGCATTTATGTGCACAGTTAGGCCTTTGTAGTCGAACCCAAGCCAAAAATAAAATAAAATAATTCGAGGAAACAAGCGCTATCACTGAATTACCACCAGACGTCGCAAATTTACCCCTAGGTACCACAGGACCGGGCGAGCAGGAGAACAATAAACGCAGGGTCACCACAGATAAATAAAGAAATCTTATTTTTTTCTCTCGCTTCAGTTACAGTTCAGTTACACTATTCACATAGGAACACGTCTTCTTTCCACGTTTACTTATTGGATCACATTATTATCTCTGTCTGTCTGACGCATCGCTTCGTTATCATGTATGTTGCAGACATAATTCAGATCTGAGCTTAGGTTATATAATACGCTATACTGTACGATTATTCCAGTTTATATCACCGTGTTAATTAATTACAGCTTCACATAAATGAATGGCGTACAGTAAGAAGGGTGTGTTCACATATTATCAAAAATAAATATGTAGATTAGATCATACAATTAATCTTAACATAACATTTGAACGAGAGCAGTTAGGAATTCCTATTTGTTATATCTTCTGTATGTATGGTTCTTTTTTGTTGACAGGACAGCCGTGAAATACGCAGCCTGCACCCTGAAATCACACGGAGTCAGTGCCATATTTCAGTCTGATCGTTCAGGTCATTCCCGCGCTTCGCAGTCGACCTGAGATGGGTCGACACAGTAACGAGTACGAACGAGGGCAAAAATAGCTTCGGGGTGCTGCTGAATCGACCGTTTTATTTGCGCAGCTGCATATCCCACTTTTATAAAGCAGACTGGATTGCAGCACGCACGAGGACCAGCTCAGTTACCGCATCCTCGCTACACAGGCACTCTCCTCTGGCTGCTGCCGCGGTTACCAGTCTATGACCACTGGAGGGATGAGATCTGGAGTGGGCGGCAGAGCGCAAAGACGAAACCACTAAGGGGTATATCTTTAGGCGGGGAGACAAGGGAAGGGAGGCTGGTCAGAAACGAGGGAGTTATAACAGCTAGAGCGGTCTTTAGAGCGGCGCAGTGGGAGTGGAGGTTGGTCATGGTCGGACGCGGACTATGGGTATGGAAGCACCGGTTTGGCAAGCGAGGCAGCAGGGTTGGGGTTTTTCCTTTTGTCTCTTTGGCGATAGCGACTGCAGCCTTGTTGGCTCTGCTCTTTGTGGACTTCATCGAGTCATGGGTCACCTCCATGAGCATGACCACAGTGATGGAGCCCCACGCGGGCATCATTCCCCTGCAGAGCGTCCCTCCCACCAGACAAGATGAGTTCCTGCTCATGCCCAGTCCGCTCGTGTGCCAGCGTGCCAAACCTTACCTCATCACCATGGTTACCTCGGCTCCTGCCAATCAGAGGGCCCGCCAAGCCATCAGGAACACCTGGGGAGGGGAAGTGGAGGTGAGAGGCCTGCGGGTCATGACCCTTTTCATGGTGGGCATAGCTATTGACCCTGGACTGGCCAAGCTGCTGATAGAGGAGGCCCGGGAACAAGGGGATCTGATTCAAGGGCGTTTTTTGGATACCTACTCCAACCTCACCCTAAAGACCCTGTCCATGCTGGGCTGGGCCCGACGTTTCTGCCCTCAGGCACACTTCATGGCCAAAGTGGATGATGATGTCCTGTTCAATCCCAGCGCCCTCCTGCACTTCCTGAATAAGAGCCGTAACCCCTATGAACAAGGAGACCTGTACCTCGGCAGGGTGCATCTCAATGTGGCTCCGGACCGTGACCCGGAGAGCAAGCACTACCTCCCTGCAGGGGCCTACCCTTCCTCAGTCTTTCCAGACTATTGTAGTGGGACAGCTTATGTTCTGTCCCGCTCTGCATTGCTCAAAATTTCCCTGGCAGCCTCTGCATCACCTCTATCCACACCTTTGCCGCCTGAGGATGTGTTTGTTGGTCTGTGTGCTCGAGCAGCTGGGGTGCTGCCCTCACACTGCCCACTCTTCTCTGGTGGTCCAGGTGTGCCATACGGGCGCTGCTGCTACCAGGCCATGGTGTCCATCCATCACATCCCACCTAGGGAAATGTTGCATTACTGGGCTGATGTTCATTCATCTCCTCCCTGCTCTTGGCTGAGTCTACGCGCTTCCCTGGGGATGTGCAAAGTCCGGGCGATGCTCGGGTCAGCTCTGGGGCTGGAGCAGGGGTTATGAGGGTTACTAAGAAGGAAACATGGACTCACTAGGACTGTGCCTTGCTTTCAAAACTGTGAATAGCACAAGTGCTCTTCAAACTATGAAGCTACTGCGTGCAGAGAAAATTCACTTTATTTTTATAGCTTTATTTTTTTAAACACAATCATGTATTTGACCAGCTTTTTTTTGCAGAAATGGAGAAAATCAGCTGGTGTACAAAGAACTGTTACAGTACTCTTTAAGGTACCTTTAGACTGTTAGAGCATCCGTCTTTGTTACACTGACTTTTCTGTGGATGTAGAACAAACAACACTGGCATGCTGTTAGTATACACTAGGGAAAACACACACTTTTGTGATGAGTGCACTCTGAAACAAATATTTGCATCGCATTGCAAGACACAACTGAAGGCTGCTGCACAGACATTATATACCAAGTAGAAAAAAAGTAATAATTAACTAAAAGCTACTGTTTGATCCTATGTTCAAAAACAGTTTGTGGAGATGAATTGATGTTTTTATGTTGTTAATATTGATATGAAAATTAGGATGGCTATGAAATGGCCACCAGTGAGATTGGACAATAGAGAAGACTGCACTTCCTTTTCTGGAGAATCCTCATCCCCAAAACTCATGTAGTATACAGCTATATTGTCAATGAATAGTAATACGGCTGGCTTTGGCTCAGGAGGTAGAGTAGTCGTCTACCAATTGTGAGATCAGTGGTTTGATTCCTGCCTCCTCCAGTCATATGTCGAAGTGTCCTTGGGCAAGACACTGAACCCCAAGTTGCCCCCGGTGTGTCAGGTCAGCTGCATTGCAGCTCTGCCATCGGTGTGAGTGTGCATGAATGGGTGAATGAGAAGCAGTGTGAAGCGCTTTGAGTACCAGTCTAGGTAGAAAAGTGCTATGTAAGTGCAGACCATTTAATATTTACAACTTTTCTCTGTAACAGTGAGATTAAACACCCATGCACCCATCGTGTAAATGAAGAGGAAGTCAGTGTTCTCACACTCAGGAAAAACAGTATATGTATGAATCAAGTATTGTCACCAATAAACCACTCTGTATCTTAATTTGTCTTTGCCTGATGTCTTATTCACAGAAAAAAAATACATATGTATATAAACATACTGCATTGCTTCAGCAGTGAGGACATGCAATTATATTTCTCCTTCCCCTTTCCTAGTAGTACCCAGTAATGTGTTATGTCACAGATCAGTGCAGTTTCACCACCAAAACAAAAATTTTAACTGTTTACAGACAACACAACGTAGGCCCATAATCACTTTCCGACTTGAGTCATCTTTTACCTATGTCAGGTTCTCCCTTGTCTTCTTCCAATCACAAGCTAATGCTAAACCTAATGCTACTAATGACCAGTCACATCGTTTAAAAAGTAAAAAAGCCTTAATACACTACTCACAAAAAGTTAGGGATATTTGGCTTTCGGGTGAAATTTATGGAAAATGTAAAAAGTTCACACTAC
>JAUMHL010000028.1:17316311-17355853 GCA_032362345.1 Sandelia bainsii | reverse complement strand
CCCTAGCGTCCTGGAGCACTTCCGTTGTGGGAATTCTATTTGCGGCGTTTTGTTTTTGTTCGTGCTTTGCTATTTGCTGTCGCTTTTACATTTGTACGTACTTTTTCCCCACTACACTGCAATTGGCAGAAAACGTAAGGAAAAATTAAAAAGTCACAATGATATTTTAGATTTAAAAGAAGTCACTCTCATAGATGGAGCTGCCACCTCGGCCAACGCTGTTTGACTTCAATGGAGTCTCCATGACCAAATACTTCACTGACAACTGGGAAAACATACAGAACTTCAAAGCAAGACCAGATGATATTCTCATAGCTACTTATCCTAAAGCAGGTGGGGTTGTGTGAGAAAAAAGTAAAGAACTTGTTCATTGTTCATCTTTAAAAGTCATTTTATTTTGATCAATGTCCTGGATTAATACTGTATGGTTTCTATGTGCAGACCACTGAACGGCATGTATTTATGTGCTTTAATCTTAGGAACCACATGGGTCTCTTACATCCTGGACCTTATGTATTTTGGACAAACATGCCCAGAACGTCAGGCATCCATCCCTCTTCATAAGAGAGTGCCCTTCCTGGACATCAGCATGCCTTCTTTCCCCACAGGTTGAACCATATAGTCACGCTCACATATGATTATATTGTTAAAAAAAAAAACATGTTTCACATGAGTGGTGGACTTTGCCTCCGTAATTTTTTCATTACGACTGTTGCGTGTTTATTGCAACAGTGACATTTATTTTACAGACATTGTACAAAGTCTTGAATCATAGTCAAGGTCACTTGGCACAGACTGACGTGAGTAAAATGAGTTAGAAGGCTAATCAAAGAGCTAAAACTCACTATAAAGCTCTGTAAAACTATGGGTATTATTGTGAGAGTATTTTGTCAAAAAGTATGTGAATACTTTGGAATTACGTTAGGTTATGAAAATATTAATTTTATTCTCATCGAAGTCACTTGTGGACAAACACAATGCTCTAATGACATGAAACACAGAAACAATTATATTTTGTGTTTTTTCTTACCACACCCATTAAAAATTCACAGTGGTGATGGAAAACGTAAGTGAACCTTTGGATTTAATAACTAGCACCTGCGGATAAGTTGTGTTGGTTTCATCAGACTGCAACCTTCATCTTGCACAGGGCTTGTTTGCAGACAAGTGTGAAGCTGTCAACACAAGAATCAGAAGTTCAGTGTCTATGGCCATGGTTCTCTGCCAGACAATAGTAGGTTGCTTCCTCCACACTGGGGAGATTAGAATTACATTTAATCTGGTCTGTGAATTGCTCTGGATCTTGCAGGAGGAGCTGGAAAACTGTGCTGTTGAGTAGCAGCAGAAAAATTGATGGATAATTCTTGTTTCAAGTGTCATTTTTGATACTTATAGTTATGTAGTTGTAAAACTTTTGTACCAGTAAAAACTTTATTTTTCATTGTGTAAAGTCATGGGGCCATTTAAAAAGTCTGTTAAACCTGCAGCTGTTGTAAGTATTGGTTGTTCTTTGGTGCTAAACAAGCCAGCAGTTAGTCACAGAATCATCCTTCTGTTCACAAAGGTAAAGATTTGGTCGACCAGCTTCCCACCACTCCCCGTCTCATTAAAACTCATCTACCGGTCCAGTTTGTACCTAAGTCTTTCTGGGAGCAGAACAGCCGGGTAAACTCCACAGTCATTTGTAGCCTGTGTAATGTATTATTTATAAGCCACATTTGTTTCTAATGCTGAGGGTGTTCACATTCTGTAGATCATCTATGTGGCCCGTAATGCAAAGGACAATGCAGTGTCCTATTACCACTTTTGCCGGATGAACAATGCCGTGCCAGAACCTGGAGAATGGAGCACTTTTCTAAGGGATTTCATGGATGGAAAAGGTGAGTTCAAAATATAGTCTTAATCCAAAGGAGGCTTTCTCTTTTCTTGTCTAAAGTTTTCTTCATTCATTATTCAGTGGTTTTTGGATCCTGGTATGACCATGTGAACAGCTGGTGCGAGAAGAAACAGACATATTCAAAACTTCATTACATGTTCTATGAAGATCTGATTGAGGTGTGTGTCAATGTGTGTGTGTCACTTTCAACAGAGCAGCTGAATTTGTCGAGACCACGTTGATCAATCAAAACGTTGGTTGATTAAAAATAACAACATGCACTAAAATGAAAGGTATACTCTGAGATCTTGGGAAATAGATTGCTAATTAGTTGTCTTGTTAGATGAGAAGATTAATACCACCCCTCTACAGTATTTGTCTGTTAAATATGAAACTGAAGCCAAGAAAAACTGCTAGAGAGACTGAGGAAGTCACTGCACCAGCAAATAGTCCAGCATGTAAACCCCTACCCTTCCTTTTTGTAACCAAACCATATATGTAGTAAGTCAATGTTTTTATGTTAAATCAGTAAAAAAAAAAAATTTTTTTCCCATTGTTGACTAATCTACTCAGCCAACCCGGTGCCAGAAAGCAGGTAGCAAGTGTATTTCCCAAAATGTCAAACTGTTCATTTAACATACAGCTTTTTTATATAGAAATCAATATTATGCAGCAATAAGGATAATAAAGCTTTTGTAAATGTTCAGAAATTCGACTGTATGGACTATCTTTGATTTATTCTATGTGACACTGAGATTTTTTTTGATGGGTGCAGGACTGTGGAAGAGAGATAGACCAGCTCTGTTCCTTCCTTGGTTTATGTCCTTCAGTCGAGGAAAAGGAAAGAGTCACAACTGCAGTGAAGTTTGAGAATATGAAACTAAACAAAATGATCAGTTTTTCCACTGTTCAATATATGAACCAAACGGTTTCTCCTTTCATGAGAAAAGGTACAGTGAAAACTGTCTACTTTGATTTTTGCACCGAAATCTCACGCAGACTTTATCACTGACTTTACTACCAAATTACTCTTTCTGCAGGGAAAGTTGGTGACTGGAAAAATAATTTCACTGTGGCTCAGAATGAACAATTTGAAGAAGACTACAAGCAGAAAATGAAGAATCCCACACTGAAGTTTCGTACTGAAGTTTAGAGGTCTGGTCTGTGTGATAAAACCAATTACTGATGGTACAGAGTCAGGTGTTAAATTTGATTGACAAAGATATTGTCAAATTAGTGAGGGCCATTTCCCCTTTTAATGGTGCTGACTGATGTTATAAAATAATAAAAAAACAAACAACTGAAATCTATATGAACTGACTTTGACATATACTATATAAATGTATATATCTAAAAATCTGCATTATGTCATTAATTTATGGTAAGTAGTTAGATGGATTTTTATGTACTTTATTTAAAATTATGTCACTCATAGCAGCTGTGCCATTAATATCTTGGGGGAAAAGAATATTAAAGGTTGATAAAATGATCATGAAATACATAAACTCTTTTAACTCTTGTAACTTTTTTACTATATATCTTTTCAGTGACCTCACTCATTCACCTGTTTCTTATATTAAACTGTGTAAGTTCAAGTTAGATCATTTACTGTTTTACTACAAATAAGTCCCACCATAGGCACAAATGATTTGTGATGAGTTGGCTTTGGTGTCTGGAAAGCAAGGGAACAGCGCAAAACTGCATTTACAGGTGAGTTTGGAGTCCCTGTTGACACAGGGGCTTTAAATATTTTGTGCTCTAAATGTTTTGCATATGTAGGACCTTAAAGTACAATTTAATACATTTACACTAAATAGAATGAAAGTTACCAGAGTCACAAAAGAGTTAGTTCTGTTAGTAAGGACTTATATTGACTTATTACTCTGTTTTAGGGCAATTAACAGTGTGCTGAGTTGTGCACCCCTATGGGAGTTCCCTGTGGTGTTATTGTGACTGATTCGAAATGCGTCTTGTAAAAGTTGTGAGTATTCTTGTGGGTCTATGGATGGATACTGCTTCCTCTCATTTAATTTTGTTTAGTGTTTTTATCCATAAGACCTACTGGCATATTTTTGTTTCCATATTTTTGTTACTGTATTTACAGATTAATAATCACTCATCTAATACACGATACAAAAAAGGAACCATCTGCACTGCATCTATTTTAAATTGAGTTGAGCTTATATATATCAATTTGCACTGTTTTGTAAAATTAAAAAATAATTTTCTCTCAGAAGTATAGATGTGCATTTAGTATGATCAACCCCAAACCAAGAACTTTATTTCTTAGGCAATTTGAAGAGATTGCCAAATCACATCTGGAACTGAGCAGAGACAGATTGTTTTGATAGGGGAGGAAGGTTAGGGTATTAAAACATGTACTGTTTTCAAAATATGCTAACTTACCAGAGGGATTCAATATTTCAGTGCAGAGAATTAACAAGATTAGGTTTGCAAATGGACCACAGTAAAAATTACTTTCTAATGCAGTTGGACTTCATTGTAACTGTCAGTTAACAGTACTGCCTGTCTATCAAGTTGTTGCTATATGATTAGTTTTATACACTGATGTTGTGCACGTTTAAAGTGTTTTCTTGTATACTGATTGCAACATACCCCAAAACAGGTTAGTCCACACAATGCATTTGTCTTGGGAAGGGATTTGGGTTATTTAACTTTTTTTAATTATTTTACTCTGTCTTTCTTTTAGGAGGTACATGAGTCTCCTACATCCTTGACCAGCTGCATTTTGGTCAGACATCTTCAACCCCCCTCATCTACTTTAGACTACTGAACTTGTTTATCATCTTCACTGCTCTGCAGCCAGGTCAAACTAACAGTCACATATTAAGCATTTTTCAGATTGAAATACTATTTCATAAACATGCAAATACTTTTATGCCATGGTTGTAATTCTCTGCCTTTTGCTTAAATTAATGCACAATGAATTAGTGCACTGACTCAACAATATATCATGCATGTACCTTCATCATCGTAGCTGAACAATTATTCTTGGCAGTGCCCTTTTGAAAGCAAAACTGCAGGGTCAGTAGTATGTGTTATTTTCATTGTCTTTTTGAGATGA
Organism: Sandelia bainsii; assembly: GCA_032362345.1. Lineage (NCBI taxonomy): Eukaryota > Metazoa > Chordata > Actinopteri > Anabantiformes > Anabantidae > Sandelia > Sandelia bainsii. The sequence goes on along the minus strand of JAUMHL010000028.1, from coordinate 17,350,892 downwards.
CAAAAATATATGATCATATTAAATGACACAATCTGTAGAAATGCGCTGTTTAATAATGTATATGAATTTAAAGCCAGAAGGATTATTCAGACAGGTTAACAAGATTAAACCAAATTGCACTCTGTCATTAAGCACATGAGATTAAATATGAAGAAAAATCAGCATATAGGATTTTACTACACATGAAGTGTTCAATAGCTGAACCCTCTCATGACAGTGTTGTGATGTACAACTCAGCCATGTTTCCTTTTTTGTGCTTTCTTTTTTCTTTTATACCTTATAATAAACCGCTTAAAAGGTCACCTTGATAGAAATTTAGTTTTTTGTCCACGGCACTGGGTAGTGATACAGATAAATGTTCCCTTTTAACTCTGACCACACCTAAAAGCAACCTGAGTTTCTTGTAAGAACCACTTGTTGACCTAATAGAAGTCCACTCTCTCCATATGCACTGCTATCCAGCCTGAGCACACAGCTGCAGGCATCTCTCCATCATCTCTTTGACACTGAGATGCTGCAACATCCGCAGAAAGTACAAATTCCTATGCTAAAGCTCTGTGCTGAAATTACAATTAGCAACAGGCCTATCAAAAATCTTTAAAAATTATCGATACTGTAATTGCTCTCAGTTAGTCAGCATTATTAAGTTTCCATGTTTTATTCCAATATTCTTCTCAGCGTCTACTTGGTTACATTCATTCGCTATTACTTGACTTTATTTGTTTCTTTGTTGGTTTGTGTTAGTTTAGTGTTATTCTGTTGTTGTCTGTTCTTGACAGTGGTGGTGTCATTACTGTGTGAACTTTATTAAATTTATGTCGGCTTTTCTCTTGTTTTACTCATAAGTATAGTGCTTTGAACTTTAAAAAAAGATCTTTGCTACATTTATTTACAATTACAATTTTCCTCACAGTTATTCTCTGGTTAAAAAGCTCTCCTGTCTGGTCAGCTGGAGAAAGTCTAGGTGTAGACTATATCTACCAATGTCACTAGACAAATTCTGGACCTGGTTACATGTAATTATTGAGACTAAAAACACCCAAATCCATCATGTTTGTTATTTTTTCCACCACACGTACAGTAAATACACTCAGATCGTCTAACTGGTGAATTTGCATGTGTGAACATCCAGTGCAAGTGAAGGACACACCCAGGTGAGAACACGTGGAAGTTTCTGTATATATTATTTATGACTTCTTTAGGGATTTGTGTGATGACTTAGGATATGTATGTCGTCTTTTGATATGTTTACTGCTAAAGTTTGTGTGCAAATGACTTTTGCCTTTTTACTATATGTTTATAATTTAAATAATCAGCTATAATAAACCAACTAGTATTTAGTCCAGGACAGTTCTTAAATCATGCAACTTACAAGAACACAATATTACAATACACCAGGTTGTCTAACAGGTGCATCTGCATGTGTGAACTGTCTCACAGATCTTGTAAGACAAGGCACCCCTGAGACACAGTGTTGCCATTTGTAAAGCTGTGGACAAGTAGCCAGTGTTTGAACTAGATAAAGAGTCGACTTTGGACTGCTTAAGAGCTAAGAGTACTAGTGAAGGACTTATTCAGGTGAGTGAATTAACTTAAGTTGTACATTATTTGTGACCTGTTCAGTTAAGTCATTGATAGTTAAGATGTTTGCTTGCAGCACTGCGAATCCTTGTTGTCAAAGGTCTGATCATGAGAGAATAACACAGGTATCGTTTCGCCTGTTTGAATTGTGAATATACGTAGGTCACTCTAAATTGCTCTTTTAAAAGAGTTGAGAGTTGTCAGAACAGCACAGAGGTAATGAAGTGGGACCAAATTTTTTGTTATCTTTCTCCACTCACAGTACTCAAATTAAATCTCAGTTTAACGTGTGTACAGACATAATGGCATGATTATGTGACATAACAGCTAGTTTTACAGTCACTGTGGTCCACAAAAACGGAATCGGGATTGCAGTTTCGTCGTATACAAATGTAATTGTTAGGAGACTGAGTTGCCACAACATAACAACTAAATTATTGTGTTGGATAACAGTCTGCTCATGACTAATTTGTGGAAAGTTGTTTTAAATAAACATTTGTGCCACTCCCGCAGATGGAGCTGCCACCTCGGCCAACGCTGTTTGACTTCAATGGAGTCTCCATGACCAAATACTTCACTGACAACTGGGAAAACATACAAAATGTCAAAGCAAGACCAGATGATATTCTCATAGCTACTTATCCTAAAGCAGGTTTATGTTGAAGACCTATAGGATTTTTTGTGTGGTATGTGTTTATACATATGTTTCACCTGCCATTATCCAAATGAATAACATCTTTCTTACATTTCAAAAGGGAACACGTGGGTGTCCTACATTCTGGACCTTCTGTACTTCAGCCACATGCCAGCTGAACGCCAAGACTCAGTCCCACTTTATGATAGAGTGCCGTTCCTGGAAATACACATTCCAGGATTCCCTTCAGGCAAGTTTATTAAAAAGCTGCTATTGTGACAAATATGCAGTAATGACACCCAGTAAGTCAGACTGATTGTGGCATTCTGGTAACATCACACTTTCTTGTATCAGGAGTGGATGAGCTAAACAAGTTAACCACATTTCCACGCATTATCAAGACACACCTGCAGGTGCAGTTTATTCCCAAATCGTTCTGGGAACAGAACTCTAAGGTAAATTATTGTGAATTCATCAGTGACAGAACCTCACATTTTAAAAGATATGGCTACCAATATTCTATAGTTTTGTTGGTGTCAACAAATCTAATGAAAATATCCAAACCAGCAGTATGTTAGTTCCATCTCCTAATGTTTTCCAGCTTCCAAAAGTTTGTTTTGTATATACTTAGCATATGCTTTCATTTTTAATAATGATTAAATAACTTCCTTAAACAGCTGAGCACTGTAATATTTAACAAACATTAATAAGCTGTAATAGCTGTAAATACCTGGGACGGTGGTGCAGGGGGTAGGGCAGGTGGCACTTGATAACTTTCTATAAACCACGGGGTGGGTGGTTCGCATCCTGATCCCTCCCTAGTCCCAGTCCCAAGCCTGGATAAATGGGGAGGGTTGCATCAAGCCAGGCATTCAGTGTAAAACCCTTGCCAAATCAAATATGCAGAGCATATGTTCTGCTGAAAGATTCCTAAAAGAGACATGTTTTTTTTAAAAGTATTTTTGTTCAACCCTGTCTCCTAAAAATTACAAACATAAGTTATAGGAGACAGGGTTGTTTTGTTTGAAAATATTTTGCATGACCAGAACTTACATCAGTAAACACAGAGGAATAAGCTATATAATGATATTGTATACACAGGCAATACTTCTTATAATTTTATTGTTAGTTTTGGCATTTTCATTCTGTTTGTTGAACTCGATACAAAAATATAGAATATCACTAGAACAGTTTTGTCTAGGGATCTATGGTTTGCCAGTGTTATTTTTTCATTCTCTCTGGTTGCAGATCATCTATGTGGCCCGCAATGCGAAGGACACTGTAGTGTCTTATTTCCACTTTGACTGCATGAACATGGTGCAGCCAGAGCCTGGAGACTGGAGCAGCTTCCTCCAGAGATTCATGGAGGGAAAAAGTGAGTAAGAAAATGAGAACACATGAATAACTGAAAATGTAATAGATTATTTTGCCACCTGTGACTTTTCCACTTTACAGTGGTGTTCGGTTCCTGGTACGATCATGTGAAAAGCTGGTGGGAGAAAAAACAAAACAGCTCTAACATCCTTTATTTGTTCTATGAGGACCTGATTGAGGTGAGTATTAAAATGACTGTTTGTGGGATTTTAAACATGAGTTTAAGATTACACTTGTTTCCTTTGGCAGGATACTGAACGAGAAGTCAGTCGACTGTGCTTGTTCCTGGGACTTTCTGCCACTGCAGAGCTGACAAAACAAGTCACAGAAAAAGTTCTGTTTGACAGCATGAAACACAACAAGATGGTGAATGGCTGCACTGACGAGGTGTTGGATTTCAGCATATCTCGTTTCATGCGCAAAGGTTAGCTGTATTAACCTGCATGCTTGTACGTGTGGGACACTTGGAAGATAAAGTAGAAAACCCCCCAGAAAAGGACACTTGATGAACTGTATTGCTGTTTCTGTTTTCACAGGAAAAGTTGGTGACTGGAAGAATCATTTCACTGTTCAGCAGAGTGAGCAGTTTGATGAGGACTATGAAAAGAAAATGAAAAACACTGATCTTCAATTTCGCACTGTTCTGTAGTTTATTATCACACCCATCCTTACTGTTATGTGAAATGTATAACCAAAAGTAATAAAAATCATAACAGTATTGGGGATTTTAGTTTAGTTTTTTTTTTCATTTTATTTGAATCCAGACACAAAATGCTGCAGCAAATACAAGAACACAAGTTCAATGAGTAATATAAACAAATGAAACTAACACTGTACTTTTGCACTGTGACTACAGATTGAAGGGGTCACTCCGACATAGTTTCTATGGCACGTACTGCTTTGTAGAGGGGACAATACTACAGGTTCTGGAGGGTCCACCCTGGTCATGAAGTAAAAGACAACAAGTACTGATACAGTGAAATCTTACATGTCAGCTGGAATGTAGACAAGACAAGGCCATTTGTACTGTAAATACTAAACAAGTCAAGCATCTCATCATCACTAGGAGTTACTGAAAGTCACCCTCAAGTAACTGGAAAACAAGTCGGGACTGGCTCCTACCAGAAACAGAGGCATAAATTAGGTTTTTCTGCTAAATTTTGTTTATCTACAAACTGTCACTTTATTAGCACATATCCACAATAGCATCCCAACACAGCAATCAATCTGTGAGAGGAAGTCTTGAGAGTTGGTTTAATAACTTGTATGCCATTTTGGAACAAAATCATTCAAATGGAAAACTGAAGAGTAAACCACTGGGCTATTTTAAGAATACCAAGCTAGTTCAAATGAATTAACAGACTAAATATGGTTTGGTATTTAAAGTAAAGTAGAAATGATCATTACAATCCTGAGCACAGCCCAGAAAGTCAGCGACATAACCTCAGAAGTCAAGTATCAACGGTCACAGCTCTGCATGTCCTAAACAGGCCACAATCTGATGTCAGAAAAGCATAACTGTCTACACAGCTCAGATACACACCACTTTAGATTGTCTTTCACAGTAACAGCTACAGCTATTTCAAATATTTTATTCATGAACATCAAAAATAACATTATTTACATTGTTGCTTATACATCATATATAAGATATTTTTCTCTTGAGTAGTAAAATACTTCAGTCTAGTGCTCAGGCTTAGAGTTAAGTGCTCTGTTATTGAGTTATGTCTAGTATATGAATTCAGAGGTTCATGCCAAGCCAGTCTTGTTTGTTGCAGCCATACAAAGCTGAAATGCATCCGATTAGATATGAGCTCTAGCAGTATAAATTGATTCATTACAACTGATAGGATCATGATTAGGTCTAATATTCTTAGTCAGATTTTGTAAAAATGGAGGCTCAAACTGAACACTAATTATTGATTGCAAAAGCTTTGTCTTACAGCAAAATGACAAGACGAAATGCATTAACCTTACAATTGAAAGCTTGAATTTCATTAAAACAATATCAGCAATCAGTAAAAGCCTCAGTAACAGTTTCACTTGTAAACATGCGCCTGCATGTTTCTGCCTGTTGTTTACCGCCTGCCCCTTTATGTAACCAGCTCACACATAACATTAACATTAACATACAAAGCGGACTGGACAACAACAGCAACAACAGCAGCAGCATGTAAAGAGCTTTGAAGCAGTAAACCATAGCTGAATAACTATTATGCTTGTAAGATACCATAGAGAGTTAACCCAATTAATGGGTTTATAGAGCCACAAAAAATAGCACAGATCCAACCAAAGTCATGTATGGCACAACTTTACATCACAAAGCAATTTAATATGGAAGACAGCACATAAACAGAAGTTGATATGCAGACATTTTTCACAGAAACAATAGAAAGAGGTCCCACAGACAGCCTCATTTGTCTTTCACCCTTCAAACTTTCAGTTTCCAGCTCTGTGTGGTGCAGGTACAGGCAGAATCTAAACCTATTTTATGGGATATGGTAACATGATGTATAATTTCACACACATTTCACATGAATTACAAGCGTGGACTTGCTGCAGAGTCTACCTTAAGACTTACTGAAATGTCTGTATGGTCCCAGTGTTATACCAATGTTACTGTATGCAGGTAAATGTTTGCGAGAAAAGAGTGCAACAAGTGGCAGATGATGTGTGTATGAGAAAGAAATGGAGAGAGTTATGAGTGTGCTGTGTTCTTTATCTGTGCTATATCTACCAGTTTTACTCCCAGAGTAAAAGGTGTATCATATCTGTTTCACAAATACAGTTGTTGAACCCTTTAATAAGATAAAAGGCAACTAGGTGATATCCTTTAAGTTCATCACCCAGGTCCTCTTTTATATCTCTTCCCTCTTCAAAAAATATTTAATTTATAGGCAGTTCGATGATCAAATTTGTTCAAACATTTCTGAAGTCTTGTTAAATGGGTGCATCTGATGTGCGTCATTGGTCCTCATGTACACAGTTTGGCTCATAGGTCAATAATTTCACTGCTGACACTTGCAGAGTCGTCATGGCGGCTGACCTCCAGGTAACTCCGTGACCCCACTGGCCTCCCAGCCCTTGCCCTCCCCCTCTCTGAGTCTGGGGTGATAAATGGCAGTGTGTCATCCATGCCATCCTCCCCAAGATGCCCTGTTGATGTTCTAGAGGGGCGAAGTGACACAGGGCAGGACACTGATGAAGGGACACTTGCCACACCATTCCCAGGCCACCTGTGACCCTGATGGGAAGGTGTGGGGGGAGCAGTCACCTGCCTGCTAGGTACACTGCTGAGTACGCTTCCACCCAGGGGCATAGAAGACTCCGTTGGGGCATCGCTGCTCTCAGATAGCATCTGAGGATCACTGTTCCTGCGGAGCCAGGGCCCCTGGCTGCACCCAGAGCCCGGGGAGGGGGGCTGTAATGTTCGGTTCAAGGGATGAAACAGACTGCCTCCACCCAGCAGATGTTCCCTGTGAAGAGCCTCATCAATGCTGCGGGTCAAGTCAATGGGAGAAGGGGGCCGCAGGTCAAACTCATACAGAGACAAAGAAGTGTCCCTATCCTGATCCAGACTGCCACTCATTGAGGGCGGCTGGGGCTGACCCAGTGCCTGCAGTCTCAGTAGGGAGCCTGTGGAGCCATCAGATTTGCCCCTTTCTGCAGAGTGGCCCCTATGGTTGCGTCCCCTGTTGCTGTCTTTGACGCAGCGTGACTGCAGATTGACCTGCTCGTGGTTCTGGTTCCTAATCAGACTTTTACTGATATCAGCTCCAGTACGCTCATGGCCAGCCCAGTTGTTAGGCACCTCTCCTGGTCCTCCTCCTCCTCCCCCGACACCATTACTGTCAGACTTCCTACAAGGCTTCCCTTTCAGGCTCTGCACGATCTTGGACCAGCAGGTATGTGTTTGAGTGGAACCTACAGATTGGCCAGGGGATGGCAGGTCTCCTGCTGCCCTGCCACCTGATTGCCCGTCCTGCCTACCCCGGCAACCTTGAGGCCTCCAGAAGACCCAAGAACCCAGGAATAGGAGGGAGAGCCCCCAGGCCAGCTCCAGGAGCCGGGCCCAGAAGTGAACCAGCCACCACCCCCAGTTGAATCGTGTCCAGGACCCTAGCAATCCATAGAGCCATAACGTGGCATGAACATGCAGCCCACAGCATAGTGCCCCCAGAACTGCACACACTGCCAGCACTCTCCCCAGTATCACACCTATCTTTCTGCTCCCTGTCCAAGCCTTCCTCCTGGCCTCTTCGGCGACTCCAGCATGAGGAATGGGAGGGCAGCGTATACGTGGAAAGACATAGCAGAGATAGCTCAGACAGAGGACCAGTCCCCAGAACACAGACAGAACCTGTAGGGTGACAGGTACCAAAGGGGACAGGGCTGGGGACAGCAGATCAGCTGCCAGCAGCAGGGTACACTGTAACACAGCCAACACAGCTACAAGAGGAGGACGTTCCATAGTTGAAGGCAGAACACTTACATCTGCCACCCTCAAAGCCAGCAGTGCCAGGGCAGCCTGTGCCCATACCAGCAGGTGTAGAGGTAAGTTGTAAAGTGCTGTAACTGCAGGACGTGGGAGGACTTTCCGTGTGCCATAGGGATCTATTAGAAAGAGAGCTGCTCTAAGGCCTCCAGCTAGAAACAAAAGTGCATTGGTGAGTGCAAGAGCCCCCCGATGAGGACAATTTGTGCCAGGAGACAGGGTGAGGCCAAGAGCAGCTCCAGCAAAGATGAGAAGGAAGAGACTTGCTGAGCCATAGACATGCAGCTCCCAGGCGACAGCCAATGTCCGGCTCAGGTCACCCCAGTAGAGAAGTGTGCCATTAGGGGAGGGATTGGCACTGGGAGAGGGGGCTGGATTAGAAGTGGAGTGGGGAGCTTGATGAGGATGTCCCAGGAGAACAGAGTGGTTCCTCTGACTAATGCCAGTCTGATATGTGGGGCCAAACCTTCGGTTAACAGGTACAACACCAGTGGCAAGAAAAGAAGAGGTCCCTAGAAGAAGAGAAACAAAGTCAGGATTTTCATATTTTAACAAATATATGGAGTCAAAAATTTATTGACCAGATATTACAACATACTGTATGTCAACTAATATCTGTTTCTCAAATCCTAGTATTTAATTGAAAATCAGAGCACCACTACAAACGTACTATACGTGAAGTACTTTTCAGAGGCACTAGAGGGATGTAGTTAACCATAATGTGCCAGATACACTGGGTTGTCATAGTAACTCGATCAGTTCTGCACACATTTTCCCAGGTCTATATATAATACAGGCATGAAGACAAGGTTTCATCAAATTATCCAATTTCTACAGTCTTAATAATGTCTATTTTTAACATTTTATTAAATTTTCTCTTCTCTCTGTTAGTACTACTCATCAGCTGGAACACTGTATCCCAACATGTGACACAGTATGAAAATAATAGACCCAGAACAAAGGCAGTGTTCTTTTGTGTAATGCACAGATTATACGTACTCACACACATTGCACACATAATAAAAAACAGGGCATAACAACTCAGCTAACTGCTTTTCATTGGCTCTGTACCTGTACTCTAAGGTTTAATCTTATCTAATCTAAATCTAATTTAATCTAATGTAATACCAGTGTACAGGGTAAATGTTAACATATTCAAGACAAAGTCTAACTAGGATGTGAAAATAACTTTGAAAAGTATTTACTCATGTAATGCAAATGAAACTGCAATAATAATATATTATTAATATGACTTGAATACCATGCTTGATCATCCACATTATATCCATAAATTCAACAGACATAATGCTGAGCAAAACTCCTCTGGATAACTGAGTAACTGTGTGGCTTAATTGGATTAGATTATGTAATTAATAAGAACATCTACGTTACATAACACAGTACACAGTACAGTGTCACAATGCATCTGTAAACAGGGAAATCTCTCTGTTCAGATTCACAGCATTATACAATACATGACTGCCTAATGGGACAAGACAGCACTGCAACAATATGGCATCTCATTTTCCATCTGTTTGTCTCATTTTCTCATGCACACACATACTTTTATTTGTTCAAGTCACTCCACCTTAACCTCTTGCAATATCCTGGAAACACCCAACAACATTATAATCATAGGGCTATTCACCACTGCTTTGTGAGCTACTCAACTGTAAAAACAAAAGCAAAAAAAAACATAACCTACTATAAGGGAGTACTGTGACATTATGTGAACAATAACAATGTTAAATGCAGACTATTTTATGAGAAATATGTAAAATATAATGACTCAGCACTAGGAAACTAAGAAACAGCTGTAGCCTTAAGGTAACTAGAATGAACTGTAAGCAATTGTTTCATACATTTTATTTGATTGATAGTGGAACAACGCGATCAGAGGTCAAACAATCAAACCATCATTGAGGACTTTAGTCCTGTCCTCATCCTAGAGAAGACACCCATAAAACTGACACAGTGACTAATGACTCACTCCTGCATGTGTTTCACTTTCTGGCTCACTACCTCACTATCACACACATACACATCTCACTTTCAAATTCACAAAGGCAAGCTCTGCATGCAGATCATAGACACACTTCTTTATTTACATAAAGGTATGTTTTACTTCCTTCCCTCAAATGTTTTTTTCAAAACAAGCACAAGATTCCAGATGTGCTGATCACATTTCACAGCTGGATACACTTAAACGTATCCCTACTCTTGAGTTTTCTCTAACACACACACACACACACACACACACAGCTTAAACTGCAGGTCCACATGCTGCAATGGACTAAAACTAAAATAAATATTATGTTCCATCGCGTAGGAAATACAATCATGTTTATGGCCCTGATGCAAATGTGGACAAAAATATAAACACTGTACAAAGTGTGACGATTGTCGGCTGTTAATAATTTCCATGACCTGCCAATGAGCCTACTTGACGCAGTAGAAGGGCCAAAATGTTTAAAAGTCATTAAGATGTTGTTCCCAATGGTATCTAGGAGACTGGCTCGTGTGCCCCATGTGTCATGCATTTTATTTTCCATCTACTTTTCCTCAATTCCCCTCCATTCATCCCTTTTTCTCTGCATCTGGTTTTCATTACCTTCTCCACTCCCTGCATTTCTATGCCTGTACCTTTCTTCTACCACACTTTCACCCACCCTGTCTACTCTCTCATCTGTATTCCCAACAGTCTACTTTTCAGACCCTATTTTCCTCTTGTCCATCTCTTTGGCTAGCTGAGATTCTATCCGCCCCCTCTTCAACCCTCCCTCTCACCTCCTGCTCATACTTTCTTTCCTCGCTGTGTCTGCCCCACACAATTACCACAACACTTTCCGTGGGAAAGGGTCTCTGCTTTCCCCTTCTTTGAAGCACTTTCCAGATTGTTCCAGTAAAAAAGTCCCAGCTGCACAAATAATTCCATTTTAAATTATCAAAGGATTAAAAAAAGCAGTCAACCACTGAACACAAGATCTTTGTCTCTTACCTGTTCTTAAAGACTGCACAGTCGTGCTAGCTGTATTCCGTCCTAGCTGGGCTGTTTTGTTGAGTTGGTTTGTTGCATTAGAGGAGGTTCTCACAATCTCCTGTGTAGTAGTAAGCATGCTAGTTGCAGATGTGGTTGTTACTTGCAGTATTGTGGTTTTTGAATGTGAATTGTTCTGGCCTCGACCCAGTGCTACCATTTCTGATGTCTGTGGCTGTGTTTCAGTAGAACCAGTGGCAGTAGTCGTGGACTGGGGTAATGTTGCAGCAGTGGGGCCCTGCTTTGAAGTAACTCTGACAGTAGAAAAGTTGGTGGTCAGTTCACCTAAAAATGGTAGAAAAGACACATTTGTAACATGGTGTAAAGATGCTGACCTAAGCAGCCCTTACTGTCATGAAGCATTCGCTCTGATATATTTGATTTCTCACCTGTTAATGCTACAGTCCGAGGCGTCGCCTGTGTGACCACAGAGGACAATGCAGTTCTCGTCTCAGTCAGAGGTGTTGTAGAGATTTTGCTGGCTGTCGTCAGCACTAAAAGGTCAGGCTTCACAGTGTGCCTGTCTGGTGGTGGTGTCTTTGCATCCAAAATTGTGGATATTGCAGTCTGTGCCTGAGGCCGATACTGTGCCATTTCATCACCAGCTGTTGGCAAAGGAACAAGTGATTCCTCCTCCATCGCTGTTGGAGTACTACCTGATCCTAACCCCTGTGGATCACCATCCTCTGTCTCTTTGACTGATCCCTCCTCTGTAGGAACAGTAGTGGGGGACAAAGTGGGCAGAGGGGGAGTTGAGCCTTTTGTAGTAGCGTCACCCTTTACATGGGACTTGCTGGATTCTAGACTAGCTGTATCAGTCCTGGGCCTGGAGGCAGTTGGTTTAATTAAAACTGGCCCACTGCTGAGATTCCGTGTAGAGAAGGCAGATGTAAAAGAAGGGGAGGACTGCGCCGTAGGACGCGTCATTCTTTGCCCCTGCTGCACTGCATTCGTAGTTGTCAGCCTATCCCAAATTGTAGGTTTGATAGGCACATCACTACGCCCTCTGGGAGGCAAAGAGGCCCAGATTTGAACACTCTGCTTGGTTGGTGGAGATGAAGAATCTAAAGGCAGGTCCAGATGAGGAAAGGAGGAGGAGGAACCAATGATGGTCTGGGCATCTGAAGAATGGAGGAAGGAGAGAAGGAGAGCCGGGAAAAGAAGGGACATTTGAGCCATGGTCTGCCTCTGATGATGAGCAGCAACTGGTCCCTCTGTCTGTCTCGTGTCTGTCAGACCATCCTTCTACTGTTCTTTGTAGACAGAGAAAACAGGCATTGTGTAAGTTTGATGCAACAAAAGCACAAATATTTGAATCATTTTGGACATTTAAATATTATTATATCACACAGCGGCAGAAATACAGTCAAAACCTATTTTGGTTGATTCAGCTCCATTGAAAAACCTTGAAATCATTGCAGTCTATCTACAGCAGTGGCAATGGCCCATAGCTTGCTAAATTAATAATATAAAATAAATAGGTCAACTGGCCACAGGTTATTATGGCAAATTTGTGTTGCCATAATGAATTTGAATTTGTGTTAATGTGTAATTTTTGTAGTGCATACTGCAACTTTGCTATTGTGATTCAGAAGACAGGTCAGTTAAACTCCGAGGGGATTTTAGCAACACAACAACAGAAGAGACACAGGGTGTGGAAAGGGTTTGGTTTCAGAATACATGGTATAGAGTACACTAACACACACACAAATGCACACACACACACAGACAAAAACGATGGCAAGAGATCATCTTTTAAGTTATATAACAAGTTGCACTGTCAAAATGACCAAGGCAAGTCACAGATGGTTTTATTCAGTGGCAGATGGACACATTCACTTTTTTCCATACTATCTCTGCCATAAAATGTTCTTTGGATGATTATCACTTTCTTTCTCTTCCAAAGTCATTAGTTTTTGTTCCAAGCATCTACTCCCTTTTCTGCTAGGTCTGTTTGAGCTGTGGGTGCCATGAGCAGACAGCTGTAACACGTATGACTATGGTGAAGCTCAGAAAGCCCAGTGACACGCAGAAACCCACAGGCCCCTGAGGATTGCAAAATCATACGAGTCATCTCACTAAACAGCTGTGAGTTGTATCCCCTCAACATGTCCTTGTTATCAAAAAGCACCCCTTCTCTTTTTAATATTCCAGCCTATGTCTTAATAAACCTCCCCTGTTCACACTAGTCTCTACCTATGACTCATCGTGGGAGATAACCTCAGGCAATGGAATCAGGATCATACTGAAACTTCAGCTGAAGCGTTAGGAGGGAAAGCACAGAAAATAGAAATCAGTGCCTATGGCAGAAGTCATTCTGCTGCATATGACTCACCAAGGGGTCACTCACAGCCGTCACATCTAGTTATCCGACAAAATACTGCACACTATGACTGGCATGTGCATTTTATCCTCATGAATACATGTTAAGCTGTGAGTAATTTGTATGAGTATATAGAACATTTGTTTAAGTATATATGTGTGTGCACAAGGTGTGAGTCACCAAGCAGGAAGTCACATAGCAGAGAGAAAGTTTAGTTCACAGTAAATATAATCTCTGCTTCCTTTTGAGCTTGTCTTGTATTTAACCATGTTTTGTTTCCCTGTTTGCTAAATGATAGCGGTGTTATACTAGACAATAGTACAAATACCATATGAAACGTTGGAATTTGAAGAATAGCTTTTTTCAATGTAAAAATGCAATGAACTGGGGGATTTCATCATCTTTTGTACACAGACACATTCTATAACCCTAATTCTGTAGTGGAAATCACTGTATGGGCTCAGGACCACTGTCAGTGAACATTGTTTGTCAAAACATATATAAACAAGATCCAGAAATGCTGCTGTCTTCTCTGGGCCCAAAGGTGAACTGAAGCAAATTGGAAAACTGTCCTATGGTCTGACAAGTGAAAATTTTTAATTCCTTTTGGAAATCACTGATGCTGCATCCTCCAAGCTAAAGAGGAGACGAACCATTCAGCTTGTTATCCAGTTATGCAGTTCAAGAGCCAGCATCTATGATGCACATTGCACAAACACCCTTAATGCTGAACAGTACACATGTTTGGGAGGCAACATGTGCTGCCATTCAGAGAATGTCCTTTTCAGGGAAAGCCTTTCTTACTTCAGTACGACAATGCCAAACCACATTCTGCATATTCCAACAGCGTGGCTACGCTTCATGTTAAACCGGCTTGTCTGCAGTAAAGTTCTGATACCAACTGAAATACGACAAAGGAGACCCCAAACTGTCAAGCAAGAATGGGAAAAAATCTGTTTTTAAAACCAAAGCAATTCATCACCTCAGTTACCAAACACTTGCAGAGTGTTGTTAAAAGAAGAGGTGATTCAACAAAGTAAAAAAAAAATGATATGTTGTGTTTTTATATGATTTCCAAATAATTTCATTCTGTTTTTCTTTACATTTTGCACAGCATCCCAAGTTTTGGGGAAATGTGGTTGCATATCTCAATCTCAACCCACTCACAGTAGCTTCAATGTTTATTTTATTTTCTCTCTCAGACACCTCTTTAACTCTCAGTCTAGTTGGATCTTGGCCAATCCCATCTATGATTAATCTCTTTCTTTTCCTCTTGTCTCCCATTTAACTTGACTTATCTCAACATAGCATGCTCCTAAGTGAAGGCTAAAACAAAGCCACGAAGATAGAGAGATAAGTAGGAACAGAGGAGGTAGATATAACAATGTGGAGATAAAAAAGACGCACACAGAGCAGATGGGGAGGAAGGGAGATACAGAGATGGAAGGGTGGAGAAGGTGGAAGAGGCACAGTGATGGTTATGAAACTGACAGAAACAACAAGAAAGGGCAAGAATTAAGGGGATCTGTGACAAAATTAAGACTGAAAGAAGCAGTTAGAGCAGTAAATTTAGGAGATGCACAAGGGGATGACTAATGAGTTAAGAGGACCTGACACAACCTAAGTAGAATATTTGAGAAAAAGAGGAAGAGTCACGAGGAAATTGTGTTTCAGGATTAGCAGGTTTATTATGGTCCAAGCAAAGATATGGCAGTCTGTCCAGGAAGGCATGCGGAGAAACTGCACCTGCTTCACCTTTCCTCTGAAGTTAACTGGCAGATGCGCAATTTCTGGCAGACATAGATTAACAAGTTGACCATTGAGAAATGTTAGTGTAAAAACACCACAGTCTTGATCCAAAGTAATCTGGTGCAGGTCAGGCTATGTATGTGTGTGTGTGTGTGTGTGTGTGTGTGTATGAAGGTAGGTAGTAGGGATTAATTAGTCTAAAATGAGCTTTAGTGAGAGGAGAGAAACCGTGTCCTGCTGGATTTGAAACATTGTCAGCATTAATCTCATCTCCACACATAGGACATAAGCACAAACACACACAGTGGTTCCGCAAAATGTTTTTCTTGACTGTAATTACACAATTTGACTACAGGTTTCCACTAAACTAATAAAACTGGAGTAAATTGAGGCAGCATGGCAGCTGTTTAAGCAGTCTGAATTTCAGGCCTGGATCAGGCTTGTTGGATTTTATTTCTAACCAAATACTGCAACATTCAGATCAGTGTAATCAGATGGTTTGCTTGGCTGAAATAAAAACCTGGATCCTCTCAGCCCTCCGTGGCACATCCTTCAACGCAGCAACCCATAATCATTTAACAGTGAGTAAAATCTAGACACACACTCACAAACAAGACAGCGCATCCTTCTGTGATTGTCCAGGGGGAAAAGGCAGATGGGTGCTCGGTCAGTCAGAGTATTTTTATCATGTTGGTGAGGGACACATCACTCTGTGTTTCACTTGCACTGGGGTGTGCGTGCTGTGTAGATGCCGTCACTCTCACTGGCACAATACATTCTTTATCCAGAGCAGGAAATGCCCGTGGATAATATGCAATAGTACAGCAGCAAGCAGCAATCTGAAGATTACTATAAACTCCTCGCCCACTGTATGGACCTGCTGGTTATACAATCACATGACTCAGTACAACAGCAGCTGTTACTAATCAGCTAATCAGTGCAGTAGTGATGTCATGTCTACACTTGTGTATCACCACAACTAGCTAATGTTCGAACATATACAAGGAGCAAGGCAGATGGGGTGGGCCGTGCAGTCAACGTTTTAGAGAATATCTGTCTTTCTTGCAAATGTTCTGTCTCACTACCAGATTCCAGACAGTCTGGCAGTGCAAAACTTCCATTCATTTGGGTGAATATTTCCACAGACAGACATACAGTAAATCAGTTTGTGGACAGAGGGATCTGTGTCTTTTTAACAAAGACTGGTCAAATGTGCACTTATCTGGAGATGGGCATTATGTCTCAGTGCTTTTTGGTACCAGCAATGTGCCGGTAGTAATGAGTACAAAAATAAAGGACTTACTCTATAACTTACTTATAACTTACTAAGTAACTTGTAAAAACAAGTACTGATTTGCTATCGGTACCAAAACTCAGGTATTTTGCAGTGTTATTTGCCATCATGTTATTTAAACTAAAATTACAACCAGCCGATAGGAAATGTTCAAGAAAGTGTTCTCATCAGTCTCCAACTTGTTCTCAGTTGGACATATCAGGCATTTCTGACACCAATTATATCTCCCACTTGTTGAGAAGAAGTACACACATCATGTAGAATGGCTGCAAATGGAAGTTACATCGACAGAACATCCAATATTCACACTATCGCATATAGATTTAGTATCCAGTAGTCAATAATTGTAGTCTGGTTTCACTTGGTAACAAAGTGCTACAAAAACATAACACAACAAAAGTAGGTACCTTAGACTGCTTGTCTGGTGTGACTACCACCCTGGAATAATGATTGAACACTCCCATGTTGGAATAGGGTTTTTTTCTTGTATTTTATCAAAAAGATATGCATTAGACAAAATACCCACTATGTGAATCACCGGTGTTGTTACAATTTGCCCTTAGTATTTCATCACAGGTTGTGGACTAAACAGTTGTCATCACCATCTTTAGTGTCACACCACCACAGCTAAAAGTTCAAATACTTTGATACCTAGCCCTATTCTCTCTCAGTCAGTGCACATGTGAATATGTGTGTGTCACGTCTTTCACTGAGAGTTCAATACTTCAGTTGACTTGTAGTATCCAGTGTCAACATAGTTCACTCATGAGCAAAGTCATGAGCAAAGGATTGCTCATCTGAGAAGGAGAGCTTGTTAGTGGATGATGCCGATAACCTTGAATGAGAAGAAATGAAGAAAATGATAACGCACGAAACGCTGAAAGAGGAATTGACATCAAGAATCAGCTTACAAGGTGAGAGGGGTTCAGTAACAGGGTTTATGCAGTCACAGCAGAGCTGGACAGACATAGAAAGCAAAGCAGTAAGAACAGTAACAGTAAGATAAACAGAAATAAACAGAGAGGGGAAGACAGAAAAAGAAACTGGGATAAATTATCAGAGAGTTTTGGACCTCTCCACTGCAACTGTTCCTCAGTTCAACAGCGCAGGTACTGATTGCCACATGTGTATAACTTGTTTGTACCACACTCTGGAGAGGGAGAGGTGAGACTGTGAAGCAGTGTATGTATGTGAGACAGAGTGAGGAACAGAGAGAGTAGGGGAAATGGGAGAGGGAGTGTATGTGGTTATACTGGTATGCGGGTACTAGGGGGAGGTCCCAGGTTTGACCGTTAAAAATTCCACACCTTGAAATAACATGGATTTCAAACAGCTCCCACAATAAATTCTGGTTCATTTTGATCATAGCTACCACCCTGACATAATTTTCACAAAACAGGCATCACTTAATTATTCTGTTTAAATTAGCTTATAGCATATGACACAGTATATTACGAGATACATATGCTATTATGGATTCTCTGGGAAGTTATGCAGGCGAGGTCACCCAACTTGTAGACCTATGCCGCTGACTTAGCTCTTAAGACAATCCAAACCCTGTTAAGGATGCCTCTCTCATGGCTCTCTGCTGCCTGGGGGGGGGGGGGGGGTCAAAACCCCAGCGGTATATCGGACCACACAGCAAGGCCTTGCTGTACGGAGAGAGGAGGCTCCAGAACCAATTGGGGATGCTTTTGATCCCTAGTTAAAGCAGATGTCCAGTTTAAAAGTGCTGAGCCCCACAACATCTTTGACTGATGTTCCTCCTTCATGCGAGACACAGATCAAAGGCTGAAGGCCAAAAGGCTGAGGCACTTTGACTGCACTGTGACTCCACCGCACACAGCAGACAGATGCAACACTCTGCACAACAATATAGCCAACAAATATTGACATGTGATAGGTGATCATAGAATGAAAGTTTATCAGAGAGCTGACATACAGTAGTCTACACAAATTCAGTGAATAAGTTTGCCTGAGTGAGTTCAGATGTTGAAATAAGCCCCTCAACAAATTCCAGAAACAAACCCTGACAGATAGTAAGTCTGGTGACTGATTGAGACAGCTGCTAAACCATGTCAAGCCATGAAACACTTTCAGGAAAATAGATTACAGGCATCACGAGTCATAAAGTGCTAACTCCCCGCCTGCTGTGGGGAGTTAACCACAGATGCATTTCAACAGAAGACTCTCACATTGTTACAGCTGGATGCAATAATACAACTGCTGTGCTAAGTGGTGTGTTGTGTGGCAATCACCTAATTTGTAAACAGACTGAATGTATATAAAATCTTGTGCATGGATGCCCCTTCTGCATATGTATTAATATTTATTAATAATACACATAAAAAGTGCAGGAATAGTGCATATCATGTATATTGCTTAGTGGATTTGTGCTTCATTTATGTATTTTCCACTATTCTGTCTTTAGTCTATTCTGTTTACTGTAGGGTAGCCTTTAAAGATCCTGGCAGACTGTAGCCCAAACTTTTTAAACAATATAAGTCATTAAACTAATTCTTTAAAAAAAAAAACACATTCTGAAACAACAATCAAAGCAGGCTGTAATTCTATCTTGAACTGCTTTAGAAGTGGATAGAGCCACTTCTCTCGTCAGTGGTTCCGGGAGTGTTGATTGTTAAGTCATCTGGCAGGGCTCTGCTTTACATCACCTATCGCTTTGTAGCAGCTCTGGCTGTGCGCGCTCGGTGAAGGCGCACTGGAGCTGCATTTCCTTCTCTCTTTGGTGGATGCATTTAAACTCTGACCAGAAACAGGTGGATACGGCTCTTATAAGCCCCGCAGCCCTTGTGATAACATGTTGAGCTCGAGGAACCCTCGTAGTCTTAACATACAGTTAACACATTCAAACACAACACGGTGCGCCAGCAGAGAAGGAAATGGAGAAACAATACTCGACTTGTTAGTGCTTCACCAAAGCGCACACGGTTATTTACACTTTCTGTACAGTCAAATATTTTATATATTTGGAGAGACAGCAGGCCCTGCTGAATATTTGGGCATATTATAGGTTTGACAATCAAATCAAGAAACCTGAAGTTGGCTTTATGACCCAGCTAACGCTGAGGTGTAGTAAGCCAGTGTTGGGTTAATAGCTAATTACAAACCTTAACTAAAACATATTCATCTCTGCCACTGGATGGTTTAGTGATTCTGAAACCCTTGCTAGACTAGAGGATTTAATGCTAGCTTATTTATTTCAATCACGTGGTAAATTGGTAACGACGTTACTTTGTTCGTTACCATTTTAAAAGTAACGAACCATTGTCTGCTCTTCTAACGAGCGCGTATTCCCACTAGCATAACGTAGGCTACGCAAAGTAAAGAAACCAACTAACGTGACAGGTAAATGCGCATTGGCGTTTCAGGTAATTATGATGTCAGATTATCGTTAATGGTCACGTATCGTTAACCTGAACCGTCTGCTGACGCGGCGGCACGAGTACAGACACACGAGTCACTGCGCAAAGTATCGCCGCATAGCAGGCGCTCCATAAATGTTCATCCAAAAGTCCATCCGTTCCCAGCGAACATACCTGCAGATCTGTGCGGCTTTTCTCCGATGGCGTCTTCTGCGGTAGAATATGGAGACTAGGACATACCCTTAGCCAAGAGAGAGGTGCTGTCCAGGCTCACCGATGTTTAACCGCAGGCTACAACCGGCGGCGGCGGAGGCGAAAGCGGTCCTCTGTCTTCCGATAACATATACAGGGGTTGCGTTCAGCAGCCTTGTACCACTGCCAGCTTTCTAGCCGTGAGCTAGTAAGGAGATGTAGCGTTACGCCCCCTCCACCCGCTCCATCTCTCCTCACATTGCTCCCTCCCTCTGTTTTTTTTTTCTCACAAGCGGATAAACACGATTGCCTACCTATATCAACCTGCAGCGCGTCTGTTGCGCAACAGCAGATTGAGTGTTATCAGCGTACCGTGTATCACTTCGTCTGCATTTTACAAAGCTGCCTGTTTAGACAGTGCCCAGTGGAAATATGACGACACTGGTGTTGACATCATCACGCAGTATGCAGGTTCTGGAGTGCTTTCCTTAAACACCTACCCCGTCCGAAATGTTATCTACTAAACTGGGCCATTAAAGTGGGCTGGTGGGGTGAAAGAAGAGTCACTTGGAGACAGGTGAGTGACAGGGTGGTGCAGCAGCAACGAGAACAATATGCTGGGAACAGAACTGCTCTGGAAACTCTAGCTTCCCCCTCCTCCCAACGTGATACTGTTTCCGCACCTTGGCTCTGTGCCTCTTCTTCATCCCCCACCTGATGGTCTCTCTGTATTGCACAAACACTCTAGTTTGGACATGTTACTGAGACTAAAGCTCGCTCCCCATTGAGGTCAACTGCAGGCGTAAGTTGGCAGAATAAAACAAACAGCATACTCTGAACTTGGTTACCTGAGATAAACATCTCACTCTCAACATTTGTCACTTTCATTACATTGTCTGTACTGTACAGCTAAGTCCATAAATAACCTGTGGAGCACAGAGGATTGTCTTAATACCATTACATTACTCCTGAGCCAGCAGGAGACACACTGAGAGGTTTGGACGGGAAGAGTGAGAACACTTCAAGGGGGTAATCACATTATTGAACAAGGATTATGACTAATATTCTGGGATAAGTGATCAAACATATATACCCTCCAAGTAGACAAGAGTTTGAAATTGATGCTTATGTCAAGTTGTTGCAAGAGATGTCTTGTAATATAGATTATCAGCACGTGGGCATTTTATGTGTTTGTGTGTACACGCACACTTCTTACCTGCAGTGTTTACAGTATATGAGGTGATTGTAATCCTGTTATGTTTGTGCTGTAATGTGATTACTGTTGTTGATAATCTGTTGTAATCTGAGGAGAGAAGGACAGCTTTGTCCACTTGTCCCAGTTTTCAAGTGTTTCAAATTAGTCTTGAGTGCTCAAACCCACATTTTTATCACATTACTTACCTCTGTTCTGAGCTAGATTGATTATTTATGACATCATAAAGATTTTGGAAGCTAATATCAGTCTAATAAGAAAAAACCTATATTTTCCTATAACCTCCACCACACATACACATACAAATACAGAATTTTTACCATTACATATTTAGATAGTTTAGTCCATTGGATCCAGATCTATGAGCTGGGTTCATCTGAGGTGTCACAAGATAAATGTGAGGTAATGAAATTATTAATTGCAAAGGAAAAAAGAAAAAAAAATTAAACACCAATAAATAAAGAAATCTTTTATTTATTTAATTATTTATCTATCTATTTTTTATCATCTTAGCTCCTCACAAAAGAAGTGTTATTTTGTGAACAGTTACATTAAAGGAAAAAGTAAGTAAAGTAAATTAAACTATCTGTGACATTTAAAGCAGAAATGTCTCTTTGTTGGAACAACTCACAGACACCTGAATC
This sequence comes from Sandelia bainsii, assembly GCA_032362345.1. Taxonomy (NCBI): domain Eukaryota; kingdom Metazoa; phylum Chordata; class Actinopteri; order Anabantiformes; family Anabantidae; genus Sandelia; species Sandelia bainsii. The sequence goes on along the minus strand of JAUMHL010000028.1, from coordinate 17,328,973 downwards.
ATAACCATCACAACAAGTTGATGCAACCAAACGGTAATTTATGGTTTGGTGTCAAAAGACACACTGTTAAAGTATTATATGTCATTTTATGCTGATTATTAATTTGTTATTAAAGAAACTAACAACTATAACTGTCAAAAAGCCATGTGCTCCACTTACCTAAACTTCAACCCTGTAAGTTACATGTATATCACCTTTGACTGACAGCTCTTATGGGGAATTTTTAGTGGGATCTAAATAAAGTGAGAGGGTAGCAGTATTTAAAGCTTGGTAAATGGACATATTCCTAAGAAGGAGGGAACTAGCTGCGCTGATACTGTCATAGACCAAAACCACATATGGAATCGCAGGCCCATATATATATAGTATGGATTGCATTTCTATATCATATTTGTTCAGCAATGTGGCAAATTCATTCCACTACATTTCAACTGATTGTGTTAGAGGCTCTGAAATTTAACACTGGAGCACACAGAACTTCTTCTTCCTCCAAATCTAAAAGCCACTGAACCTTAATCACAGCCAGCCAACTATCAGATGGTAGAAATGATTAATTTTCTCCACAAAATAAGCTTCTTTCATTATGATCAGCCAAGACCTCTATGTGCTAGCATCCATCTGCATACACACGAGTCAGAAAAGCTTAAGATCTCAAAATACATCTGCAGCTCTGTGCTTTCAGTCTTTCTCTCTCCCCTCACCCTGTGGTTGTCTAGACACCAAAGAATAATCTCCCCCATCTCCAGGCCCCAAAGACAGTCCCCATGTGGGTCTGTCAGACTCCCCCACACTGCCTCCAGCAGCATTGGGTTTCATCAGATCTAAGGTGCATCACCACAACTCTCTTTAAATTTTATCCATCTTAGGTATTGTATCAAATGCTGTTATATAATACATCTGTTACTATTCAGGAATAACAACATCCATCATTTTAAGTAGAAAACAGATTGTGGATGTGCAGGGAGACCATTTTTGGGATCACAGCAGAGAGAAACGTACTCACAACCTGCATATGAAAAATGAATGTAGCTAAAATAAATCATAATCAATAATAAACAAAACTTTAAGTAATATTTTTCATGCTTACATTAGCTAATTGTATGTATGTATAACTGATTATTTTAACTTTAATACTTGCACACACATCCCTATTTTTACATTATGTAAAGTGTATATATATATACATTTCATTGTATAGTTAATAATGAAGGAATTTATATTAATGCAGAATAATATACAATGTTAATAAGACTTGTTTTAACCATGTACCAAATATTATCAGGCCATATTGTAGTCTGTACCATTCACAGTATACTATCATAGTCACTTTTTGATCTCCATGTGTATTGATGATTTTTTTAACTAGGTCCTGCACATCTCTCTAACTCAACATCCACAAAAACACCTATCACATGCTCCCACCTAGATGCAAACCAAATACAATTTGGCTGCTGCACATCTGGAAAGAGACAGAGACCTTACCATTGTGCTAGAGTCCCGAATATGGCACCCCCTGGTGCCTGTACGAAGTATTAATTGCCCTCTTAGAGAAACTAGGTTCATTGGGAGATGTCCTTTAAACTGAACAATTCCTGAAGGCATTACACAAGCTGAGACCCATCTCTTATATAATGCACAAGCCGCTGTTGATTTGTTTTAGTCTTTGTGTGTCGATGTGTGTGCATGGCTTTTTTTTAAATCATGTCCCTACCTCCGGCGCACTTTTACCTATCCCAATCTGTTATTATTTTTATTATTTTCATGTTCTCTCAACTCTATTTTTAGTCTTTAGTGACTAAAGAGGCCCTAAAGCTGGGCCCCAGCTTCTATCCAGCTCAACTGGAGTGGGGATGAAAGCTGACTCATATATTTAACTCACATGGCTGCACTCTCCCACAAATGAAACACTTGTATAGATGTAAGACATGCCCATACGGGCGCACAAAGAGATGCCGCAACTACAGTACACGCATGATGCACTTGCTCACATATGCCCAAGTGTCAGAAAATGTTACTCAAAATTTGTCATTGGCCTTGCTAGTCTAAAATTTTTGAATACTTTTTTCCTTATATTATTTCAAGCTAACTAAAATATTGCTCCATCATTGCAGTAAAGGGACAGTAATAGGTCAAACATCACAGGAGACACTACTATGCTGTCACCAGAGACAGGCACACTAGCCCCAAGCAGTGACAGCAGATAACTGCAGTCCCTGCTATAAAAAGACCAGCTGACACAGTCAACTAATGCCTATAGATAAACATACAAACACCATAGCATTTCACAGCCCAAAAGCTTTTTATCATCCAACAGACAGAGATGTTACTATATTTTGATTCAGGAAATGCATGGAAAGAACACCATTTGGCATTTTGTGACCTATTCAGACATGTACACACGCCAAGCCATGTTAGTACATGGTGCAGCAATAACCAGGGGGCTTAAAAGAAAGTATTCACAGAGGAAAATTGTGCAGTTTGTTCCCAGAATTAAAAAAAAAGGCTAATGGTCCACTGTGATGTTATCTTTCACTTTAACATATACCAAAATTTACTGCCACCTGGGGGCCACTGTAGTGATAACTGTGCTAATATTTTCTGACAAAATACATACACTAGAAAACATCCCATAATGCATTGTCTTTATTGTAAAAAAACAACAACACACCATTTAGCTCCATATAGTAACAAATTCATAAGGAAGGAGAAGTAGGAGATGGAAATATAAAAACACATGTAGACAAAAAAACCTGAGAACATTTTTAAAGCAATCACTTTTATACCATGTTCCTGAATAATACATCTGCTATTTATTTCATTTCAGTGAGGTTTTAAATAAAGCTGAATAACTGAACAATTTTGTGAAAAATGTGTGGTATTTTAATCTGAATCATAATGTAAGGAGCCTGTTTTCATCACACTACCCTCTCATTCTTGTCAGACATTTTTACTTTCTTTTGACACTTGTTTTTTTGTATGCCTCTTACTTGTCTCCTGTCTTTGTTTATTTTACAGTACATCTTCAGTCTCTTCCTTCTTCTTTAGCTGCTTCAGATGTGGCATTTGTTTTAACTTTTGGAATTTCTTGAGGTCAGCACAGAACAGCACCTAAAACAGGAAGAGAGGCTCTGTGTTTATAGCAGAAAGGGGCATGATAGGAACTGAAACCAACATATACTGAATGTTAATATAATACTTACAGACTGTGCCCAACCAGCATAAGGACCCCAGAGGTTTCTAAAAAAATCACCTGTATAGAAATAAAACGTAACAAGTATTGTTTAAAATCACAGAGAATAGTATAGATTATAATGACTTTAGAAAGACAAGGAGGAATGAGTACAACTCCCTCCACATACATGGTGAACTCCCATAGCTTGACTCAATATACACCAGCAGATTGAGGAAGAAGGCCTACAGCATCAGTAAGGATAAGACTCATCCTGGGCATGCACTGTTTGAACAGTGGACCTTAAGATCCAGCACCAACAGGATAAGGAACAGCTTCTACCCAAGAGCTGTGACCTCCTATACTTACCTACCTATACTTTTAACTAGTCTCTTTTACCTTTTGTGTAAATATATTTTAACCTTCTGTTTGTTTTATTTCATTTTTGCTATTGATCTGTTGTATTGTGGCATAGTCATACATAGTTTTTAAAATTTCACTCACTGGAGACGGATGAGGTGCATGAATACTAACCAAGATCCCGGTGAAGTTTATCTGTGATGTTCTTTTGTCCGCTGCCAGCAGCATATTTGTAGTCACGCTTAGCAATCTGCCACACGTGTGTGTCTATGGGAACAGCCTCTGGTTTATCCAGGGACATCAGGCAAACACAGTCTGCCACCTACAGGACAACAAAATGTCGTCATTAGGTTTCTACAAGTTCATTAAATTTCAGAAAAAAAACTGTACATGCGGTGCCTGTAGTTCAGGAGGTAGAGCAGGTTATCCACCAAATGGAGGAGATTGAAGGGATTAAACCACTTCCAGTTTACAGTCGTGTCCTTAAGGAAGCCACTGAACCCCACATTGTTCCTGTATGTATGTGTCTCTCACTTGTAAGTCGTTTGTATGTTTGTATATGAGGTTGCTGTACCTTGGTGCCCACACCAGGAAGAGTACGCAGAGCACCACGGGCCTGTAAATATGGAACACTGCGTAGACCTTCAAGCCACTGGAGCCCATAGGTGTCAACAATCTTCTTTGCACTCTGCTGCAAAAACCGAGCCCTGTATCCAAAACCCAGATCCCTGAGACGGTCCTCTACACTGCTGTCTGTCAAATAATAAAACACAGAAAACATACAATGATGGTAATAACATAAAAGCATTATGTGCTTGAAAATGTGGTAGTTTTCAAATGTAATTAATTGGTTATGAAAATACGAAAGACAGGTTCTTCAAATTATTAGTGAATTATAACACAATTCTCAATTTACTGTATATTAAACTAATTTCATATAACAAATTTTCCTGTTTATTTTTATAACAAGAATCTTTTCTTGTTACAACTTCATGTTTTTATTTCTTAAAAACAAGGTATCCCATCAAAACAAGCTTTTGTTCTTGTAACACGAAGTTGGTAGAAACATACATATGGTGTTACAACAAATAGGCCCATCATTGTCTGAAGAAACACTGTAGCCCATATAAATCAAATAACATATGATATGTAGCAGAGTGTTTTTATGTATTATGTATTATGACTTATGATTTGTTGCTTCTGTTTTGTCTGATAATTTATGCATAATTATATTGTGTATGTATTTGTTTTTAATGATTGTCAACAACCAGGCTACCAGTCAATGTTCATGATGGCAGAATACGCTGCCGTAGACCAGCAATAGTCAAATTTGCATTTACACCACTGAACCATCAGTAACATGAACTAGTTGTGAGAACATTTCTCTCTATTCTCCAACATAACTGTGATATAAATGGGGACTTAAGAGACACAAAACCTACACACAGTTGTAAAGCCTGCATGAGAAATTCTCATTTTCTTGACTAGAATTTAAACAATGGTGTCGAGTTTGCGGGGGAAGACTATAGCACCTGTAAGTACAGACAGGGAAGGAAAATCGTAGTAAGACGTTTGATCCAGCTGGCACAGTGGGGTGCCCAGAGCCTGACACAGTCTCTCCACCATCCCCTGGATACGAGAGATGTGGTTGTTGGATGTGCAAATGAAGGAGAACAGGCATTCAGTGGGGTCCTGGCGCAGCATTCGCACACCTGGGATAGGACCAAACTATATATTTAAAGCATAATATTAATATTGGCTCAGTCATTACTTAAACTGTAATAATATGTGATTTCATGAATGCACAAATACACATGCACTCACCTGTGAAGATGTCAGCAATGTGCTGAAAGTGGGCGTCTGCTGCTCCCCAGTCTGAATACAGATCATCCAGCTTCACGCTCAGCTGGAAGTAATCTCTCAGCATGTGTTCTTCCACTTCAGTGTCTTGTACTGTCACAGACACCGGCTCCTCTTCCTTTTTCAGAGCCCCTTTAAATCGCTTTTCTGATTTGTTTTCTTTCTGAAGAGAAACACTAGCTCTCCTCTTCCTGTCACTTCCTTCCTGTCTGTCTTGTTTTTTATAAACATAGTACCACAGGGTGTCATCTGTCTGAGTTAGAGTCCACACTCGTCCTCCCATCACTCCTGTCCAATGTCCTTCTGCAGTTTCTCTCCAACTGTGGGTTGAAATATATTTAATGCAAAGACACGAATTTATCTCTCTTATTGATAAAAGACAGTGTGTCAACCAACCTACCGGAAAGACTGGCCACAGGCAAGAGTGAGATCCAGACGCAGTTCTGACTGTGGGCAAGCCAGGGATCTCCACAGTCTTGTCCCAGATGACAGGACCGCATGTTTGGCCATAACTGCTTTGATTCTGGCAGTTATCTTCCTGGTTTGGAGGTTTAAATAAGCGTATCCTAAACTACCACTATAAAATTCATCGTTGGGGTATAAACGATACGCAGTAGCTAAAAAATGAGCCCTCTACACAGTCATGTAAAGTGATTTAATGAGGAGCTACAACTCTATACATAACTTTCGCGGAGTTGTTCGGTTAGCTTTGATTCTGATGGGCAACAAAGACCTTACACTGTGTTGCAAAGGGGTGCATATTTTTTGGGGGAAAAAAGCAACAAATGCAACGTTTACGTACTTGCAATTCGAAATGATATCTAATATGAATACGAACTAATTATAGTTTCATGGCAGTAATTATTTAATTTACCCCAAATTACTGCAACGTCAATCTGATGCAACATTACCCAGATTCCAGTAGCCTCTCCCTGGCTTATGTCAACACAGACGCTGATTGGCTCTCTATCTAGTCGTAGGCGGTAACTTCAAGCACGTTCTTACATGATTGGCCAATACTGTTCCGCCCGCCGTGTCCTATAGGTTAACACGTGTGCACATCATTTCTTTTTCTTTAATGCTTACAGGAAGTCGCCCGTTGCCGTTTTCCGATAGAAATCGTGTTTGGTGGTGGCGTGTGTGTGTGTGGCTTAGGTTTAGGTTTAGCCGGTGAATACGGTGGAAAAATGGCGGATACTTTGACACTTTTTACTTCCATTGGGCTTAGTGAGCAGAAAGCGAAAGAAACTCTGAAAAATGAAGCGCTGAGCTCTGCCCTGAAGGACGCAATTACTCAGGTAATGTTACGAGCCAAAGGCCAATGTGGGAAGATTATGCAGGAAACTGTCTGCTGTTGCAGATGTGTAATATGACAGGCATTCACCTAGCACACTTATTTCACCTTTTGTTCTTAGTTATTAAACGTGTTCTATTTATACATATTGAGAGATATCACCAACAAATTTCAGTAGCTGTTGTGGTTAAATATACACATTTTTTTAACACTCAGGTTACAGCAAGGCTGGATTATAAACAAAACAGTTGTTCAGGTCCCAGTAAATCCGAGGTTTGCCAATTTACAACACACATTTGGCTCCACATATTTTGATTAATTTTAAAATAAGGCCACCTTTGTTCCAGACAAACATATTCAAGCTGTTTGACCAGCAGCCAGAAACGCAAAAATGGGGAAAACCTGAGGAAAGTTGCACATATTCACATATGAGAAGCTGCTTTTGCTTAAAAAAGTTTTAAATGATAAATCAGATAAGTTAATTATGTTAGTTCCCTTATTGATTCATTTTCCATTTCGGCTTTAGGGCAGTGGTTGGTTTCTGGGTGCTTTGAAAAGTAATGAAAGTGTCAGGCACATGTCAACAGAGGCACAACAACAACTTTTTGACCCAGGGCCCCCTTTTATTAATCCAGCCTTGGTGTGCAGACCATCTTCCTAGAGTTGTGATAAAGATAATGGTGGTGGCACTGCTCTTACCTGTCTGTATTAACTTTAACACAGATCATTATCATTTGACACACACAAACATACTATATTAATAAGAAAACCTTTTATTTCTAACTGATTTAATTAGGCCCAGCGTGTCCATGGGGAATCGGGAGTGGACAAATCCATGGGTATACTACTGTACAATATGGCATCTCGCCTTAAAGACACCAAGCGCCTGGCTTTCCTTTCAGACAGCATAGCTCAGCGCAAGATCTGCACAGAGCTACAGCTCACAGGTAATTTCTGTTGCAGCCTAGCTGATCATAGCAATGAGTCATCAAAACTATGTGATCATTAACACATTGTAAGGACATTTAATAATGTGAAACTATTAAAAATTATCAATAATAAAAATGTCCATAACAAAACTATTTTTAGCATTCAGCTGGCCTAATGCAAATTCTGCCAATGCAAGGAGGCTGGGGGAGGAGGATAGTATCTAAGTTTAGAAGCATTGAAATCATTAGAAGAAACTGGTGGAATGTGTCCCCAGCCTGATGTATAGATGATCTAGATGAACGATAAAATGATATCTCTACCTGCCTCCTTCATGAATTCCTTCTTTTTCAGCTGCACTGGACTTTGTCAAGAGTCATCCTCAGGACCCCATCAACCAGAAGGAGTTTAAAGAAGCATGTGGAGTCGGCTTGGTCATAACACCGGAGCAGATTGAAGATGCAGTGAGTTCATGAGCCTCCACTGGGCAGAACTATGTCCTTTCATGAATTTTAGTGGGTGTGGTGTGTTCAGTGACAGTGGATTGTTGTGTAGGTGGAGTCGGTGATCAAGAAGCACAAGGAACAGCTGTTGAAGGAGAGGTACCACTTCAACATGGGACTTCTAATGGGTATGAACTCACACTAAATTAAATTTTTTTTAAACTGTTAAAGCCTAACACACGGACACATCTCAGTGAGATTTTGTGTGTGTTTAAGGAGAGGCACGTTTTGCCTTAAAATGGGCTGATGGAAAGGTCATCAAAAATGAGGTGGACATACAGGTGTGTTGGAAAAATAAATTAATTAATAATATGTCTGTTATTGTTGTTGTTTGTTGGTAGGCTGTACCCACTTTATGCTTTAACTAAATCTGACTTTGATCATAAAGGTCCTGCACCTCTTGGGACCCAAGACAGAGGCTGACCTGGAAAAGAAACCTAAGGTAAGGCAAGGTTGAAGTAATATTTTGAAATTTGAGTAAATTTGCTTTCTTCCTTCCAAATGAAAAAATATACTGTCCAAAATTGTTAATGTTATGATATGGCTTTAATGACTTCACTCTTAATGTCACTTGGAGTAAATATGTTAATATGCAATCATCTTGCAGCCCCAGAAAGCGAAAGTGGCAGAGAATGAGGTGAAGGTGAAGAAGGAAGAGGTGGCAGTGAATGGTAAGCAGGAGACAAGAAATAGAGTGAATCTACGTTTGTGTGTGTGTGTCTGTGTGTTGTTGTTGTTTTGTTTTTTTAAGTGAGTGTGTTGGTTGTTTAGGAGAGGTCACGACCGGGGAGGTTAAGTCGTTAATGGAGCAGCTCAGAGGAGAAGCATTGAAGTTCCACAAACCAGGTTAGACAGAACCATCTGAACAATTAGAAGCAATAATATTTATGTTTGTTACTTTACTTCATGCTCCACCACTAGAGCGATCTAAAGGATTCACTTACTGCTTTCCATTATGCAGGAGAGAACTATACAACAGAGGGCTATGTGGTCACACCAAACACAATGGCTTTGCTTAAAAAGCACCTGGAAATCACTGGTGGACAGGTATGCACTTTGTGTGACACTGCAGTTAAAATGATTATCTGATTAACTGAATTGTCAGCAGGAGGTTAATCAGCAACTATATTGATAATTTATATTGATGAAATTTTAAGTGATTTTTATAAATTGTTTTGTTTTTTTGTTTTCCAAGCCAGCATACTGACTATTCCCCTGGTTACAGTTTCTCACAGCAGATTTGTTGTTTTCCTTAACCTACATAAGAGTAAATTGTTACTTTGGAGATTTTGGACAGTACAGGCTGTACAAAGACATCGACTTGGAATTTAAAACATTGTAACAGGCCTTTTTGACTATTCTCTTCCATTTTATAGAACAACCAATCAGTTATTAATCATGAGAATATCTGGTAGATCGACTAATACTGAAAACAATGTAGTTGCAGGGCATTGTTACCTAAAATGATCATATTTATCTTCTCCTTCCCATTTCTGAATTCTTTTTAGATACGTACTCGTTTTCCTCCTGAGCCCAACGGTATCCTTCACATCGGCCACGCCAAAGCTATTAACTTCAATTTTGGTTATGCAAAGGTATGAATTATTTTTTATCATCTTACATAAACTGTTTAATCCTCTCTTGTGTAGGTTTGTTCCGTAATCTTGGTTATTCTTGTAGGCAAACAACGGAATTTGCTTCTTGAGGTATGATGACACAAATCCTGAGAAGGAGGAGGAAAAATTCTTCACTGCCATCAAGGACATGGTGGAGTGGCTTGGTAAATTTCATTTACATGTTTTTGACCTGAAGAAAGTTTTGACAGATACATTAATGAAGACAGTTTCTCATCATTGGTACTGTATTGCACAGGCTACAAACCCTATGCTGTCACGCATGCATCAGACAACTTTCAGGAACTCTACGATCTTGCTGTGGATCTTATTCGCAGGTGAGTGTGGGGAAGTAAGTGACATGTTGGTAAATGTGCTCAAGCTGTTAGATGATAGACGTTTCAAACTTTTGTTTATCTCCCATCAGGGGTCATGCATATGTGTGCCACCAGAAAGGGGAGGAACTGAAGGGACATAATGCTCCTCCATCACCGTGGAGAGACCGACCAGCTGAAGAGTCACTGGTGTTGTTTGAGAGAATGAAGAAAGGCTTGTTTGCTGAGGGAGAGGCTACACTCAGGATGAAGATGGTCATGGAGGATGGGAAGATGGATCCAGTGGCATACCGAATCAAATACACACCACATCATCGAACAGGAGATGAATGGTATTAACACCCCACTTTTTGCTCAAAGACTTAATTTCATTTAAATAAATCATCTGACATGCAACAAGCTGCATTCCCTCAGCACCTGTCTCTTATTTTTCTCTGCAGGTGCATCTACCCCACCTACGACTACACTCACTGTCTGTGTGACTCAATTGAAAATATCACACACTCACTGTGTACCAAAGAGTTTCAGGCCAGGTATACTTCTTTGATCTGTATTAGCAAAGCTTCATTTACACATTTTTGAAGGCATGCAGTATGATAGCATTGTTAATGTTCTTTTTTTTTTGTTTCTTTATTTTGTGATTGTCTCTCAGGCGTTCATCTTATTACTGGCTATGTAATGCTGTGGATGTGTACTGCCCTGTTCAGTGGGAATATGGGCGCTTAAACCTCACATATACTGTTGTGTCCAAGAGGAAAATCATCAGACTGGTAGAGACTGGTGTTGTGAGGTAAAAATAAATCTTTTTCATAATTATTTCCATTTTGTTACTTATTTTAATTATTGTGTATTACAAATCACTGTAAATCCCATCATATTGCACTTTCAAAATTATCGCCATGTTTGAAACGCTATATCACCAGATACCCTGAGCTGACTAGATAATCAAGGCTTCAATATAATGCATCACAGATGCAGAAGATAAAACAAAAGAACTTTTTAGCTCACCCCTGTTTTCTTGCAGTGATACCACTTCCTTTCATACAGCAGTTGCAAAGTATTAGGCAAGCATGGACTTTAACAGCTTAACAGCATGTTTGAAAAGGGTATGAGTCTTCCCAAGCATAATAAATAGAAGCAGTCATTATTAATTATTGTAATTACACTGATCTCATGTAGCAGATGGATAGATCAAATATTATGAGTGATTACAAAGCCTATACACAGTATACACACACTTCTCACTGTGCTATTTTCAGGCTACATAAAGTCTGTTAACTGTAGATCTTTTCTCATTACAGAGACTGGGACGATCCCCGTCTCTTCACTTTGACTGCGCTGAGAAGAAGGGGTTTTCCACCAGAGGCGATTAACAACTTTTGTGCACGGGTATGCAGAATGGATGAGAGGATGAATGGATGGATGGTGGGTCTTGTAATTAAGTGTAAGAGCACGATGCTGTTTGTATAATAAGATGTTAAATCTTTCGGCAGGTTGGAGTCACAGTTTCCCAGACAACAACGGAGCCCCACCTACTGGAGTCATGTGTGAGGGATGTGCTTAATGACACAGCACCTCGAGCCATGGCTGTGCTGGAACCACTCAAAGTCACCATAACTAACCTCCCCGAGAACTCACGGGTTTGTACTTGATATCCAAATACACAGACATTCTTTGCCATGATATTTAACATCATGGTCAATGAGTCTTTCTGTTGTCTTCCTCTTTTCTCTCAGTCAGACATACGAGTACCAGACTTTCCTGCCAACGAGGCCAAGGGCAGCCACACGGTTCCATTCACAAGCACAATCTTCATCGAACAGAGTGACTTCAGAGAGGTGAGAGAAAGAAATAAACATCCTCATATTATATGCCAGAGTCTAGTATTGTACATGATGATTAACGTAGTTTTGTTTGCAGGTGATGGAGAAGGGCTACAAGCGTCTGACACCAGAACAGCCTGTTGGCCTGAGGCATGCTGGGTATGTCATTTCTGTCCAGAAGGTCATAAAGGTGAGATTCACTTGTCGAATTGTTCATCTATCTCTGTGCATGCCAATATCAGTTTTGAGAATACTTATATCAACATCTCTCTTCTCTTTGTGTAAAACATTACTGTATTATTAGGAGGAGGTGGAAATCAGTCCTTATTAGATCTTTTTTCAAATCAGATTTGCCCTACTTTCATATGTAGTCCTGGATGTGATTCATATCTGATCTCTGACAGTTGTTTCTCATCCCACGTTCCACTTTTGTGTGCAAGTGCATATTGCCTGTCATCATCTGACAGTGGTAAAAAAACAAACAAACAGAGGAGAGCAATGGAAAGATGAGGAAGTGTCAGATTTGCTGGACATTTATGGAGAAGCTTCAGCCAAACTGGAGTGAACATTTCGTGACTAATCAGTTTCTGAGGAAACTACACGTGCTTCTTGATCACATTTGACCCTCGCAAGTACTTGATTGTTGTTATTGTAAGCATGTGGCTCATGTGGCATTCACACAGGGCCTGGATATACACTACTCACAAAAAGTTAGGGATGTTTGGCTTTCGGGTGAAATTTATGGAAAACGTAAAAAGTTCACACTACAGTGATATTA
>JAUMHL010000028.1:17286879-17308459 GCA_032362345.1 Sandelia bainsii | reverse complement strand
ATGTGATTTATCTTATGTCATTTCTGTCTCTACATGGTCACGTAACGTTTACTATTCTCCTCTGATCTCTGTATCACACTCGGAGGAGTTCTGCCCCGATGCGCGCGCACACACACAGACACACAGAGCAGCACATCGCAAGATATGTCATGTCAACCACCTGAAAAGCGTTTTTTAAACAGTTGTTAATTTGACTGCTGTCATTAAAAGAAACATGAACGTCATGATTCCTTTTAAGTGTTTGTGTCGGTGTCCGTTGATTGGGTGATTTGCTGGCATCGGTTCTGTTGTGGAAAGCTGCAGTAGTATTAGGCCCACCCCCAAATGCTCTCATTGGTTGAATCGCTTCTTGATGCCAATCCAAAGCCAGTACTCCTCAATATCCCACCCCTCCTGTGACTCATTGTATGTCTGTATGTGTATTCAGACCCAGCAAGCAACAGACTTTCATCGCCATAATAATAATAATAAAACTGCGTTAATGCGCGATAAAATAATTATCGGCGTTAATTAACACGTTAACGTGCCCAGCCCTAGTGAATATACAATTATATAAAGATGATTAATATGAATTCTGGAAGAATATTTTTCATTCCCTCCAGGATTTCACAATGGGGGGGAATGTTAAGGCGTAAAAATGCCTGATTTTGCAGCAGCTTTTCTAAAAAATGTGATGCATGTTGCAGCCTGTTCTTTTTACAGTTAAATGCGTGAGCAACTGAAAATTGCAAAAATAGTTTTGTATCATTCTTTAAAAATCAAAGATGGCTTGTTCCTGTGAGAATAAACCCTGTTTTTCTGTGTGTAACACACCCACAGTTTGTCATGCAAACAGGCCAGCACGCCTCTATCACTGTGATTTACACTACACTAATGTTACTATTAACCATGCTTATTTAATCTTACTCATCATGATTACTGCTACTTTCAGCAGTTGCAATAGAGCTGGATGCAACAGCCTCTGTCCCAGTGATTTGTGTGTTTTGCGGTAGAAGTGTGTAACTATTTCACATCACATTTCTGCTGGAGGCTCTGGGAGTCCCCTGCACCCACCAGTGATATAGAATCCCGTAAATCTGATATTTCTCATCTCTTTTTATCATCATTATCGGAGTTGTAATGATAGGATTTACAAGGTTGTGCCGAATGCATGGGGATTGGTTAAATTTACATTAATTATTGCATTCACCAATTGCTGAAGAGATTTTTTTATTGGGGGAACATGTCTTTTGAGGTATAGACATGTTTGAATGACTTCAGATTATTCAGTCTTTTTAGAGGTGTTTCTGCTACCTTAAAATAAAACTATCATTGACATGGGAAATGGAGAATATGCTGTTTCTAGGCAACTGACAGAAACATGGATCCCATAGAACTACTCTCTACTCTTCAGTCTTCCAGATAAATGTATTTATAATTCCATGCAATTACTGCTAGTAGTCAGATGGAGGAGCAAGAAAACAAATTGAATTGAGAAACTATATTCAACTTAACGATTCATGTGTGGCTTTGAGATTAATTTGGAGATTTGGTCCATCTCTTGCACTCAGATGTAAATAGTAAAGTATTCAAGACCTGTTAATGTAGAGAAGAAAAATAAAAATACCCAAATATCTACAGTGAACCTCATGTCTATTTTCTTAATGCTTGTAGGATCATCAGTATCTGATTACATCATTATACATTTTAACTAGTTAATTTTAAAACCTGACAAAAGGTACACACAACCAAGTACAGTTAATGTAACACCCTGCAAAAAAAATTGCAGAAATGCAGAAAATTATGTGCAAAAAGAGATGTAATACATTAGAAATAATGCATATTTATTGGATCATGATCTGGCAACAGGCAGATACGTGAGCAACGTATTTGACTCAGTGAAGGGGACCCCGTCTTGCATATCTAGTGCCTGTACCTGTAGTCAAGTTAACTTTAAAAATAATAATTTCATCCCTAAATGACCATGAAGTGGCAGCATTTCTCTTAGAACAGAACAGCAACATCATTAATTTGATCAGAAACTATCAAATTCAATAAGCTACTTGTATCTAAAACCAAGTGTGATATATATATATCTATCACGTGTGTGTGTGTGTGTATGTGTATATATACATATTATTTAATTAATCTTCCTAGAACCTTAGCATAAACCTCGATGTGTAAAGTTGTATGCCACCTTATGCTGATTTGAAGCACACTTTTCCTTCAAGCACCTTTTCCTGCTCAGGCTCCCAAAGCTTCCCATTGTAAATCCCTGTATGTTGGATCATAGCCTAGCTGTCAGAAATCATCAAGCTTCTAAGTGAGTGTGTTTTTTTTGTAAATCTCACTCAAATCAGATGACTGAGCTGGGGAAAAAAGCAAAAATAATTACAAGGAATATATTTGCCCATTTTGTGCATAAACAACACCACATTAAACAATTAAACACTTCAAAACTCTTTTGCAAAAAATCAAGCATGCTTTAATAAGCATATCCTGTAAGTGTTCTCACACTTTGTTTTCTCTTTCTGTCAGTCCGCAGACTGCTAAAGGTCGCAACGACACCTTCTACTTGACTCCTGAGCCCGTGGTGGCTCCCAACAGCCCCATCTGGTACTCAACTCAGCCAATCCCAAAAGAACAGCTGGAGCAGATGCTTGCCCGCATCCTCGTCATCCGTGAAATCCAGGAAGCCATTAACATGTCAGAGAGCGTGCACTAGTTTGATTGGAGGAGAACGATAAACGGATAAGATTCTTCCTCCTCCTCTTCACCCAGCCTTTGATTGCTCATTATTAGTAGTCTTCTATTCTCTGACACCCTTTTGTGGTCTTTAAGGGTGGCATGTATATGTTTATATTCATTATGTGTCAGCATATCTTACACACATGCACTGTACATACACATAGAACCAATATAGATAATAATTTGTCTTACTGAGGCAATCTTGAGTTTTTTTTTTTTTTTTTTTTGTATTTAGTGTCGAATTTTTTTATTGGACCTGAACTTAATTTAAATTTTAAGTTAGCTGTTGGTTCTCTTACCAATAGTCTGGAAGAACTGTAAATTTTCTTTCCAGATTTGTTTAATCTGTAATATACTTCATAAATCTTTTCAAGGGGGTTGGCCTGTGCTATGCTGCTTTTCTTAGACAGCCCTCTTTGTTGCTGTACCTTCCCTCATCTGCCTTGGTCACTGTTAAGTCTCACAGTGAGTACCTCAGTGGTATTAAGACTGTATTAAATAGCCAAACATAGGCTAAAGGCTCATTTTCAGCTTGTGTGAATCCTGTTTCTTTGCATTTCACTCTTGTCTGTGTTGAGCTGTGTGGACACACTAAAATCTGGAGATGACCCGCTTTTAAGTGAATGCTGCTTGGGCTGTGGTGCCTCTTTTTGGACTAGCTCGGCAGCACTGAATCACATCAGGACTTTACTCTGTTTATGGATTTTACCACTCAACTTGCAG
Source organism: Sandelia bainsii (assembly GCA_032362345.1). Lineage (NCBI taxonomy): Eukaryota > Metazoa > Chordata > Actinopteri > Anabantiformes > Anabantidae > Sandelia > Sandelia bainsii. The sequence goes on along the minus strand of JAUMHL010000028.1, from coordinate 17,305,009 downwards.
CTACCAGAGCTTGCCACATGGTGGAGATGTGGCAGAGGAACGGTGAAGGATGCTGCGTGTTGCTGGATCCTCCTTTGCTTTCCTCAGTACATCCTCAACCCCAAAACTGACCTGAAGTAGGGTTTCTTGTATCATACATGTTTATTACATGACAAATGAAAGACTCTAAGAAGTGGCTTAGCCGTTAATGTTCTATAATGTACAATACTCATAGCTCCTTCATGTACTGTAATGAGTATCAGACATCTAAGGAGAATGGCAGTGCCTGTGTGTTTTTGAAACATGACCTTTTTTGTACAGCCACTAAACCATGTGTCTGCTTTTGTAGCAAGTCTGGTATCAGTTCTACACATGCATCCTTACGTACTCATAGTCTGCATTGTGTGATATAAAATGATGCACAATGATTTTCTTAAATAAACGTCATCTCACAACATCACTTTATCAGCAATGGAGGCAAGTAAACTTACAAACACTGTGAACTGTCCAAACATTTTGGAAGCTGCACACAGTAGATGTCCTTTTGTTGTTGTTCAAATTGACCTCATTCTGATGTGTGCTATTCGTCTTCAACTGCATGCGCAGCTAGCGGCTTCATAATGTTCTCATGAATACCGATTCACAGAAGAACAGGTTTGACCTGAATAGCAGGCAGTTTCCTTGATTTTTGTTTTGCTTGTAACAATACGATCTGCTGCCTCTGTGGTTCTTTACCACCATTTGACTGCATGTTGTCAGCCCAGTTTTCTGCCCGCAGGGCCTGTCATCTTACAGCATACACAGCTGTAAGACATTATTAATGCAGTCTTTACCCTTTTGCTCTGTTGTAGCGCATGAGGGTATTTTCAGGGTTGTTGTTTTTTTACCCAGTATCTTGCTTCTGTCTTCGTATGTAACAGTATGTGAAGTTAGGAGGTGTGTGAGCCTGCATTAAAGAGTGACGAGGAAGGCAGTAACCTCCTCAGTAGGTTCCCAGGGTGTAAAATCTGCTGTATAGTGTTTTGTGGTGGGTCTGGTAGAGGTATCTCTCTGTGATGGTGATGTCTCCTCCTTGATCGATCTCCCTGTCGATCCTTAATGTGGTGGTTCATTTTTGAACTGCCTCTCTGAGTCTGTGGACTGCAGGGAAAGCAAAGACACAAAATTATAAATGGCCTTATATTGTATATTATAATGATTAATATGCTGTCCGTCCCAAAATTGAGCTTAGTGTGCGTCTCTGGCAGCGTATTTCTATATTCTCACCGCGTTGAGGTTCCTCCTGTTCCTCCACTGAGCCAGTGTAGCAGACATCGATGTACTAATATGTACTGTTCCTGAGTGCACACAAAGGATCGAGCAGTTAATAAGGACACTTCATCTTATGTTTGAGGCAAACCAGCAGAGGACATGGTGTTCATGATCAGGGAGGTCGCAGATTTTGAGTGTCATAAAGCAATGGAATACATGTGTATGAGTGAATTACAGGTATGCATTTAAATACACTATTACAGTCTAAACTCGAATACGCTCCACTTAATCGAATGTTATGTTTGATAACATGACACCAAGAAGTAGTGTCAAGTAGGCAATGTTACTTGAATGTTGCAAATGTCTGCTCTTTAAAACTTGTTTTCTACACGCATACGGCAGTTACAGTAGGTAATATCTAAACTATTGCACAATATAACAAGTTAAATTGAGCAGCACTTTAATACATTATCACACACTAGATCAGATTTAAGAAGTTTGATCCTTTAGCAGCTTAATCACTTTACAGCTGGAGATGGATGGCAAGGTTTGTAATACCCTTGTTTGTGCATTAGATTAGCATAAACACTGGAAACACTTTCTCCATTACTAGTTGTAGAGGGAAAAATGAATAAGCATATTTCTTATAGATGCAGGAGCTCAAACATCAGCTACAGCACTGGGATGCTGCCAACATTAATTATGCATTAAGCATAATTCATAATGATGTACCTCCAATAACATGACACTGATAGGAGATAATCATTTTATCACTACATTATCAAATTTTACTTACTTTTTGACAGCTCTCTCTAATGGGTATAATTAATGATATTTTACCACATTTTAGTTCAAAAAATATGAAGGCATATTATAGATTAAATTATCCAGCAGTATGTAAAGTAGTTCAAATTATTTTCACAACATTAAGGTGCTGCTTAGACAGTAATTCATTGGTTTTGGTATTGATTCCAAAAACAGGCTAAACAGCATAACAAATATGTTTTTGATTGATATGAATGTTGATTTCTTAGTTGTTTTTTAGTACATTTTGTTGCTAAAGTTTTTGTACTTTTAATGTGGTACAATTTGGAATGAATGTTGTTTGCTGTAATGCAGTACTTTTATACTTTGTTGTAAGTAAAGGATCTCAATATGCTGTATCTTCCACCAGTGTAGGTGAGTGTCAGTGCTGGACTAACCAGTGTCTGGACCATCCACATTCGATGTAGCCGTAGGTCCTCCACAGCGGCTCTAACATCTGGCCCGATGCCCCTCGCACACAACTGCATCAACCACAGCAATGCCACAAATGTCCCAGACCGCCCAACACCTGCACTGAAAGACATAAACAGAGGACTTACTTTAACCACTGTGCCCTGCACCGTCGGCACAGGCTTGTTTCATAAGCAAGTAATAGGTTTTCTGAAAGAGAGAATGATTGGCTCAGAAGTCACACCTGCAGTGTACCACAGCTGGCCCCAGGTCAGGAATGGTTTTCAAATGCTGCCTCACATGCTCAGTGAAGGCACAGAGAGACGCCGAGTCCTTAGGAACACCCTGGTCTGGCCAGGAGGGGTAGTAGTAGTGGGTGATTATCCTGTCTGTTGGACAGTGTCTCTGAAACACACAGAAACACTTTGCTTCAACCAAACCACAAAGTCGTCTTTGATTGATTACTGGTACGGTCAGTGCACACAGGAGTCAACTGCAGCAGTTTAAAAGGGGAAGATGTATTTTTCTCTCACCTGTCTGAGGTTAATGGTGGTGATAAAATAATCTGGACCTTGTTTGCGGGTGACTGTTGTCACTTGGATGAGTCCGTGGTAAACTGTCCCTTGGTCCAGAGGCCAATACTTTTCACACAGCACCTGCACAGATATAAATAAGGAAAACGTTTCTGTGCAAGAGCAGACTTCTTCAAGTCTGTCTTGTTTGTCTCAGAACTACAAAAAAAAACAACTTTAAAATGATAATGATTCAATTTTTGCCATCTTGGTTAGAAACATACTGCACATAGAAATTAGCATGCACAGGCACACACATCATCACAGATGACTGAATGCGTCTTTCTTACTACGTCCTTGTGTCTCAGTGGTGTCACCATAACGATTATCCTGACGTTTTGCTCCCACACCATTCTCCAGAAGTCAGCCATGGTGTTGTGCAAAGGACCCTGGGTGCAGATGAAGTCTCTTTCTGATTGTCCACCCTGAATTCACACACACACACTCATTAACAGATACAGACAGTTAATACAAATAACTAAATAAATTTGGTTGAGGTGAATTGTTCCTACAGGCACAAAATTTGCGTTGATATAGTCACTGTATGGGTGATGGGTTTGAACGGACAGCCTCACCCGACAGTGGTCATCTACAACCAGATGTGGTCAAAAATGGAAAGCAAAAAAGTCAATATATGCGTGCGCACACACACACACAATTTAAATTCTTTTGGTATATGTTTTGCACTTACATGGCAAAATGGAGGGATATCTGTTCTTAGATCTGTTGGCCTCTGAGTCCCCCGCTCTGGTGGGGAGGTCTTTGCCAACGTCATTCAGTTCCTTTACAGAGCCAAAGACATTAGCACACATGACAGACCCTTCCAGCTTCACCAATCATAAATCTAATCCAAATTCAATTTCTCAACTTAATAGTTACCTCAAACTCTTGTTTAAAGCCTCTGTTGTTTTTAGCAGCAAGTGCCTGGCACCGGGAATCAAACTCCTGTAGAAGTTGCATTCTTGAGAAAGTTTGCACCCTGTAAAACAACGTTATATTACATGGAATAATTTTAAGATCATAGATGTATTCAGACAGTGTTGATAAGTGTAGTGATATACAGTATTTTTCTTCTCGCATGGACATGGGAACTTTTTCTTTAAATATAAACTGACCAGCTACCACAAATACTTGTGTACAAGTACACAAACCTTGTAGCTGAAAACACTCCATAACAAAATCTCTCTTGAGTCATGTTTGAGTAACATTTGTTAAAATATACAGATTTTTAGGGAAGCCAGAAAACACAGAGATTGAGAAGTGCAGCAAAACTATTGAATATAATCAGCCTTGTTTACATATTCTCAGGGTACTAGAAGAAATATTGTCATCCTTACCTCATGTCTTTTCTTGCAGTGAACCTTGTACTTTAAATATGGCTTCCAGCTAGGAGGATATCACTGTTGATACTGTGAAAAAGATACCAAATCCTGCCTCATAAAGCAAACTTTTATAAACTAAATAATCAGTGGAGACGTTGTAAAGCAAACTGAAACCGAAGGGCTGAGAGAATCTATGTCTACCACTTGTTTTGCCCTCCCCCACATACAGTGAGTTTTAACAACTGAACAGAGGCACGTGACTCCAGAAAAATACTTAATACACACAACTGTTCAGAAGACAGTAAATGTAAAGAAGTTTGATACTCAGCACTTTTACTGTATTAGTATTAGAAAAATTATATATTCTAATACAACTATATCTTTTCACATATGGCCTCATTATGATGTAAAGATGCAGGCTATGTGACAAGTACAGCCAAATATTCACACAGGACAATTAATGACACTAAAGAAAACCTGCTCCAACAAGTTCTCCACCTCGAACACTAACAGCAGAAGCACAAAACACAATCCCCACATCTTGAGTACTTGAGTACTGTTTCAGGATTACCTTTATAAACAGGCAGAAGAGAGAAAACTAGTCCAAGTCATCTTAAAGTTGTCTGGTTCTAATGACTCTCTCTCTCTCTCTCTCTCTCGCTTTGTGTGGAGCTCTCTCCAGACAGGAAGAAATGAGATGGGTGGAGACAGTGGGTGTAGAGAGAATTAACACTTGACTCCTCAGAGGCATGTCAGTATAAGATGGTGTCTCTTTTCTTTGTACTCACAGTGTCGTTCCCCGCATTAAGAAAACAAACTGTACTTCTTGGAAATTTCTTCTGTTCGTGCTCCGTACTGACTTTTTTTTTTAATTATACCTGAGAGCTATGTAAAGTTATGTGATAATTATCATAAGAGTTACTGGGGCAGGGCCACAAATTGCATCACGTTTAGTTTAATAATAATAACTAGCTTTCTGTCCATTGCTTGGAAAGTTCTATGTTTGCATTGTAATTTAATATGTATGAATCATAGTTAAATGTTTCACATAATTTACTGAAATAAAGTACGTGTGTGCTGGACATGTGCAGTATGTGCATGTCGGAATAAAAACCAGTGAGTAACTAACTAGCTGTATGTTTCTATTTTAAAGATTTGTAAGCACATATTAAAACAGCATTTGTTAGACTACAATAACAAAATGCCAAATACATTTCATAGTTCATATCTGTTAAATAAACAACACTGTGAGCATGTTGTTGTTGTCGTTTAAGTGCGCCATCATTTGGTAAAATTATGTCAATACTGCTTCGTAATAAACGTAAAACCAAACAGGACAGAGATTTTTTTTTTTGTGTGTGTGTCGTTTTTGATAATCCTATCTGGCCACCGTATGAACCTGATTGGGTGGCTCTAGGAAAAGGAAGTCAAAAAATGTAGCGTTGTTTTTCGATGCAATAAACAGATAAATCTAGATAGTTATTTTACTACAGAGTAACCTTTCTGCCGTGTCGGCACAGCGCAGACAGCGAGATAACAAACTGTGAGCGACGCTGAAATAGAAAGTTTCAGCTTTTGTAAATGTGCGGACGACAGTAACAGGCTGCATCACGCACGCATTTCCTGGTCTGTTGGACTCAGCGGAGAAATCAAAGCTGTGTGTCATTCATCAAGAAACACGCCAACCGGCAGAAATGGATCATGCACGACCGCAGAACACGCAGCAAAGGAAGGTAAAAAAATAAATAAATAATTTCCTCGGACCGAACACGTTAGAAACTGACACCGGTCGTGAGCGCCTCATGTGCTCACAGATGTCTGCTGCTGTGATGCCTTCTTCACCATTTGTCTCTGTCTTCAGTTATTACAGACTGTTCTGAATCATTAACAAAAGTCCAGGACGGGACACCAACAAAACCTGTGGTGATGTCATAGATATAAAACAAATGCAGCAATATATGTTAATAACACCACAGGAGATTCAAAAGGTGCATTTTAATCACATGAGGGCACTAATGAGGATAACACACATAACACAGTGCGGCCTACGTTTGAGCATTAAATACTTGTTTATTTCAAAAAACTAAGTTATAATGCATTTTATTTCACTACAGTTTTGCCCACAAGAGACTGCATAGTGTGAAGCGTGTTGTTGGCTATTTATATCTCTGTGTTGTTATCTAGGAAGTGTGTGGTGTATGAATACATTACTCTGTGTACTCTGAGCGTAACAATAAGCAACCAGATGTACTAGTAAATTGGATTTGCTGGGTTTCTGAACCTTGGTCTAACACTGTAAGGCTCCAGTGTGCACGCTGACAAATGCCACTTGTCTAAAAATCTGCTTTATGAGCAATTTTCCCTATCAATAATTATTACTGAATTACTAATTTCACTACAGAAACTAGTAAAAAAATGCCAACCTGAGTTTCTTGTACCCTTCTGTGACAACTTTAAAGTTTTGCCTTTATGACTACAAAATAACATAATCGTAACTGCTTCCACTCTAATAATATGGTATACCAGCTGTACTGTATCATCATTTTAACAGTGATTAACATGGTGCTTTCTCTCTGCAGGGCTACACGTTCTGGCATAAAGAACAAAGTGATGAGTCTGCTGACAAGAGGCCCACTGACAGCGCTACGTCTTGCTCTCAGGTACATCCAGTTCTCATGTCATGTCTCAGAATGACGTCACAGTATCACAGTGTTGTAAGCTGGTTTACCCCATCATTTCAGGATGAGAAGAGGCCAATCAGAAGAGTGCGAAGTCCTTCCAAACCGAGGGCATGGCTGTCCACTTCATACAAACCGAAGTTTGAAGGGCGATTGCACCGACCTCAGTGAGAATGTTGAGAATGTTTTCTCTGTCTAATAGCAACAGTCAACTTTTTTTTTTTAACTGAGTTACCTGCAAAGTACTGATGATAACATTGACGATGACTGGCACTGCTCTGAAAGCTTTTCCCCTCTGTTGATGATGCAGTTTTGCAAGGGACGACTATTCGTTCTACAAACCTGACTTTGGCAATCATAAATACCATCACTTAACCCCCCGGGGTTACTTCCACCGGAGAGATCACCCACATAAACTTTACCACGTCGCACTGAGAGCGAGGGAACGAGAGAAGGAGAAGGAGCGGTACGAACAAAGAGAGAGCGCTGATGGAAGTTCACCCCCAAAACAAAACTCCGGTAAGTAGTGTGTGAAAACAAAGATACCATACGCGCGCGCATTTCATCTCATTTGGAAAAAGTTATTTACGGCCAAAAGTTATTTAGCCTGTGGCGGTATTTAATGATTTGGGTCGGCTCCTTAGTTCCAAGTAAGAGGACACATCAGCCTAGATGGATATTTTAGACAATAGTGTGCTTCCAACTTTATGGAAACGTTTTGGGGACGATCCATCCCTGTTTTAGTTTTCTCTGATGCACAAAATAAGGAGGTAGTTATCTGAGTTTGGTGTGATTGAACTGAATTGCATTGAAGAAATGACAGGTACCAGTGCAAGATTTTCTACAGATGCATGTAATTAATGCAAATTCACACACATTATTAGCGTTGTCCTATGTTAGATGATTAGATATAATAAAAACTACTGTGAAACAGTAAGTAATCCAGTTTGAAGCTTTTTTTTGTTTTAAAGATGACATGTCATGCTGCAGGAGTTTAGCTGATTAAGATTCAAACCAGAACATTCGGGGGTTTGAGTGTAGAAAAAATCCAATTAAAGGAATTTTAACATGTTGAAAAATTGTGAGACTTTATCAAAAATATCAGAAAGAAGGTGAATTGCTGATTTTCTTTATGTATAATTGAATTGCTACCAGCTGGTTTTTGGTCTTTCGGTAAATATGGATGAGTCTAAATGCCACTTTTGGTCCCGCTGAGCCCGTGTATATCTGATTTTCATATGTTTAGTGGATGCTCAATAACTGGTCCAAAGTTAGTGAAACAAAAGTGTTTTGAAACTGCTTAAGCCTTCTTAAAGTAAAGATAAGATTTTTTTTAAGGACAAACATTTGGTGTAATTTTATTCTTCTTTTACACAGAATAGTAACAAGCACAGATGTTTCAGGTGATGCCTTCCTCAGTGTGCAGGCTCCCATGTAGACTGTGTGGTGGCACAGACAACAATAAGAACAATATAGAATATTGTAAGCAGCCAGTTCCATGAAGGGCACCTCCATGGTTCTGGAATAAGACATTCAACAGTCAAATATGGGTGTAATATTTGGGTGTGAACACATTTTTGGGCAGATTCTGTGCATTATAGTGAGTTTTATTTTCAGTCTGAAAAACATTTCGTATACAAACACACATGCCTCATACACAGTTCCAACAAAAATCTAAATATTCTGAACTACTTCTATATTACAGAATGTCAATGTTACAGTATACTGTATTTACAAAATGCTACCTCTACCAGCTTTACGGTATGTTCTTGCACTTTATGAAATGACCATTGTGTGGCAGTATAAGCAAGCAGAGGCGTTCACACAAACATTTACATGAGTACTTAGAATTACAAATATTTGCTCATCTTGGTATTTGGTGATTAGTAGGTAGTCACACTCTGGTAGCAACAAACCAGTATTACATAATGCTGATCACTAAGAAGCTTTTTCTGGACTCGATACATGGATTATGTCACCAATAAACTGATTGTAGTCAAACTGTTGTAGAGTGTATACCTCCGATTGTCTCATCTAAATTGTATAATTTAGTTAGTTACATGTAGATTTATTATATACAGTACTGTTATAGTACTTTAGAATTTTCTATGGATTTGGAAGTAAACAGGAGAGGTTTTAATCTGTCATGGTTAATTTAAAATGGTTTTTGCACAAATAATAAAGTACATGTTTCAGATTTTTGTTGATCTACTATAAAATGGTATGGTATGTTGTTGTTAAATGCCTGAGCTGTTGGTACTCTTCTTTTCCACTCAGTTACCGAAGCTGTGCGCACACTGCAGCACTGTGGAGGTGTGTGTTTGTGTATGTGTGAGTGTGGAACAGGTTTTTTGTGCCTGAGTGATGGTGCGATGATGGTGACTCATCGCTGATTTGTGTGTATATGAGAGAAAGAGAAAGAGAAAGAGAGAGAGGGTGGGGGGTGGGGGGGACTAGCCAGCACTATATAATGAACCATAACAAAGCTATGCTAGGCTTCACATCGGAACGCTGCAGTCCAATGTTGTGAGGCACATTTCCCAAATATAAGCAGATTTTGCTTAATGTGATATTGATTTAGACAGTGCTACTTTCAAAAACATGGTTTCTTTTGAGCAGAAGGCTGAAGATAGAAAGAGGGAATGATTTTGAGGCTGTAAAGATCAGTGGTGACTTTTAGATAGACCTATAGATTCTCTAGGAACCTGTAGACCTGGTAAATAAACAAAGGAGATCCTTCTAATGTGTATTAATCATTTTGTTTTAGATTTAGACATTTGTTCACTCTTGTTGTGTTGACCTTGTGGTTTGTCTGTTTTCCAGCTACTAGACCTTTCTTACCCAGGTCCACTTCCAGCAGAGACAAGGACATGCAGTTCACTGTAAGTTCACAAGCAGGCACCCTGCTATGTAGAAAATCATAATGGTCCATCCATTCCTTAAAAATGATTTGATACTGTTTATCCATCTCAAATATTAATGTTATTCAGGACAGCCCAGCCTAAATGTCTTGTAATATGATTTATGACCATTTACAATAATGGAAAACATAAAAATGAAAACATTTAAAGGTTACCAAGGAATGAAATGGCTGTTTTTCTATTTTTGCTGTGAATTATAGTTGCAACAATAAGCCAATCAGCAACATTTCTGAATCAATTAGTCAGTCAAGTAATTTTTGATAAAATTATGCCAAATATTTGCTGGTTCCAGATGTTTTGAAGTGATAATTTGCTGCTTAAATTACAGTAAATTAAATATTTTATATTGTGATTTGTATTATGAATTTTCATAGCTTTTTGTGTCTTATGAAATAATAACAGAATTGAAAGAATAATTAAAAAAACATGATTATGACATGTATTATCAGTTAAGCTGCTGACCATTTTCTCAATATCTTGTTCAGTAAACATATAGAAAATGTTGAAAAACAACTTTTCTAAAGCATATTTTGTCCACCAACATATTCACTTTAAAAATCCAAATGGATTTTCTATTGATTAACAAACCAGCCACTCCACTAACTGTACGAGTAATGTTTCTAAAACCATAAAGATAGTGTTTTTGTTTGTTCATCAGACATGAATTTGGAATAGTGGCCATAATGCACACAGCCCAGGTGCAGCAGAAATCAAATGATTGCACGGATGGCTGACCTAAACACAGCATGAAGAAGAGCAGCACATGATGAATCACTGCTGTGTAGTGCTGCAGTGATGCTAAAGTGAAGAGAGGCTTAGGAATTTTTCTAATCAGCTTTTTGTTTTTGTTGATAACTGAGATTGGACCTGCCTAAAGCTACAGATCAGTGATTAACAGCTCTGCTAATACAAGGACTAACACAAGGCAAAAACTAAAATCTCTTAAAAAAAAAAAAATCATATTAGTTGTGATTGTTTTCCTGATGCTGCTGAAGGTTTTATTCACTTCAGTAAACAGACCAATAGAAAAGCAAGTTATCATCTTATAAATCAAATTGTTGTTTGAAGTTGCAAGCTGGCAAATGTCCTTCCTGTAGCAACAGGCACTTTCTCCCACAGTATACTTATATATTAGACATAGATATTATGCTTAGTAGCACTTTGTTTGTTTGGGTCTTTAATTCTGGAGGCCAGATATACAAGTATACACTTAACCTATTGGAGACTCCAGCTGCATTGCTTTTAGTTGCCAGTTTTACAACAAAACTCCTATATTTGTGGCCCTCATGAGCATAATGTTTTTCCTTTTTTTTCCATCACTGGCTACTCTAGCATCACATCAATAAAAAGCTATAAAAGATTTGTAAACTCTCATTTATTAGAAAGTGGTACCAGTTTAACTTTAGAAATTTTGTTACTTAAAAAAAGCCCCTGTTCTCCCTCTTTTATTGTACATTTGTACATTTGTCATTGAATACATGTGCATTCAGAACAAATTCTGGATGTATACTCATTCCTCTGTTCAGCTGAAATGTGGAATTTCACTTTAGTCATCTTTGGTCATTAGCAGCCCCGTCATCATCAGTGTTTGTACCCATGTTTTCAGCCAACTGTCTTATTACTACGGTCCAACTCTGGTCTTGTTTTCTTTTGCAGATTTGTCAAAACGACAGGAACCAAAGCAGGGAGAGAGATCAGAGGGGGGCAAAAAGCAAAGAAAAGGAGAGAAGCAGAGACAGGGAGCTCCCTTCAACTGTGAGCCAGATGGTGGCACGAGACAGAGCCATCCAACAGAAGAGGAGAGAGATAGATGAGGTAGAGGAGTGTCACTACACAAACACACACACACACACATGCCAGGGGAGAAGGGATAGTTACAGACAGAAGAAGAAAGGTGGAGATAAGAGAAGCTGGTATTAGAGAAAGACTGACAGAGAAAAGATCTTATAAAGTGCTGGGAGACATTAGACATGAAAAAAAAGAGATTTGTTTGCTGAGCCTGAGGCAACTAAAATGTCATTGTCTGACAAATAAGGTCTTATTCATCGTTTGACATGATGGATGGTGTTGTTCTTTTATTTTGTTAATTGAGCAAACACACAAGGTCTGACTTGTTTACCCTGGCTCACCTGCTTCACAAGAGGCTGCAACACATGCTTTAATGCTGTCTTCAATGTGACAGACATCACATTGAGCTCTGCTCATCGACTGTGTGTTTGTGCGGGAGATGCTGTGTGTGCATTTCCACCCACATGAAGGAAAAGATGGCTCCTTGCTTTTCATATCTCTATGGTTGCAGGATTATAATGTCATTGCAAGAAAAGGCAGTCTGGTAACAGGTAGCTGATGCAACAGTCATCCACAAAATTGTGCATACAGGCACACACAATACTTGTGAACAGTCTGCGTGAGCATTTCCGCAGATTGTTAATCCATTCAGTGGTAACTGGACATGTATGAAAAGACTTTTCACCTAATTGATTTGTTCTGCTCTCTTCCCACTTTATTTTGTGTTTGTTTGTTTCCCTGCTTCTCATGCTTCGTCCACTCTCCAGGAGTTACCCTAAAACCATGGGCATATGTTTCTTTCAGGTGTACTACCAGGAATGTGAAATATTTGGCCTTGTAGCAAAGATGCTTATAGAAAAGGATCCATCCCTGGACCGTCCCATCCAGTCCTCGCTGCAGGAGAACCTCAGGGACATCGGTAAGCGCTGTGTGGAGGCCATGGAGAAATTTATAGAGGACTATGACTCCAAGGAACTGTCACTCTAATCAGACACACACTCCTGCCTGTCTTACTATTTGTTATAATTTTGTACATTCAATCTGCTGCCTGAACAAAGTCCCTTTCCTGCTTTTGATCTGAACTTTTGATGCTGCTTCTAATTTTGACACTATGATTATTAAAAATAATACACTGGTTCTACTGCTTTAAATGTCCTTATCAAGAAGTCAGAAATGTATTTTGATGCCTGACTGACATGTTTAATTTATTGTTACTTGCTTTTGCATTAAATTTTGTTTAGAGCATATTAAATATGTGATTGAATATATTTTCACTGACTCATTCATTACTAGATGGTTAAGTCAAAATCAAGTCCTTGAAGGAAATATATTCGTGTGCCAACAGGTGACTAGGACACACATTGTCGAGGGTTTATGTACTAATTCGGGATGAAGAAAAACTTCAGATTTCTTTTTATGCCAGAGACCAATGGATGCTGTGGGAAGTGAAGTATATTGGGTTAGGAAGATTAGAGATCAGTGGGTTAAGTTTGTGTGATACTGGGCCATCATACTGTGTTTGAGAATTAGCAACTCTCACATTAACATGGAAGAATTTCTATGATGATGCATCGGTATGGCTGATAGAGGCTTATTGCACATATACTAAGGGTGTAAATGCCAGGTGATAAATAAGCACAGAAATGCTGAAGATGTTTTTCAGGTTATTCAAAAACATGGAAGACTGTCAAGTTTATTTTTTAACTGTAAAATGTTGCTGCTCTGTACATATCTTGGTCATCATAAGGAGTCCTACTCACCCTGAAAAAAACATCTTCATATCTTCTGTCGTTTTGGGGGTATCTTGGAAAAAAAAGCAACCCTGGTCATAAACGATGTCAACAGGTTTATCTCAGCTTGGGCTTGGAGACTACTAATTAAAACAGAAAGGCTGAGTTATAAACAGGTGTTTTACTGGGCATGATGGGTATAATGAAAGCAGTCCAGTTGCATTATATCTTTTGAGGTTGTCTTTATGGAAGTGAATTGCTGGCATACTTCCTTAGATTAACAAATGCACCTGTGGGCAGAACTGAGGGACAGCAGACATTTTCCACAGCACATGTTTTCGTATGTTATGGTAAGGAAAATACAGGTGAAATGGCTCAAATTAAAAACCATATTCCATTTCGGTTTAGCCAGTTTTAGGATCCTGGTATTTTGCATGCTGGGCCACTGGCATGGCTTAGATGTTTTACCTGTACTCTTCTTGTTATGATTGATTAAAATTTCAGTGAAAAAGATCTACAATGTGCAATGTAATGGTGACTTTTCAGACTTCCTTTCATTTGTTTCCTCGTTTGTTTCCAGCATAAGCACAACATACTCCAAACCTGCTTAGACATTGTATACAATATCAACCGGAAAGTCAAGCTGACCAATTTGACATGACCAGCCAGAGAACTCAATGGAATATACAGATACAAATTCCTGGTTGTTCACTGAAGTACACTTTATTTTCAGTATGAGACAACAACAACAAATTAACATGCAAGTCTCCCTATCTCTACATCATGTTATACAAATAATGATTCTTTAATTACAAAATATATAAATATTTAAGACCATATGTACATTACATTTACATTACTCCATCAATTACTTTATTAAGTTTATTACTATATATACATTTAAAAGGTATTATTCTTTAATATTATTATAATTATTATTTGGATTATTATTATTATTATTATTGTTAGCATTAATTTATTCTTCTTCTTCTTAATTATCTATAGGTAACTTTCAAAAAACAAAGCATGTTGCAGAAGAGAAAACAGGACCATACCTGACGTTACTGTGCCTGAATGGTCAAGGAGCAGAGGCTGTCTGGCGCTCTGTCCTTGGTAAAGCATGGAGAGTCGGCTATGTAGAGCACAAGGTTCAGACTATTTGTACAAGGTGATAACAGGGCTAGCGAGCCAACACTATATTCCAGCAGCATTTGGATTCCACTGAGGTAAACAATAACATAGCTTGGAATCTAGCACGTAGCTTTCACTATCCCAACACAATTTCTGGTTTGTCCACAAAGAATAAGTTTTACTGCCCAGGGCTTTGATCACTGAGCTGCAACATGAACAGTCAGATCACTGCAGTTTGACCAGTGTTACTTCCCTTTTCAAAGTGTAAAGGAAATGTTCAATCTCTCTGTAACAAGGACACGCGCACAGACACGCACATACATCATGTTATTTACCTTGACCACAGTATATTTTGTAGTCAAATTCATCACTTCCTGGTTTCCTGGTACCATCAGTAGAGTTGATTTCCATCATTGTAAACATTTCTGTTGTGTAAGCCAGCTGAGCTTCCTCTCATGATTAGATCATTCTGTGTAGGTGTACACAAACACTACCCGGTGTAGAGTTGTGTAAGCTCACAAGCACAAAAAATAGGCCTTCTCTCTTTAACCTCAAAACACACACACACACACACACACACACTCTATTCACTCTTACTGTCAACTATCTCACTCTCACCTTCCCACTCCCTCTGTTCCTCCTCTGTTGCTTTAACTGTATCCTTACCTCTCTCTCTGTCTATCTTTCACTCTCCTGCTCATCCCTCACCATCTTTTTGCTCTACATCTAGGAAATTATGCAGTTTTTGCTCTTCCTCCTCTGGCGAGTGTGCAGTTGGCCATGAATCGGTCCATGCATTGGTCCATGATGGCCACCCATCCCAGAGGGGCTGTAGCGATGGCGCAGATCCTCATTGTTGAGGTAGCACAGCTGCACGGGCCGAGGGATTGGTTCACCCAGGAAATAAGCCTCATCTCCCTCTGACTCGGAGGAAGATGAGCAGCTAGAGCACCAGGGGTCAGCAGCCTCCATGTACCCGTCACCCCAGCACGGCCCACCCAGCCCCACAGGTTGCCATCCAGCATTCTGCAGGGTGAGATCAGAAGTGGTGCGGGGGCAGGGTCGGTGGGACTGCTGTCTATACCCACCTGGGTCCAGACCATACAACTCCCGAGCAGCATGACCAGAGGGGAAGCGATCATAATCCTCTTGAACGCGGCGGTAGGGCAGCTCCACCATCTGAGTGGGCCGGTCTGCCACCAGGTGCAAGGCGTTGTCGGAGCGAGAACGGCGAGAGCGTTTGTGGTGGCGACCACTGCGATGCTGCCCATTACCATGGTTTCCATGATGGTGTTTGCGGCGTCTTGGTTGCGGCTGCTGTTGTTGTGACACGGGTTCCTGCCCGTTTATGCGTCTGCGGGGCATTCTGTCGCTCATAGGAGCCATTCGCAGGTTTCCACTACTGCCCATCACCCCAACGCGACTTTTGCTGTCGAACCCCAGTGGCTGTGAACCATCCCAGTACTGCAGCGGGTAGCCAGCTCTCAATGGAGTATACATGTTGTTGTTGTAGGGGCGAGAGGAGGATAGTGATTCTGTACTGTGGAACTGGACTGAGGAGCTGAGGGTGCCCATGTTGCTCTTTTCAGACACGTTCACACCCGAATCCTTACTTAGATCAGGCATGGAGAACCTAGACAAGTGCTCCTGACGCTTACTGACCCCATCCAGAGAGTTACCTGTTAAAATCATAAATCATGTGTCACATACATAAATCATTTGTCACATTTTCATCAATTGCTACTATATCATAGTATGTTGTTCATATCATTATACCTGTAGCATTGGACATGGTGAGGGAGTCCACAGATCCACGAGGTGTTTGTTCTAGAGGAGTGAGAGGCTCGTTGAAGCTCATGGCATTGATGGGGTTCCTCCTGGTCAGTGGGGGTCTGCTGTCTCTCTGGAATCCGTGTAGGCTGATACTCCTCTTGTCAGAGAAGCCCTGGTTCTGGCTGGACATCTCATTGAAGCTCATCTGGGTACGTAGCTTGTTGGGCCTAAACTCATCCTGGCTGTGGTGGATCCAGTTTTCATTAAAGGAGTGGCCCCTCAGAGCAGCCATAGGGGTCCTCTTGGTATTGCCTTGTTCCTTCCCCCAGGAATCAGGCCTCTTTCCTGGGTTGGCAGGATTCTGGCCTGGAGGATGAGCATTTGCATTGGGATTGTAGCCCTGTCTGGGGTTACACTGACCCAGCAAATGTATAGGTGTAGGGGTAGGAGAGGGGTCCCGCTGTGGGCCCTCATAGGCAGCTGGAACGTAGGGCTCATCCCGGCTCATCCACACCTGGTTAAGGCTCGGGGCACGGCTTGGAGTGCGGCTGGGTGTACGGTTAGGTGTCCTGCTTGGGGTCTGGCTAGATGAAAGGCTTAAACGGTCCATCTGAACAGAAAGAGGATCAATTTCAGCAGACAGGCGGTCAGGCATGGGTGGAGGAGCTGACTGGCGGGTCTCAGCACTGCGCCGCTCTTGCTCAGCATTTCTGCGCTCCTTTTTCCCAATCTTCATGCTGTGGCGGGATTCACGAGAACGGGCACTTTGGAAGGCTGAATCTGAGGAGTCAGATTCATCTGGATCCTGATTGAGTCAAATTAAACATATTTGTACAATTATTTAACTGATAGTAGAAAAAATCAGGGAATAATCTGTAAGTTAAATAAAAATGTCCTAAAAATATGAATAAAATATAGATCCTCTTACCTGTCCAGCACTGCAGGATCGTGAGCAGAAGATTTGCCCTTGCTTTGGCAAAAAGGGGCGGCCCAGCAGAGAGCGCTTGCAATGGGCACAGCAAAAACATTCCTCAGTTGCGTGCCAGTGCTGCCCATCGTACGTCATCTGGCCTTGGTCAATTCCTTTAGTAAGATGGACAAAACATAATTTTGACACATATCAGAATCAAGTTTACTAGTAAATACGCTGGGTGTCTAGCTTAAGCTGCATAAAAATGGTAATGTGATGGCAGCTATCTCCAACACTGCTGTTAAATGGCTGCTGCTAATGAACACAGGCCATAGTCTGATTTTAGCCAGTAGATTAAATTCATTTTTGCCAGATTTACCTCTCCGGGCTGAAATGGAGTAAAAAGACATTTGTGATTCTTTGCCCATACCTTATCACTCGATTTGTAAGATAGCACAAATACATTTCCAGTGCTGCACCCCAGCTAGGGAAAGTAATCATCTTTCACAACTCCCATCTGGATACAACATGGAAGCATCCTTTGTAACACACTCTTTCACTGTTACTGGAGCTGGTGATAATAACCATCCACATCTCACTGCACCGACTCCGCCTCTCCACAGCTGTGGCACACAAGGCTCACAGAGCTGAAAACACCCACACTTCCAATAAATGGCTGTCAGAGGTTTTCTTTATATGATGTTATGTGAGCGTAAGAAAAACATGTCCATGTGTTTTGGTAACTGTTCATACACTATCAGTCAAAGGTTTGGACACACATGCAAATGACCATGTTTGTGAAAGAAAAGCAGATTTTATAACATCACATTGATCAGAAATACAGTGTAGACATTATTAAC
>JAUMHL010000028.1:17259460-17275191 GCA_032362345.1 Sandelia bainsii | reverse complement strand
TGTAATACCTGTCTGAATCCTGACTCGTTCTGTTCCTGGCAGCTGACAGAGGAGGCAGGTGAAACAAAACAAAGCTCAGGACAGACAGTTAGCCAGGACTTCTCATACCAGTTTCTGGAGAAAGACCCATTGTAATTTATCCCTCTGTCTTCTGTTAGTTATTTGATTTTGATGTCCGGCTGGTGAGGTCCAGAATCTTTAATCCTCTTCTGTAGAACGGTTCAGTCTTTAGCACCTGAATTTGTGTTATCCATGTCAAAAAAAATCCTCGTCCAACTGACTGTAAACAAAACACAAGCTCCGCGGTGAATTTCAGGGTCTGGAGCTGAGACGTCAGTCTTGTGGGCGGGCTTTGGGCGCAAGATTTTGCGCCCCAAGGTTCTCCAATACTTTGTATTGGAGGGGGTTCCAGTGCGCATGCACCAGTTATAGCGTGGGTCTACGGTAAAGATTTTTGCGCCCCAAAGGAACAGGAAATACGTCACTCGACCGTTTGGTCGCGGTAAACGAGTGAGAGAACATTTTTTAACTACACATGGATGCAGATTATACACTGTACTCACGGTCTGTATAATGTATAGATCATTTATTTAAATTTTAAT
Organism: Sandelia bainsii; assembly: GCA_032362345.1. Lineage (NCBI taxonomy): Eukaryota > Metazoa > Chordata > Actinopteri > Anabantiformes > Anabantidae > Sandelia > Sandelia bainsii. Next base: position 17,274,589 of record JAUMHL010000028.1, on the reverse strand, counting down.
GTTTTTCTAAAATTATTTTATATGCTTTCTATCTTCTCCTTCTTCATGTGAGACAGGTGGGGCGGCGCCCCAGCGCCCTCTATTGACGAGCTGCCACTGCTCAATTCAGAATTGAGAAAGCCCTCTGGAATGGAGGGTGAAACGTCTTCAAGGAACTAAAACAAATCCAGTTGCCACTGAAAAACCTTTTTTGGGTCTTTTTTCCATTCATCACTGCCAGAAACTATTTTGAGTTAGTGTTATAAAGTGTTATATTTACAGTTACTCTTCCACTCTTTTGTGGAAACAACCTGCTATGTTCGAACCATTTGATACTTATATATTATCATCACAATCAATCGATAGCTTTAGTTTGGGAACACAGACTTTGTTTAGTTACTTAGACATTTAATGATTTGATGGTAAAAAATTATGATTTTAATGCACCATGCACAGTGACTCGAATATGGAGGAGAAGACGACTCATCCAAACTGTACCTCGGTGAGGCAGCAGTCAGCCAACTGTAGGTCAGTTGGAAAAACTCTCCAAGTTGCCTTGGCAACCGATTGGTGTGCAAAGTCTTGAACACCCATTTACTAGTGTCTGAAGAAATGTAAGATTTTTATTGATTTCACAATAAAGTACAAGTAGAGAGAGAGCAATAATATTTTGACCATAGTGTTTGTTAGGAAGAATGAAGCTTTCTCTGTATTTTTCTTACATACTATGTTATATGATACATAATGTTTGATATGTATTGTGTCTTACAGATCATAAATCATCACTAAATTCAAGTTCATAATTTGCGTCTCCTTCAGTTAGATCCAATTAGCAGTGTCTTAATTTACACATAAATTAACTGGGATTAATCAACAACTCTGTGCCAAAGGAGAGAAGATCCTCATAACAAACTGGGTAATTTTGAGAACAAAGAGAAGAGCCTCTGCGTATAAAATCACAATAGCTCAGATTTCAGTGAGAGAAAATACTCTTAAATACATACGGTATCTGAAAACAGAAGGAGAGAGGGAAAAAAACTGAGAAACAATAGATAGAGGGCTATAGATGCACTGTTAAGAGCAACGCTTTTCCTTTTTCACGTGTCATGCTTCACCCACCTCCCTGCTTCCTCCTCCCATCCTCATGTGCCTCTGACAGGCTCTGTGTGGGTGTGCACAAGAGAAAGAGAAGGAGAGGGAGTGATGGAGAGAAAAAGCTCTTATTTATGTAAAAGCTGACATGAGAGGAGGTGCTCAGCTGAAGCACAGAGCCTGACCAAGGCTCTATTAACTCTTTACAGTGAGAGTAATACTAATCACAAACAACTATACACTCTCCATCACAGCAGAAATTACAGCAGAAACTTTTAATCTCCTTATCTATTACCAGTGTGCAGTATGCCAGCAGCAATTACAATTCCCCTTCTTAAATAAATGCCTGCCTCTGTACATGTACAATTTCCCTCTTTAAAACACACAAAAATGAAGCAGACGTGTGTTCGTTATGCTTTATATATATATAATCCAATCAACAAGATCAACTAGAGCTTTGAATTTAATGATATCGTCATATCTTAAATTAGATGCTCATCAGTATATTGCGCCATATGAAAATCTGGTGAAGAGAAGAACCGATACATTCAATGTCAAAGACACAAAAGTTGAACAAAAGAGGATACTAATTGTCTCAACAGGTTGTTGTTTGTCAGCTAATTTAGGTAATTATTTCATTATAAGCAAACACTGTGTGGAATTATTATTCCAGCATATAATAATTCATGATCCTTTGACGCTGTTGCAGACACAAAAGGATTTAAGAATGCTGTTTACCATTTACTCATTGCATGAAACAACTAAAAGCAGATGCGACAGATTCATGTCCTCTTTACTGGTAATGGCAGCACTTTACCACTTTCAACTACATCAGGCTCAGCACATCCGATGAAATATTAGCGTACAGTGGGAGGTTTGAAGATTTTCTCCTCAATGCACTTTCAGAACATACTGTATACTCCTAATTTTAAAGAAGTAGTAGTGGTTCAGTGTGCACCCAGGCCTCTTCTGTAAAACATCAAACACTACAATACAATATGTCCCTGGGAGAACTGTGGGACACAAATACATTACGGGACAGAGTAGATAAAGTAAAGATCAATAACTGAAAAGCTGAAATGCAAATTTTTTAGGGTAAACATGCTCAGGCAGAGGATGGATGTTTTTGATGTCTTGTGAAAAGTCCCATGTAATGTATCTTGTCATCAGCCAGGCCTCATTCATTTTTCAGATACTGCTAAGGCAACATAATTATCCAGAGATACCAAGAGAGGAATCAAAATGCAAAACTGAGACTACAAGACAAAACCAATACAAAATCAGCAGCTTACATCTGGCAACGTTTGTTCAGTTGTTGTACAAATTTGCCTTGTAATACACAACTGAGAAAGCTCTATGTTATTATCTTTCTAGTGAAGACATGCTTCTCTCTGCCAATTCAACATGCATGATGGGATAAGTATTCAACAACTGCGCCTCTTTCTGTCACAAAATTTCTTCTAATCATTCTTAGTAAACTTCTAATGGTAATTATCTGCATAAGTGCCTTTTACATCACGACAACCTGGAGGTGTTTCGAAGCAGAACAAGAGGATTTGGATATTTATCAGATCATCCTTTTGCTTTTATAAAACAAAAAGGTAGATTAAATAGATATGCTTTGATAATATGAAAATACATCGTCCTCAGCTCCCGGGGCTACACTACGAAGCTAATTTGTTGGCTCATCTCATTCCTCACTTACATAATCGACTGATATAATCAATTTTATGGGACAACAGATGGATGAAATCTGGTATCATCTTCTTCACTTCAGCCGGTTTCCTGATGAAAATTGCTTTTAGCACAGGTACTGACATTCTGGGCTGAGAAAAGTACAGTGACAAATATTGAATAAAAAAATTGATAATATTCCTGTTGAAACAAGTGACGTCCTTTCACAAACATTTAAATGCATTCTCACAGATTCACTGTACCACAACAAAGCACTGTGGGCAGGACTGAATCAGTAACCTACTGCTCTACTAATGCTGGTGTGTAAGCCTCCCTGCTGGACTTACAACGGCCCAAAATGTCAACCCTCGGCCTCTTTCCCCTCCCCTGCTGAACTCACGGTTATTGCTGATTAATAATACAAGGCTTAAGACACACATACACAACAGACTTCCTACACACACCCACTCCTCCCTGTCCTCTAACTTCCAGCATTTCTAGTGCGTCCCACAATGATACGGGAATTATCTCATGCAGTGGGGAACAAATTTGCCAGAACACAGTAACCTTCCCTACAGGAAAATGGCACGGGAACCGGTCGCTATGGAGTCAGGCTGGTTGAGTAAATACAGTAACCTGTGCCCAACACTCACAACAATCAAAGGGAAAAACTCAGAACAGCGTGGCAACTGAGCAAGAGGCTCAACAGGAAATATATTATTCATTCATCTAAATGTAGGAATCCAGATGCGGGAGCTGCCAAAATAGTTTGCGTGTGTGTACTTGAGGAGAATTGACCGCACAACCGCAGACAAGAGATTTTTTTTTGTCAGATTAGTTCTCACTGCAAATTTAAAATGCAATGTTTCAAGCAAATTCAGTGTCCTTCAATCCTCCATCTTGTTCCTTAATCTTATTGTGCATAGAAGAGGAGGTGTGTGTTCAATGGCTCTCTGAGGGCTGTGTGAAAAATCTTTTTTCAAGGACACAATCATAAAAACAGCCAATACACTCTTCATATTTACTGTCAGAAGCTGGGAATTGTTTCCCTCCCAGATTCTGATTTTAACCACACAACTGTTAACCGATCGGCTCTGATTGGCTGTCAATACACCATCAAAACCAAAATTATGTAACCCTTCATTTCAAAAACAAACAGCTCTCTTGTAGCACCAATCAGCTCATAATCCAGTTATGAGGATTAAATTCTTACTGCAGCTTATTTGGATCAAGACTACAAGAAATTAATTGAAAGGGGTTGACCCTATAGGAATAAAGCTTGGTGGTTCAGCTGGCAGAACAGACTGAGAAAAGCTGAGTGGGTGACAATGTTGGTGATATAATTGGGAACATAACACACACTGAAATTGGCCGTCAGCATTACTAACAGTGTTGTCATCAAAGGACATAATTTTCATGTGCTAGTGCTGTGTATCCTGAAAGTACAGACAAATAAATGAAAATGCTTAAATCAAACCAATTACAGCACACACACACATACACATACATACGACACACACTACTGTTCATGTCCCTGATGAGCTAATTGCTAGAGGTGTGTTCCTGAAATCTAAAGTAGGGCTCTCTTACCTACAGATGCACAGATTTTCACAAGGACCTGAAAAGCTGTAATTAAAGGGTGACACATTTCTGCTCCTCTCCCACTGTGTGTGGGATGGCCTGAAATAGAATTGCAGGGTTTCAACAGTCCAATTGCACTCTACACTGCCGCACAGGCACAATCCTGCAACTCAGTGAGGGAAATGGATACTGCCTGTGTTCATGAGCATTCCCATCTTTGTGGTAATTTTACCAAATGATTTGACAGACAGGTGTGATGACAGTGAAGGCTGAGGAGCAGTGGGCTGCACAGGAGAGTGACTCTGTCTAAAATGGCAACACACACAAACACACACAGTGGATCAGTTTTCCAGACTAAGCCTGTGACCTGTGTGATGAGTACAGCTGGCTGGGCAATGGTGCATGTTCTCCCTCGACTGCTGCTGTTGGTGATTCACAAACTGAGACCAACTCCTGTTGTGTGATGCCATTTACATCATTTGCCAGAGGCTGTAAGGTTTAATATGGGGCCATTATTATTCCACAGGGCTTTGTGTTGGGGAGTAGGGTTACATGTGCTATATCTGTGCAGTCATGTATTTATTTGTCTGTGCTCGTGTGTGTGTGAGAGAGAGAGAGCGTGAAAGGGAGAGAAAGAGTCTGTTGCTATGCATTTTTACACGTCCTCCCACTGCTATCTTCACATGAAACATCATGGCAGTGACAAATTGAACACCTAAAGCTGAGCCATTTTCCTGGGCACAATTTAGCAGGAAAGCACAGAAAGCCTTTGTGTAGCATCAGAGGTCGGGCACACTCCTGAGTCGTCTTGATACTGTGAGGGAAAAGCGCTTGAACCCCCCTAAAGTGCTTGTTGTTTTGCTCCATTACTTTGATGGATTCCAGTGCTAGAGCAATGGGGAAAGACGCTACTGTATTTTAGTTGAACCAAAGGACCGTGTTACTTTCACAGTTTAACCTGTAGTGAAGAGTCCTGCTATATAGGTTATTATGTAACTTTAGAGTTACGTAATGGCTCAGAAACTAGGTGCATATTTGACAGAATTTTCCCACTTACTTTAAATAAAGTAACGTGGGGTTTCCATGAAGACACCACTAAACAATGTCTCGAGTTTTTATGATCAAGTTCTATAAATTAACTGAAAAAAAACAACATGTCAGCTGGCAGACTTTCTGGAAATTTTTAAATTATCTGTCTGCAAAATAAATGACTGGTATGCAAATAGTAAGAGGTGCTAATTAATTGGATGGTGCTAATTAAACCAAAGGTTTAATGCGGTTATGATTGGTCACGGTCATGACAAAAAATATGGTGCCTTGGTAGGAAATGGAAAACAAACAGCAGTCCTACCTTGCTACAGTCAAACACTAAAGTCAAACACAACTATTTCTCTTCACCATTACTGTTGCTCTAAAGCAACATCACCTGATTTCCACCTTTGCTCCAGTCATAATTCCTTCAGCCACTAGAGGAATTTGCTTGACTGATGCTGTCATCCTCACAGGATTAGTCTAAATGCTGAAGATGCATATATTTAGACTAATTTACATTAAAATGAGCCAGTATAATTCTGGTTGATCTTAATAAGTAATTACATTATGTTGATAGCAAATAGAATCGCGTCAATGTTACTACAATGTGACCTACAGCTATGCTCATGGGTTACATCGATCAATTGCAATTACACACATGAAACACTAGTATTCACTCACACCTGCTGTGATTAATTATAGAAGAGGTCATTTATTTAGGACTGAGTAAGTAAAGAAAGCCCTTTCTTTTCTGACATCTATGACTGATAATAACGTGGCTTCAATGTGACAGCACTGTGTGGATTTCACATCTCAGCACTTTCTTCACAAATAATGTTATAAATATATTTCCATAATCTCTCGTTTACTGGCAGTGAACTAGCCACAAACGCAGAATCAACGCAGAAGGGCTGACAAATGTGTGGATGCTGCCATATGGGAAGCATTTACTGCTCTCCATGCATGTGTAAAATGTTGTGCATATGAAAGGGACATCTTCCGGTATTCAGTCTGGAGATGAGTTTATTGAGCCCTTTAACAATGTTTTGAGCTGCTCTGTAGCACAATTAAATAGGAGTGGGACACTGGATAATGGAGGAAGTATTTACACTTTTTTCTAAGAAACAGCAAATTGGTTCAAAAGGACTTGGACTGAGCTGGGTCCTGCATTAAATATTGTCATCATTGTGCTGTGGTCAAAAAGTGCAAAACATACAGTTGCTCAATGTGCAGTGAAAAAATGGTGTGAATCAAGAGAGAAGTTGAGGAATCTGTTTTGGCACTGAAACCTTGTGTTAAAATAAAGGGACTCCAAATCTGACTACAGTTTGTGAAGTTGAGTACCAAACCAAAAAGCGTGGAGAGTAGCCACTGAAGGCATGATTCATTTGACAACCTCCGTCATTGTTGTAGCCTTTTTGAAAACCAGTGCTTTTGTGCAGCAACGCAATCAACAATGCACATGTAATGACTCACAACAGAGTTGTTCCTAAATGAACAAAGAAACATAAATTGACTGTGAGAGTACAAAAGAAGCAGACAATGAGATGGGACAAATCGATCAGATTTCAATAGATCAAGTCAAAATCAGACTAAGATTCTGAAAAGAACAAATCTGTGTATGTATGTGATGGTCTTAAGCTGCTACAGGTGTTCCCACTGAACCTCTGTGAATCACTTACACCTCCCCGAATGGAAAACCGGAATTACAGGCTGAGAAGAAAATTATATTGGGCAGTTACCAGTAGGAGTATGATTACATGTACACAGGTGGGTGACACCATTATCTCTGATAGAGGCTTTTTTACTGGCTTCTGACCCTAACCGCGCTGCAATGGGATGCTGCGAAAAAGTTCACTAGAGTTCACCAAGACAAACACCAGCTTGTCTGAAAAATGCATTCATTCATAATAGAAAGTCATGATAATGCAACAAGTGGAAAAAAGGCCAATTCTGTGTCTGTGTCGTTACCATTAGTCTAAAAGTCATTCAGCTAACTGCTCAAAGATGTAGACATTATCACAAAACATAATTAACTAATGAGAAAGACCTGGTGGCCATTAGCAGTGAGTCTGTGCAGCTGAAGGGCAATGACAAGATGTGGCACCTAAATGGGTTACAGCTCAGCACCAGGGACAATCTGTGTGTGTGTGTGTGTGTGTGTGTGTGTGTGTGTGTGTGTGTAGTGGGCTGAGTCAGGGTGGGATAAGAGGAACAATTATGATACCCACTCATTTTGTGATAAGAGCTGCATCTAAGCTGGAAAGAGAAATAAATATATTAAGTAGCTTAATAGAGGGCAGATAACTGAATGAGATTTGGTAAAAAAAAGACAGAAAGTGAGATGGAGATTATATGGAGCTACATAAAAAGGATAAATGGATAACAATGGAGGTAAGGAGACACAAGGTCCAAGGGGAAAAGGTCTGCTCCTGACTGAAATAGAGACGAATCCGCCTCGACGTTGACAGGTTTCAAATTTAAGAGCAACTTCAAAGCTGTCAATCTGTCTGGGAGAAAAAAAAACAGCAAGGGGTCTAGCAGAGTTTATACTTCAAAGGTTACAGAGATAGTTAAGAAATATTTCACTTTAATATAGTCTTACAGATGTTCAAGCTAATTACACATGCTACTGTATAACCTCAGCTTGAGATGTCAATATCTGGCATTTTAGGAACCTGACAACCAGTTGCAACCTACTATGGATATTGCTGTTTAATATTCTAAGACTTATAATGCATCCATATTATGGCTGTTATTCACTTATTTGGGATATGTAATGAACTGCTTTTTGTGCTTGTGCTTTGTGTAATTTTCCAACGATTTTGATACTGAATTTAAAGATTGGTGTGTTCAGTCGCAGTGATCAAGTCATCAATTTGATTTCTGTGGTCCACTGATTGGATAATGCGTATACTGCATCTGAAGGTGGAATGATGTGATGTTTCCTGAACTACCTGATTAAGGTCAAACAGGCTGAAATGTTGTAAATTAAGGATTAAGAATTACAGTATAAGAGAAACAGTCATATTTTTGTTTGGGTGTTTTTTGTGTTGCATATTCAGGTGTGAGATGTTGTCAGATTTATTTCGGTGTTGAATGGTTAAAAAATAAAGCTAAAAAATACAACAAACTTCTCTGGTCATAGATAGAGAACATTTAATTTCAGCCTTGACAATTTCTTGTCAGAAAACAACGCTGAAGGTGTCAGTAGATTGGTTAAACTGTTAAACAAATTTCCTTAGTAGTTAAAGACACAATAACCAAATAACAAACTCATATCTGAAGGTGTAATATAGTATCCTGAGCTTATTGAGATTCATTAGAACCTAACTGGTTTTTAACAGCGAACTCGTTGTCCACAGGCATTGAATCTAATATAACATCTGTTCCTATAAGATTACACACAAAATGGAAAGCTCTGTACACGGTGTTGGATTAACAAGAGCTATTAAATCATGTCTGTTAAAAGAGGAGGAGGTACTTAGCTTCTCCATAGCCATTATTGGATGATGTAGAGCTTGGCTGAGCGACGCTCTGCTCAGGCCATGCATGACACTGTGAGCACAGAAGAAGGGTGTGGGGGGTGTGGAGGGGGCGGGGTGGGTGACATCCCGCTGTTGGAAAAATCATTAGCTGAAACCTCAAATTCAATAACCTCTGTGGCACGGGATCTCCCCTGATGGTCCTTCAGAGGAATTTGTGACCAAAATAACTCCCATAACACCCCCACTTTTGTGAACTCTCCTGCCAGATGAGAGGGCAGGCATGAGCAGCCACCATCGACGGGAACAACAAAATCAGAAATACTCAGTGAAACACTGAGGGAGCCAACAGGGAGCGGTGAAAGTAAACAAATACAAATCAAGCCTAAAATGAGGGGGACGTGATTTGTTGTGGCACAGGTGACCACACAGCAGGGCACAACACACAACTCACACACAAACGGTACACACGTTTTACACAGCCAGCATAGGAAGAAATAAAGGTACTTTCATTACAAGTAATCATTATCAGTAAACTGCTTTCTGATATATTATTATTTATGGCATTATGAGAATTTTTACCAACGTAAGCATCATTTTACTGTTAGCTGAGATGAAACTAAACTACTTTGTATACTGTTTGTTTGTAGAGATAAAGTTCAAAAGACAAATCTGACAGGCCATGACATGATTAGTGGTACAAAAGGGAAGAAAAATAAAGGTTTACGTAGACAAATATAGGTATTTATATTTCTTTATTTTTTACTTTTTTTTAACATTTTCTGAAATATTGGAGTTTAGAGTTTAAAATGTCCCTTTGTTTACATGGCAAGGGACAGCTTTTTTTTTTTTTTTTTTAAAGGGCCACAAGCCAAAAACATTAGGAAGAGACTGTATTTCATAAGCTTGTGTATTTTTGTGTGTAAGGTCTGAAAAACGGAACTGTAGTACCTCTAAATTATTGCAAAGACCAGTGCTATAGTAAATGTTCTTAGTTAATTTCCGTTGCTATATATCTCCCTTAAGTGCCTAATTTTCCACTAAACTTGTCCTTTACAGAAAAAAATCTGATAAAATTAAATAAAAATAGTGAGCAAAGATGGTTGTGTGCATGAAGACAAAAAGAAAGTCAGAGAAGGAGAGGCAGGGGAGCACTTTTCTGTACTCTTGGCTTCTGGGGAGCCCAAAGGTACTGCTGGTATGCCATGGGCTAAGACAAGAGGATCAACAGTGATCTTATTCTGCTTGATGAGGGAGCTGATGAGAGGCAGGTGGTGCAGCCATGGAGGAGATCTGTTGGTTTGAAGTATTTGAGTGTGTGGTTTTCTCAGAAGAGGTGTAATAGTTAACAGCTTTGCCTGCATCACATTTTCATCTTGTCAGAGCCTTTTGGAGTGACGCAGAGCTCATAAGAGGAAACCAAAGAATTTGGTCTGTTAAGTGATTTCACTGCAGCCTCGTGGGGAAGGAAGATTTAATGGCTCTAAACAGGCACTATTAACTTTTCCTACATGATCTCTAGGGTGTAGAGGTGTTTTAACATTTACATACATAATACAAATTGTCTTGTTAGGAAAATTAAAGGAAAAAAATTAAATCAACTCAAATTATGAATCACAGTGCCTGTAACTATTTCCATGAAAGGGATGATGATTCTGAGGGTGAATTGTACTATTTTTTTTGAATATTCTTTATGAATGCTACTTTGATCCACACCGAATTATCTCAACAATTATCTGGAGGATTGCTGTGACTGTTTGGACTGAGATTCATGGTCCTCAGTGGATGAACTGTGGTAACTTTAATCCCTTCACATTTCATATACTGTAGTACCATCATCAAAACAATCTTTTAAATATGGTGTATAAACAGATATAGTTACTATTTAGTGCTATTTAGCAAATGCTAACCATCAGCATGTTAGCACAATATTGTTGTATTTTAGGTCAAAGTATTCTGTTCCTAAGTAACTTGCTTTTCAGTAACTGGTCATGTAGTTTAGGGCTACTACACATATGGTGTCCCTCTCACCCTCTCAACAGACACGACTAGCTTGAGAGGGTTTCTGCAAGAATATCAACCTCTGCAGGAGCACTCGAAGCAGCACTAGCCCCTCCGCTCATGGCCACCACGGCAGTGCTTAGCATTATCCAGCAGCACTGGCATTAGGAGTGACCCTACTCTCGCAAAAAGTGTTTTTCTGCGAGACTAGGGTCTCATTTGAGGAGACAGATGTAACTGTGAAAAACATAACTTTTCAATTTTGATTGAAAATATTGCATATATATTATAATGCAAGTAAAAGCAATCTAATGTAGCATGAAATCATCTATAAAAATGTAGGGCTATACAGTACTATACCAATCAAAAGTTTGTGGGTCACTTAGAAATGTCCTTGTTTTTGATAGAAAATCAGATTTTAAAACATCAAATTGAACATAAATATAGGCATTGCTAATGTTATGAAATAACTATTGCAGGTGGAAATTGCTGTTTAAAAAAAAATTGAATATCTACCATTATCAGCAAAAAGTAGTCCTGTGTTCCAGTTGTTCCAATGGCACATTGTGTTTGCAGTTTTTCAATTTAAAAGGCTAAATGATCATTAAAAATCCATTATGCAAATATGTTAGCACAGCTGAAAACATGTATGTTTTCATGGAAAACAAAGCAATTTCTAAGTAAGTTTTGAGTGGTAGTGTAAATTTGTGCTTTTGTCTTTATGTTCTTCTATTTTGACAGTCAAGACAGGCCTTGAAGATTTGGTATCTTTTTCAGCTCATTATTTATGCGTCCTTGTCCTTTAGTTTCTCTGTGACTTGAAAAATAATTAAGGTCTGCCATCTATTGGTCAAAATATCTTTTTGAGTCAACAAAGAGAAAGACCCCTTACAGAAAAGCTTAGAACGATAAGTAAATGCATTTTAAACCTTCTCTAAAAAAAAGTCAATTTTCCTTATAAACACTACAATGAGTCTATAAAGTAGACAACACTTCACTGTAACTGCCCGTTTTAGCACTTAAATTATAGTTAAATAAATTATGAATAAAGTGTTAAAAACGTCTCTTTAAAAATAAAATCATCCTACTGTGATTGATCATATACATTAGAAAGGGCTTAATTTTCTTTTAGAAGCTTGAAAACAAGAGAAGAGTTCTCATGAATTTAAGTTCATTTGTATAATAGCATTATACAATTATACAGTACATACTATACATGTTGAATTGGCATCAGATGGAAAGAGCTCTGTCTCAACAGGGTTTATCCATAAAAGATTGAGGGAGTAAACTCATTTTTCCTACTTTCCTAAGTAGCAGCATACCATCTACAATCATGAATGAGTGCATGCATCAATTCCTTGCATCAACTAATGTTGATTATATTTTTTTTCCTTAGGTATTTATGTGCAGCTGTGAGTTTTTGCATGTGTGAGCATGCTGTATTGTGTGTGTGTACATGGATGAGTGAGAGAATGCCATTTCAGAAGCCCAGTAATGATGCCATTAGTATGAGGATGGAGTGAGTACTAAACCTCAGGGCCAAACAGCACCATAGATGATTCCCCTAGAGTTAACTTTTCTCTTGTTCATCAGTCAAGCCAAACTAGCACCACAATCAGCACCAACAACACCAGCAGCAGCATTTACATCATGCTGCCACTCTCCCCTGGCAATAATCCATACACCTGCACTCTGGCTGCAGCTTTCATTTGTCACTGTTTCTCTCTTCTCCTCAACTCCTCCCTGGATATAACTTTTAATTTTAGGGAAACAGTTCTTTCTCTGACTAAGCACAGGCTGCATATTGCTCTCTTAGTGATCCCAATCGTAAGCCAGTCAGCACTTTCTAGGATTCACAGTGATTGGGTGGAAACTGCTGAGATGCAGTGCCACATCTCTGAAGAAATGTACTGTGATGAATCGAGTTTAAACCCAAAGCTTTATGAATCTCTCAGCCAGTGTGTGTTTCTCCTCCTCCTGTTCACCTCCTTTCTTTTCTTCATCCAACAAAAATGTGTGGGGGCCATTTTGAACTAGAGGTCTCACAACTGTCAAAGGGACCGGCCAATACGAGAGCAGATGAGCAGATGGCAGCAAGAGTGGGCCCCAGATGGGAATTTTTGGCCAGAACAGCGAGATTGGTGCAGAAACACCCTGACGCTAAGTGCCGAGGAATCTTTAAACAACCAAAGTGAGTCAGCATGTTGGTGTTGATGAGTCCTGCATAATGTCGCAGACAGGACCCTGACATGGCTTTGGGAACAATTATAGAACTTTGCTATATTCGAGTCACAGTACAATAAGCTTTAATGAGCAAGTTAATGATTGGTTTATTCTAACCAATTAAGGGGCTTTGATATGGTGCTTGGGGGAACATTAGTCATCAGACAGCAGGCAGCCGCCAGGAATCATCTAGGATCTACTTCAAGAGGAGCTTGATTGTAATAATGACTGTTTGGAGGCTAAATATTCACCTTTCACTCTAAATGGAAATCATATCAAGCGGAGTGCACTGCAAACATTATATAATACATGATTCTTTTCATTTCGTCACAGTGTATTTTGAGCTGAGTATGTTCATTTTAGAATTTGAGTAGCCTCTTTCCAAGATTATAAAGGAAATTATTGTCATTGATTCCTTATGGTAACGTTTTGAAGATATTTTACAAAGACATCATTACCTATACTACCTATCCTATCCTAATCCTTCACCCAAACTGTTCAGTTAAAAGACAGGGACACAAATCAGTCTTGGTGGTGGAATTAGTGTAGCAATAATAAAGAAGCACCCAAGGAAAACTATCTGTCTACCTGAGCAGTGCGTTTCATCACGAATATTTTAAAATCTTTCCAATAAGTACACTTAGGCCTGGATTTGTTGCTCCTTCACCACACTTTTTTTTAGATTGATATATGACACAGGTTCAAATTAAATATCTTTTTCTAGTTGGAGCTTTCTCACTGTCCCTGCTGATTTTTGAACACAGATTTTAAAGGATAAAATTATCAATACATTTTTGTTACTGACAGTAACTTTGCACGTGGGACCGACTTAAAATAAACTAAGTCTATGCTCATAATAATGAAGAAACATGTCGCCCAGTGAAGCAGTGTGCCTCACTGATATATTTTATTAGAATTTGGACAAAAATGAAGCTCTTTGTCAGAGAGGTACAAGTTACAGCATACATATAGGGGTTTAGCAGATCAATTCACTGTTAGTTTTGAACTGTTCATACTATATTTTGACAATAACAGAAATATCACTACACTGATCCTTTAATAGGTTTTATGTCTATCCAGTAGTAGTAGCTCACATTGGTCCTGTGGTTTATTCACACACTGAAGTCCCCTGTAGACACATACGTTACTACTTAAACTCTGTTTTACCTTCACTTTCCACGACTGTGCCTATCTTCATTAATATGTTAAATTAGGTTAATGCTAGCCAGTAGTCTGTATTATTGCAGGGTTCCTCCTGCTGCTCTTTTACAGTAGATCTTTCTTATGTAGACAGTTTTATTTTCTCTGTAATGATTCACAAACATTCTTTATTGAATCTACTTGTGTTGCAGCCTTAGTTGGTTTATAGGGCTGTGTTGCACCCTTTGAAGAGACATATTTAAATCTCCATTTTTATCTTCTAGCTTCTGGAGCAGTGTGTGCCACTGGGGTATGAGCACAGAGAGTACCCAATGCCTCAACATATGATGTGCCCTGACAGATTTGAGGACATTCAAAAACAGGGTTGCAAAGTATGTTTTTATCTGCATTTTGACATTTCATGTAATTAGCATAATAAGTATAATACAGTATTATTGTTGGCTGAATAAATTTTGAAGACTATTTTAGTACCTAGACAATATAAGAGTGATTGTAATTAAGAATGCTTTGGAAATAATAAAAATACAAAAATAATATTTTGGTCTACATCATTGTATTTCTTCTGTTTATTTTCTTTGTTACCATTTTTACATATCCATCTATATATATTTGAAATATGAAACCAAGTGTGTTTTATTTGTATATAAACTTACCTTTGAGGTTTAGTTATGGCTTTGTTGAACCACCAAAGTTACATTGTCACCGACACTTCAGCATAGCACCTGATTGTATGGCTGTTGCCACCTGTGATCTCCTGCTCATACATGTACAACTGATATGTGTCAATTTATAATCATTAACAGTGATTAGAAATGTACATACATTACCAGTCAAAAGTTTGGACACACATAGGAATGACCATGTTTGTGAAAGAAAAGCAGATTTCATAACATCAAATTGA
>JAUMHL010000028.1:17220047-17249843 GCA_032362345.1 Sandelia bainsii | reverse complement strand
CCATGTTACTTTCATCTTCTGCTAGTGTTTAGTCCCTTTTTCCTCACTTTCCCCCTGCACCTAGTCTACCTCCCTGTTTTAGTGTTTGTTTTAGTATGGTAGTTTTTTGCCTCCTCCTGGAGTGATTTTATGTTCGGTTGTGTTGTGTTTTGTTTGTGTGCTCCTTCTTTATTAAAGTATTCTATGTTCAAACCCTCTCTTGCCCTGGTCTGCATTTGGGTCCTCCATTTTGTATACGAAACTGACAATGGTCAAACACGGGGCTATAGGAAGAGGTAGTTCACTGCTCATCCGTATACAATACTGGACCTTGTAAAAGCAACTGAGAGTGATAGATGGCATAACAACAACATTAGACTGTGTTTGACATTTACAACAGAGTCTTGAAAATATCAACCAAGACGTGAAGACATTAGTCATACCACTGCACTGCCTAATATTAATGGAGTAATGTTTCTCAGATCTTGACATATAATTGAACAACTTTTGGAAGGGAAATGTGTTAGAAAGACTTCAAGCTATTCATGATGTATCTGGATTTTATTTATGAGGAAAAATAAAATATTATGCAAGTCGAAAGCAATTTCGATTTTTTTCAGCAGATCACAATGCCACATTACATTAAAGCAGGCAGCCTTGGCCTTTTTCCAGTAGCACCGTTATTCAGTCATGTATTTATTAGTGGCCATTGTGCACCTACAATTGCACAATGATATCAGTTGGCTTGGCTACGCCTTCCACATTACTTTGACCTGAGCCTGATTAATGACATCTTTAAATAGATAATGTGACACTTTCCTCAAGTAATTTTTGTGACATTTCTGGGTAAGCAAGATTGAATTAAAAGGATGTCAGCGATTACTGTGTGTCAAAAGGATGCGATTCACCTGCCATGAAAATGTCAGCAAAAGTGGACACAAATGCAATAACCTGTCTGGCAAAAAAAGAAAATCAAATGCACAATAGATTATTATGGCCAGTATCACTTTGTCAAGGTTCTCACACCCATATGGGACTCGGCCGGCATCTCCGTCATGTTTTCACCCACAGCTCACTCCTCGTCTCCCTTGAGGACCTCTACATCTGATACCAGCATAGTGATGTTAAATACTCTGAGCAACGGGGAGTGGCATCCTGCCATACTTCATTTCAGTTACTGAGGGAATGTCTGTGCTCTAGGGGACTGAGTAAGACTCACGTGAGTTTTATCTGCTCCATCACTGTGCGGTGTCAGGGAATGACAAAAGCTGTCAGGACCCAACCCTACAGGCTTTACTTTGAAAGTAGTGTTACGAATTGTGTGGGTGAATTTGTAGGTGTTTAGTGGGATAAAACACAAACAGTTTGTGTGGCTACAGACATGTATGTTTTACTTTATGTGTAGTGTATTGAGTTCAGTTACCTGCAGCTAACATAGACATTAGCTGCAGTCTAAATTAGCAATGTCATAGTGAGAAAATTATTTAGACTTTTAATAGACTAATGACCCATTGTGCTGGGTGAGCAGTGTTACTGAGGTGATGAGGTCAATGGAGAAGGGAGATAATGAGGATGACAGTGATGTGTTGCCTCTATTAGAGCCTGCGTCACCCTGCTTGCCCTTTGATTTGATCACACAACCAGTTCTACAGCGTGATAAGCAGGACTCTCATCCTTCACTGTCACTGCCACAAAAAGACCTGACACTCAGACTCTCTCTTCAACAAAGGCCTGGTTAAATAACACAACGAACACAGATTAAATATAAACAAAACACACAGCTGTACTGAAAAAAAAACTTGTTTGGTTTAATGGAATTATTTCCTACCTCTGAGAAATAGGACACTCTTTGAGGTGAATCTTTATTTGTCTCTGTATTTGTTCTCTCCACTCACTTAGACCACACATCCCTTTAGCTTGAACTTTGGACCAATCAGGATTCAGTGTACTGGTGCACTAAATCTTATTTTGTCATTCCCAAAGACAGATATCCAGCAAGCATCCTGACATATTGTAGAGTCTGGCTTGAAGAGTTACATCAATCTAGATTAGATCTATCACAGAAAAAAAAACATATCGGCCAATATATAATCATCACTCCTGATCACTTACTGACTGACGGTCTCAAGAGCAAAGATGCTACTGTGGTGAAAAATCTAACACAGTGTTATATACCGTTAGTCAAGTGATGTGTTACAAATTACAATTATTCCTTATCAAGCAAAAACATCTTTTGTAGCTGTTGTGTTCATGTAGCCCAAAAGCAATGGCAAGAATTCCCTCACTGAAACCACCACATTCACCTGAGACCAGATACAATTCACACTAGTGTGCAAAGGGTGAATGACTGCCATCCTCTTCCCAGCAAATACAGAAAACACAACGCAGGTGAAGACAAACATGAAAAATACTTATTTCCTCTGGGTGGAAACACACTTTGCAGTACAAGTGAGGCCTGAGACACATTATGTTCAGTTTTATTTGGCCCTGCTTTTTATAGATGACCTTTTCCATCTAAACAAAACATCACCATTTCCAGATAGCGCTATTCCGTGCCACAAAGTGTGAATATTTACAAGGTGTATCAGGACTATGATGGACTGATTATATCCCAGTGTCCCATTTCCAATTACCATGCCTGCTTTTAGCTGACAAAGGTCTGTGTTTTTTTGCTGAAAATATCAACTGTTTTCCTACAATCTAATAACATTAAAACATTAAATGTTTTCTTACTTTTTATACTGTTTCAGACCCAGTTGAAAAAAATTTGTTTTTGTTTTTGTTACTTTATTAAACATTCTTGTGTGTGACCAAATGCATTTATTAAATGAGGATCAAGCCAATGCATGGAAACTGATGCAACTGACTAAAGTTACATCTACTACTGCAGATGTTCGACTATTCACACTGATAAATGTTGCACAGTTACGGTCTTTGTAAGTCACTTTGTATTAGATACTTTTGAAGAATTAAAACCAACAAATTGTATAAATTCTGTCTCTCTATATTTCACGTTTAAGTCAAGAGAATATGCATCAAAATGTGTGCCATTTTACACTGTTGTTCAATTTGAGGATATTGTGGATGTTGTCTGCATGATTAAGGGGTTAACACGCTCGGTCATAACTACTCATGTTTAAGACCACTAAGAGCTTTCAGAAGATGAGCCATTGATTCCCTATTGGCTCAATGCACAACAGCCACAATACACGAGAGTCACACAGCAAAGATAATCCACTTTCATGGACCAGGAAAAGCATTTGGATCATAACATACAATAGAAAAAGAAGATTTTGGTAGAACTAGATGCTTGTGCTAAAAGCTCAGATGTATAGTACATTTATACACCTAAAAAGTTTCCTGATGTGCATATGGGTAAAAAAAAAACAAAGAACAAAAGAATGATAAAACATGCTTTCTTTTCCTTACTTATAAACATCATTCTCCTTCCATGACCTCCCATGTCTTTCAACTATTTTCAATTCATTCACATCTCCTCCACATATTCTCATGTTCACCTGTTCCCTTTAAAGCCCCCTACTGACAAACAGCACTCATCCACAGGGACTCCATGTTATAATGTCGTAGAGCAGAGTATGTCAACCAGCAGACATCTTTATGTGTTATCATCCTTTATCTAACTCCCTGGTTACTGAGCTGTCATTTCCTCTCAAAAAAAAAGATTCAATTGAAAGACTGGCACAACGCAGACATGCACATGGGCACAATACACTGCCGGAGTTCACTTTGAGTGAAATTACAGTTACACAACAGGATGAGATACAAGTGTGCAATAAAATACATACAAGATGATGAACAGTCTGCCTTCCTGTATGTTTATTATCTCCAGTTTGAAAATCCCAGCAGTTGTTTTAGGTGAGACTTTTTTACTAAAGCAACAAAAAAAACCTTTGTGTGGAGATATCTCATTCAAGGAGCATGAAATTAAAATGAATAACGCAAGAATGACAGCCAAGGTCTCTGGCTGTTTTTCTTTCAGATGCCATCCTTGTTTCATCCCGTGCTGCTTTCCATCTGTCACAGTGTGAAAGATCCAGTCTAGCTGCAGTTATTTGATCTTTTCTTTAACATCCATCGGAATGAGGGGGAAAAAATGAACTGAATGTGAATATTTCCTGCACCAGATTCCTGCATTCAGCTGTCTATTAGCAGAAATGAATAATTCGAATAATTATTACTAAATGTGCATATAGCAACACAGCGCTACATCAACAGTGTGGCAACGTGAAGACAAGTCACATTCACTTTAGCTGGAAGTAATTAGACAAGACACTTCATGACAACATGTTCAATAGATGAGATTGGAAGCACATAGGCACTGTGTGCAGTCTGCCCTCTCTGCGTATCTGTTACCATTTTCACAAGATGCTGCCATCACATGAAACACACAAGGGGCTATTAAATGTTTGTCGACTTCCCTTTCTCATCTCTGGCCTTAAGTGCAATAGCAGGTCTAATAATAGCAAAGCTACAAAAGCCCAAACTTTAAACTATAATGCATAAATGCACAAATTATCCCAAAGCTGCACTAAACCTCTGATTTTGATCCTCTGTGCTGCAAAATACAGTAAAAGAGCAAGTCACATCTGGGGAGATTGCTGACTTTATCATACAGCCATTTGCCTCTAATATGAGGGCTGTAAATTGCCTCTTATTGAATCTCATATACAGCATGTGTTCAGAGTCTGCAACTCCAAACCCTCCAATCCACTAATGGCATGATACTGAACAAACAAATTCCTCTATACGTTTGAGCAGTTAATGTATAGCGGACAGAAGCTGCCCATATGTTCTGTATGAACATCAGTTTTATGCTATTAAATAGGATTAAGCACACTGAATTGATGAAAACCAATTATAATATGCTTTCTACACTACGCTGCACTAAATTATGTGAAACATAGCGTTAAACAGATCAGGATAATGATTTCTATATGAGAGTTATGAAACTGTCAGCATTTGCATTTCTATTTCTGTCTGCTCTCGGGGATGTTTCCGTGACGGTCATGGATTAACAGCTTCAGTAGGATGTTACCTCATCAAGCAGGAAGGGCAGGTAACCCAAATAACATTATACTCAGGGTAGAGGGGTCATATGATACTGTCAGTGGGGAAAAGCTCAGTCATATTCCCTACTAAATAGGCTTTCTAAATCATACCTCTTTCTGAGTTTCATTACAATTTCTTCATTTGGGAAAAATGGAGAGAGCTGTAGTTTATACAGGCAGGATTAACAAAAGTCTTACAATGTCTTGTAAGATTTGCAATGAATAGTGAAAACAGCTCCCATAGCATAATTGCCAAAATACTAATTGCGCTAGTTTGGCAAAAAAAAAGTCCACATTCTACTCTGGAGCTTGGAGGTTTGTGAATCATTTTGAATTTGTTGAATCTGTTTCTGTATAAATATGTCCCCTATCAGGAAAACACTGAATAACAATGGTGTCCAAGGCAGAGTTGCAAAGAGGAAGCTACAACACTGCATTTCCTGTGTACAGTTTGCTCAAGGCCATGTGGATAAGCCAAAAATGCTAATAGAAAATGTCGTGTGGATAGATGAGACCAAGATAGAGGTTTTTGACTTGAATGAGAAGTGCTATGTTTGGTGACAATAAAATACTGTATTCCAGCATAAGAAATTTATCCCATCTGTGAAACATGGGAAACGCAGTATCATGATTTGAGCCTGTTTTGCTGCCTAATGGACCAGGATGACATGCCATCGTTAATGGAGCTTTGAATTCTGAGTAGTACAATCAAATTCTACAGCAAAACATCAAGGTAGCCATCCGTGAACTGAAGCTCAACAGAAAGCGGATCATGCAGCAAGACAACAATCTTAAAACACAGAAAGAATAGGTAAAGCAGTCAAAGACTTGACCTTAATCCTTAATGCTGTGGAATGACCTGAAGCAGGCAGTTGATGCAAGTAAGTCAACCAACATCCCTGAAGCTGTTCTATAAAGCAGAATGGGTACTGATAAAGAATAACTGGAAACAGTTAGCTGGAGTTATTAAGGGGTCAAAACAAGTTACTGAAGGCCTGGGTTCAAATACTTTTTTCACACATGAATATTAAAGATGGGACATCAGAAAGGGGGAAAATACTTTCTCACAGCACTGTAGATAGGAGCCTGACAACTACCTGGATAGGGTAGAGAGTTGCAACTTATGAAATTAGTTTTTATGCAGCAGACATTTTTTAAGTTGAAACAATATGAAGAATCTTTAAGATTGAGAAAATACCATTAATAAGCAATAAACCTTGTATGTTTCTGAAGCATTGCTAGCTGCCTTTAGTTCATTTACTGAATGCAAGGGGCCACATAAAACAATTTAAAGCTTTATTTTGAAGTCCCGTACTTTACAGCTAATTTAAATACTTGCTCATAATTACATACATTACCAGGATGGAGAAACGGTAGCCCTTTCTTGGGGAATATCCTAGTATTTAAGACGATATGGTAACTAATATTGGCCCGTGCAGATCACACCGCCCAGTGGGGCCGGTGAGTGATTCAAAGGGAACAGTACCACAGCAGGTGTACAGCGTTTATTGTGTAGTTGCGTAAAGACTTTGGAAAGGAGGACAGTGTGCTCATCAAAGGTGAAACAGCTAAAGCACAGGTTTAGGTAAAAGATTTAGGTAAAAGTCACAATTTGGAGGAAGACATTTCCCAACTCAAGAAATTGGATTTTATTTACCAGGAGGAGGAGGAGGAGATCAGCTACCATCACGTCGCTCCCGGATATGGTAGGTTTTTTACTAGGATGGTGAGAGTATCCGAGTATAGAGTTTACACCTGTTTCCAAGCGTTACAACTTTTGTTTAGCCAAACAAATGTTTGTGGACCTGGTTTCCATTCAGTTTAAATTCTTCATATGAAATGCTGACCAGTTAACAACAACAACAACAACAACAAAACTAAACTAAAAACTAAAAACAACACGTGGTGTGTGAGAAAGAGCCTGTTCAAATGGAAAAGCTAGTTTCATTATTCTACAAATTGTTCATCTAGGCTAATTCAGTATTTAAATCTAAATGCCACTCGATTCTTCTAAATTGTGTGAGGGCTGTAAAACAAACTTGTGTTACACCACTGGTTTATAATTGTTGATGCATACATGTGTCAATCACTTTTATGTGTACTAACTAACAGACCTAACTGAAGTTTTAAAAATAAATGTAGTGGAATATAAGTAACCTGTCATAAAATAGACTTAATCAAGTGAAGTTAAAGCACCTCAAACTCCGCCTGACAAAATGCGACATGACAATATGTAACCTACTATGAAATGATAAAAAAATAGTCTACTCTCAGAGATTTTGCTGCACTGTTTATACTACGATATCGCTCTTTCATCCATTTCTACTCAACAGGTTGTCAAATGATTTACACTATAAAATATACAGCGATAGAGGATTGGATCGCTTAACCCTTACCATGTTATTGCCGACCTAGTGTGACATTGTTCTTTAACTGTAGTAAATTGTTGTGTTTTGATTTGCATTGCATTAAGTTCAAAGTCCAGCACCTACTGTGCAAAATATCGCACTAATTAAGGATGATAACTTTTTGCAACTGGAGCTGCAATTTTGCTGCCAGTACAAGCTGTGGCCAGTACAATTGAATGAACCTCTCTCTCTCTCTCTCTCTCTCTCTCTCTTTCTCTCACGCATAGCATCATCTCTGAACATCAGTTCAGATGACTTGAAAAACAATATTTTATGTAGCTGAGTAAATGTTTTATTTTGTGCTAGTTGACATCAAAGCACTGTACTGCCACTGAAGCCCAGGCGGCTGCCACCACAGGGAATGGCTTAAGTGGAGATAAATCCTTCCAGATAAATTTCTAAAACATGCTTGCTCCAGAGACTTCCCCCAACTGTACAGTAACAAGAAGCATAAACATTTAGCACTGGAGGATTTGTCATTTGAGGTTACATTGCTTGTACACTTGACACTATTGCTTGTAGTGTGTTTATGCTAAAATAGACATGAAGTCCTAACGAAACATAGCAGCTTTCGCTCTACTTCTCTTGCTGTTTTTGAAATGCACACAGAATCAAATGAACTATATAACTAAGTATGAAAGGATTAAGTATGAAAGAACATAAAGGACCACAAGCTGACATGTTGTATTTAATATTCTAATATCTCATGATTTATCACAGCGCAATTGATACGCTTTTCTGTCAGATGCTTTTTGAGCCACTGACTTTTCTGGATCATTGTCCATTAAAAATCATTCTTTCTTTCATATTTTTAGGGAACAAAACCAACAGTAAGACTCATTGAACCACTGAACATGGTACATAAACCCACCATTTGTTGTAGCAGGCCCATTGAAAGCCAGGATAAGGCCAGAGCAAGGCATGAATTAAGGCTGTGTTAGTAGCAAGACCTCATATGGTGGGTGTCTGGAATATTAAACCGGGCAGACTGATACTCCATAAGACCCTGAGCTCAGCAGACATGAGCACACTGTTTGACCATGATCTGTAAGACACTGTCATTTTAGCAGACAGTGAGGAGCTCTGTCTCCTGGATGAGCACAGAGCTTTGGGGAGGTGTTGTGCCAGTAGCTTCCTAGACAAGCAACAAACAGATCTGAAAGTACAGAGATTAAATTGTGCAGCAGCACAATCACAGGAACTGAGAGCAAGGGTGAAGGACAGCAGTACTTAACCACTCTGTGTATGCGAGTACTAACACTTATGCAACTAAGTACTGGATGATCATGTTAGCATTTGGGTTATCCAGTTCTATTCCAAGCCATACCGGGATTATTGATGGGCCTATCATATATTTAAGAGGAATTATCTAATATGGGCAGTGTCCTTAAGTGAGCAAGTAGGATGAGATGGAAGTAGCACAATTATGTGTGTTAATATGTGATGGAGAGATGTATGTGTACAGTGCATTAATTCACATGTCAAAAAAAGCAGGAGTAAACCTTTTTACATCCGTATTGACGACCACCTTTCATTTATGACTACAGAGGCAGTCTCTCAGTTCAACGCATGCACAAACACACAGAGGAGCACACACACAAGCGATAAATATTCATCTGATCCAGCTTTGATCAGCCACCACGCATAAACACACGAGGCGTTCTGTAAAGAAGACTTGCCTTTTTGGAGACAGACAGGGAGAAGTTAAAAATGAAAGCTACATCCGTCCTTGTTAGAAATAATCATCATCTCCGAAAGCAGGGAGGGTGATTCACATAGATGTTTGTGCATGGCTGCAGCCATTTCCTGTCACTGTCTAGTGAAAACAGTCATAGGAATAGTTAATCTATCATGTGGTTAAAGCAAAATTAACATTAAATCTTCAGCTTATGGATATTTGTCCAAACAACACAGTGAACGTTGTTTCTGTATTTTTAATCTCAGTCTGCCATTGATTGGTTCTTATATTTAGCTCTTTTCACTGTCAACACAGAGTAAGAATTAAAAATTCAGCAAGATTTGTGTCAAAGAAGGCTGGAACATTTATAGCTACAAATGGCTTTATATTTGTATTTGATGGGGGAAAGTGATGCTCCACTCTAAACTCAAGCAGCAGAAAATACAGATGTCAACCCAACAAAAATCAGAAGACGGGTAGAGCTGAGGCCTGGCAAATACATAATGTACAAGGCAAGAAATGCCAGTGAATGTATGATTAATAAGAAACATGGGGCAGGGGGTTGGGCTGGAGGAGGGGTAAACAGCAGCAGCTGTGTGTAGCAGGTAGAAACAAACTGCATAAACAGGCACGGCAGCAGTAATAACCAGCAGCTTTACTTAAGTAGAGCTTCAACTGCTATGATTATTCCCATTACTGATTAATCTGTCTTTTTTTATTGATAGAGTATTAATTGGCTAAAACATAGATTAAGGAGTGTCTAAGGTTAGACTTCTTTAACTAACATTATCAGGTTAGGGATAGTGGCATAGCTCTAGGGATGAGATGTTCTGTCAGTTGGACCACCGCTGAATTATCAGCAACTATCGTATAATGACATTTGGCACAGATATTCATGCCCCCAGTGATCCTATAGTTAAAATAATTATTTTGTCCTGCTGCTGAAAACACTCCTTCAAAAATACTCATAAAAGAGGAGAGTGCTTGACTTTTAGGCAGTGATGCTCCTTCTTATACTTGCATTACCTGTTTTCATCTATTCGAAGTCACATGATTCCTGTGCTTTCACAGTCAATTTCCTTGCAGGCCAGTTGCTATGCCGATCATCAGCCCCCTCTATGTAATTTAATAAACAGATTTGATGCCTTCTGGTCCTGCTGCTACTGCAGGGAACTCTGGCTAACTAGCAGATTTCAATCAAATCTCCACCTGTAGCTCAGGCCCCTCAAATATAGCTGTCAGACTTTGTAGCCTTGGAAGAGATGCTGGAGTCTCTCATAGCAGTGAGTTAGCAAAACACAAAATTCTCTTGGTGTGGAGAAAGGGTTTGATCATTTTTAGTGTTATCTCTGGTATTTAGGGCAGTGAAATTTCACACAAACCTACAGGAAAATTAAAAACGTTTTAATCATTAATCAAGGTAATATAATAGTATGTCTTCTCCAGAGGATTCAGATCAGGTTGCCCAGCAGATGTGGTGTAAAGTCTTTGTAGCCTCTTTCCAGTCACACCCCTAAGGATCCCAGTCCATCAACAGCTGAACAGTCTGTACTAGTCCCTCCTCCTCATTAAGAAAATGAAAGCTTTAATTGGAAATTGTGTTAATTCTCTGACATGTTTGAAACTCTATCTTCCTATCACCTCCTTGAAATTGGCGACACACACATTTGGGGAGGCAGCTCCACTGATGCTGGTCAAATGTTCTCATCTTCCCACTATTCATGCCACATTATCATTATGACTGCAATGATTTAGGCCTGCAAAACTTACAAGCATGCTGGTTCACCAAAACTAATCTGCACTGGAAAATTTGATGAGTAGAGATGTGTTGCTCATACGGGCACACATGAATAATAATTTTGTTTTGGACTAAACGTAATCTTTCAGCTCACTACCACATTGGCATCATGGAGTTTTGCTCCATTCATGTTGGACACACATAATAAATATTAATACATCTACACACATTAGAGTGGGTCAGCTTCAAACAGTCCTGATATTTAAATATTATACATGCCCCTCGCTTGACAGAACCTCCATTTCTTTTGACCTGTGCTGTCTAGGAAACAGACACAAAACAGCATTATTATCAGCTCTCTTGTTGAGCTTACAGAATGAATAAATGTTGACAAAGCTTTTTCAACAGGACAGGAAACAAATAATGTGGTCCACCCTAGTACTACCAGGAGGGCATCTACTAGACATAATACAGGTGACAAAAACAGTAAGTTTGTCTGTGGTGTGATGCATCTGTAGGGTCAAGCTGTTTGTGATAGCCCCATTGCTTTCACAATGCGTTCAAAAGACATCATCTGATGTGTCTGAAAGAAATGGTAACAATGCTTGGATCCCTTGAACATCGCCAGTTTGTGGTTTGTCCCCATTTGGATTACTATGCAGAAAAATACTACGCAGGCAGTATCCAAGTCAAGACAGATGAAGAGACAGTGAGAGACTTCCTATTAAACAGTTTATTTATGCACAAAACATTCTGACACAATGTCTCCCCGTGAACAACTGTTGAGTTGAAGCAACCCACAAACCTTGCCATTTCAGAAATGCTATTTTGTCCCTTGACATAGGAGATTATTAGCTTCATCTGTGAGTTTCTCATCAGTATAAACTTCAAATATGTTTTCAGTCAATCAGTCGACTAATCACTGCATCTATAAAAGTATCTAAATGTTTATGTTAAAAAATGACTGATAAATTTGATATTTTAAAACTCTTAGGTTGAGGAACACCTACCAGTTGAGGTGGGCAACTTGTCTGAGCATTGATACATTTTGTTGTGTTTGGCAATGAAGCACCAACTGTGAGTTTGACTTGTCATTTTTCTGGGTATATATTTGGAAAATAATTTTTGGATGCCAGGTTTGACTCAGATTTTAAAGATGTGAAGTTGATTGGTAGCTTTGTGCAGGTTTACACCACAACTTGGCTGATTTGGACATCATCGTTCATGGCAGGTCTGGCAAGAGTCCAGAAATCAGAGGTACTGGATTTAGGTCCCTGTTTGGCCACATGGACTCACCATGTTAGAAAG
Organism: Sandelia bainsii; assembly: GCA_032362345.1. Lineage (NCBI taxonomy): Eukaryota > Metazoa > Chordata > Actinopteri > Anabantiformes > Anabantidae > Sandelia > Sandelia bainsii. The sequence goes on along the minus strand of JAUMHL010000028.1, from coordinate 17,237,663 downwards.
ACTTAAATTTAGCTAAGTGGTCTTTTAAGAGGGCATGAAAAGCAAAAAACATTTGTCCACACAAGATTACAAAAGCCAACATATTGGGATCAAACCTGACCAGAGTTTATCTTACCAGCTGCCATGCTCTAGTTTACAACCCCCAAATCAGTGTGGCTGTTTAGCATATGAATGATGAGATATAATAAAAGGAGTTTAGAGAGGACTGATGAATATGTGTGGCTTTGAAGCGGTTGTTGTGTGATCGTGTGCAGATGAGAGCGTGGGCGGTGTCGTGTGTGTGGATGTGTGTGTGTCTGGAAGTATTTGCTGATGAGGGTGACATTTGTGCGCACTGTGAGAGGTTTAACCACCAGCATCTGGGTCTTCTTTTTCTAAACCCTAAAACATCAAGCCAGGAGAGGTAAAAATCAAGCTTAACCCGACAGTTCAGTCCTGCTACCACCGCATGGTTAGTGTGTGTGTGTCTGTGTGTGTGTGTGTGTGTCAAAGTGAGGACATTGCTCATCACCTTAGCAACCAGTCGATTGAAAGATGATGAATCATGCCAAAGACTGATAATTTCTTTGCAGTTGTCAAACATGAACAATGGGCGGTAAAAAAGAGTCACAGAAAACGTCACCATTGACAGAATGTTGTGTGTGTGTGTGTGTGTGTGTGTATGAAAAGACTACCAAAAAGAGACTGAAAGAAGGAGAAGCAAAATCAGGGCTAATCGGAGGGTAGTGACTGAAAGAAGTAACTGTTTACACGTCTGACTGACCAGAAGGAGATACTGTAAGCTCCTCATCAGCCTCATCAGCTTTATATTTCTCGCAATACAAACAGAATTCTTTACAAGAAATAAGAGGCAGTTATGTACTAGCTAGATACAATAAACCAGTCCAACAAACCATCCTGTGATCATTTCAGGTGGATGTTATTAACGTAGTACGATCTGGTTTCCTTCAGGGCTCTAGTAAAGGAAACTGTAACAACCTTGACCTAATCTCCTCTGCACTTTATGGTGACTGAAAGGGCCTGGGTGCTATTCCTGACAAACAACAGTCTCTGTTTACCTCTGTTTACATGAAGGGAGTGTATTAGAGGTCTGTCAAACATACATGAGAGTGCTGACACATGGCCCTCTAAACAATAATAGCAACAATGGTCTAAAATACATTGATTTAATTAAAGAAACACGATTCAGCTGTAAGGTACCAGGATTTGAGAGAAGCACTGCTGTTACAGTGTGAATAATGTATTTTAAAAAGGGCAGCTTGGCAGCCTCAAATACTGAAATGGTGCTACTAATTCAGCAACGAGATGCAAATAATGCTTCAGTCGATTGCTGTAGAATCAAAGATAATGCAGTTTGTGAACAAATGTACATAAGCAGCACTCTGAAGGTGAACAGCTCCCACTGCTGGCAAACATGCTACAAGCATGTGAGCATTTGCAGCACCAGAGATTTCTAGTCAACTGCCATTTAGTAGTAATGAAATAAATAAAAAAAATAGTTGGCAGTTATTTTGATAATCAACTCATTGCTCATTTTTTGACCAGAAATAGTGAAACAGTGCCACATGTTAAGAGTTTGGCTTCTTAAATAGGAGGATTTTTCTTTGCCCTATATGATTTGAAACTAAACATTGGATGTTGCCTGATGGGTATTTGTATTTAGCTGAACAAAAGAAAACATTTGAAGACATCACAGTGAGTTCTGTAAAGTTGTGATGGGCAGTTTTTGACAACTTTTTAATGTTTCATTGACAAAATGCTTGCTACTTACTTGTCTAATGAGTAGTACTACTTGTCTAGTTTATCTAGTAATAATGATGATAATGATATTGATTATATCTCTGGTGGTAACTTCTTCAGTCTAAAGAAGAAGCTACCACTTGGATGAGTAGTGAAACATTTCGCCCCAACAAGAGAGAAGTCCAGTTGCCATGATTCAACTTCCAGATTCCAGATTCTAGTTTCTCCATTAAGCATTGCAATGTTTTGTCGATAACATGTCATAAAATTGCAAAACATTCCAATGAAGCCTATGTTGTATTCCTCACAGTCCAAGGTAACATTTTCTGATGTCTTGTTTTATTCAACCAACTGCTCGAAGCCTAAAGATATTCAGTTTATTATCAGGTACGACAGTGCCAATGTTTGAAAAGATAGAACCAGGGAATACTGGATTAACAAAATTACTGTTTGTTTATCAAAAATAGTAGCAATAAAATGGTGATCAACTAATCTTTGCAGCTCTACTGCAGATTAATTAATAATGAAAACACAAAATTAATCATTTGCAACAAACATTTGCTAATCAAATAATTTTAGTTATTTTGTTAAACAAAAGGTCCAAACACATTTGATGCTTGGTTATATCACAGTAAACTGTATATTTTGGGGTTTTGAACTGTTGGTGGGACAAAACAAGATATTTGAAGATGTATCATTGAGCTGTGAGAAATTACAACAGACCTTTTCACTATTTTCCTACAGAAAATAATTAGCAGATTTATCTGCGATGAAACAACTGTTAGTTGCTGTCAAAACCAAATAATAGCAAAGATTCCTATAAACACAGTATGTGATAGAGATTTAATTGTTTGGGTTGTGAAGCTGAAAATTAATCTTGACATCTTCAACACCAGCTGATGTTAATTTTGCTCCTACGTGCCTCATGATGTATAACCCTCAGTGTGAAATGTAAGTGGGAGCTGGTGGTGTGGAATGTGCCATGTCCTGGTCACAGTGTTCCTTCTCTCTACCGGTCACTCAGCAAGATAGTTCCTGTGGGCAGAATGAGAGAGCATCACACTCTGCCCACACATTTGTCCTCTAAAAACCGCAGTCATCCTCATATGCAAAATTAAAAAAAAATAAAGTCAGGCTTCAGGGCTGTAGCTGATTGAACACATTTTATTTGTACATTATGTGTAATAAAAATGGTAACAGTCCAGTGAGACTCTTTACTGTGTCTAAACATAGGCAGAATTGACAATCACACATCTGGCAACGGAAACACATGTTCAAGTTTTAACACCCAAATGTTAGAAAATACATGTAACACTGACAAAAGGGCAAATATGAAGAGAAGATCGCATTTAGTAACAATGTTAGTCGTTTGTGTGTGAAATCTAATGTCAAACACGTCGTCCTCCAGATTATCTCTGCTTTACACATTAGAAAACCCCCAGGTAGTGACAGTACATCGCCTGTGCTTATTTTTCTCTTTGGAGAGTAACTCATACACTATTCATAAGGCTAAATTTTGGGGTGTTATTCATTAGATGTCCTTGTCTAAGGCATCGTTAAAGTCAAGGTGGATCCTTTTATGGTATTTTCACAGATAACATGTTTAGTTTGATTTGAACAAACTTGGGGGTGTTTGCCCAGTTACAGTAGTACAGTTCATTTTAAGCTGGTGACAGAGCCGTCCATTGAACTCTTATGCAAACCAAACACCCAGACCAGCTCTGCATTGTGTTGTTTGTGGTCTGGGAGCAAAAGGACCAACCACAGTATGTTGCTCATAAAATGTTCAGGAAGTGGTTAATATAATCAATATACAGTATCTCACAAAAGTGAGTACACCCCTCATATTTTTGTAAATATTTTATTATATCTTTTCATGGGACAAGACTGAAGATATGACACTTTGATACAATGTAAAGTAGTCAGTGTACAGCTTGTATAACAGTGTAAATTTGCTGTCCCCTCAAAATAACTCAACACACAGCCATTAATGTCTAAACCGCTGCCAACAAAAGTGAGTACACCCCTAAGTAAAATGTCATTTTTCTAAAATGTGAGGGGTGTACTACTTTTGTGAGATACTGTATATCAACAATTTATACACTGTTTATTAAATAAACACTTAAATCACACTGAATTATTCAAGTTCAAAATGTTTACTAATGTACATTTTGTACATTGTTCAGAACAAAATCACTTAACAACCATCAATGGAAACTAAAGTGATCAACCCATGGAGGGCTGTATTCAAATCACACTGAAAATCAAAGTGAAAAATTAAAATCACAGGCTTATCCAAGCTGTGTGAATTTCATCCCAACAACTCATAATGTGACTCAGAAGTGTGTATGGCCCCTGTGTCCCTGTATGCACGCTCAGCGACATATGGGCATGCTTCTAATAAGTCGGTGGATGGTGTCCTGTGATATCTTCTTCCAGACCTGGAATCAGGGCATCAGTCGGCTCCTGGACAGTCTGTGGTGGTACTTGGTGGTGTTGGATGCATGTATACATAATTTCTCATAGGTGCTTGATTGAATTTAGGTCAAGGGAACTTGAGGGCCATTCAGTGGCATCAATGTGTTCACCATCTGGCTCTGGTGTGTGTGTGTGTGATAGGCTGTGAGCAAAACCAGCTGTTCTTCCTTGCACAAATGATCCTGATGCTGGGTTGTTGACCTTTCCACGGCATGTCTCCATGCTTCTGAGACTGTGCAGACACAGTAAACATTCTTGCAAAATCATTCTCTTTTTGGAGGTTGTCTTGCTTTTGCTTCTCCATTGCACCTGTTGTCACTTTCATTTGCAACAAAGCAGGTTAAACAGATTCACAATCACTTGTGTTTCCTTAATAGACAGATTAATATCCCTGAAGTTTACCTGACTTTGTGTTATGTTGTGATGATTAAGGGTTCCCTTAATTGTTGTGAGCAGTGTATATTTTTGTAAATAATTTGGACTTGTATGTACTTTTAAAAAAAACTTTTATCAGATTGTCAAAAGTACTTAGAACAGTGGCCTTTTGTGTACATATCATGCTTTGTGCTTTCAGTACCTTAAATCTATTTAGTGTAGTGTATATATTTAGTTTAGTGTATAAAGTAGTGACCCACACCAGATCACCTGATATGCATCAACACACTCATCTACTAGGACCTCACCCTCTCCGAGGTCGAGATGGGGACTCTGGAGACTATACGGAGATATTCACCTCTGTCACTTTTGGATAGTTTGTACATTTAATTTGAAACTGAAAAAGGTTTTTTCCCATCCATCATCTGCACAAAATAACCCATAATAATAAAGCAAAACTCATGTTTAAAAGAAACTGTACTATGAATCAATACCCAAATTTTTAACTGATTTTTTAGTGGCAAAGATCATTCATCTATGGATTTGTGAATACCTGTACTTATTTTGGCTTCCTGAGGAGGGCAGCAAAACACCTAGAGATCTAGCACAATAGGTACTTCATACTAGTGTAGAAGGTTTGTGTTGATCTCCTCCTGGATTTGTAAACCCTTTACAGTATGTGTATGTGACAGGTGCAGACTGTAGCTCTCATATATATTTTATTGTCTTCAGTCTGTTTTTTTTTTTTTAAACTTATGCTCCACACTGCACATCGTTGAGGTCCTTTTCTATAACTATACTATAATTAATTTAGTTACCATAGTGCAGTCTATACAATTAAATTCAAACAAACATAAAAGCAAAAACTTTAAGACTCCCTTTGCATATATTACAAATTTAAGTATTAGTTTCCTAATTAATCATTTAATTGCTTAATCAGTGAAATGTTTAAAAGTAGTGAAAAACTGCACAAAATCCCTGTAGCCCAAAGTGCTTCTTCAGATTGATCGACCAACCTGAACATATTCCATATGTTATTACCATATATTAATATACCATATATTATTTTCATATCACAAAAAAACCCAACAAATCTTTGCATTTCAGAATCAGATATTATTTTAGTGATAATATATATAAGTAAAATAATAAGTAAAATCTACTTATTGTTGAAGCTCTATGTTAGACTTTAGTCTATTTACCTGTTTCAGCCTACAATTGTGTAAAATGTGAAAGTGTCCACCAGAGAGCACACTTTTCCTTAATCAATCATCTCACACCCACATCAGATTACTATCTGTCTGTCTGTCTTTTTCAAAGAGGAAAACATGTCTACTCTACATCGGTGAAACAACTAGTGGATCAATTGATCAAGAAAACGTATCAACTAGGGTGGTGTGGTGGTGCAGTGGTTCATATTGCCACCTCACAGTGAGGGCGTCATGGCATTGAATCTTCCAGCCGGGTTGTGACTTCATTGTATGGAGTTTGTACGTTATCCCTGTGGGTCTGTAGTTTACATCCACAATCCAAAGACATGTAGGTTATGTTAATTGATGACTCTAAATTGCTCATGAGTGTAGTGGTTGAGTGTCAATGTGTAGCTCTGAGAGAGACCATCGACCTGTCCAGGATTTAACCTGCATCTCATCCGATGTCAACTGGGATCAGTGGCATAGAGAATGGAAGGAATTGATCGATTAATCAATTGATTAATTTAATCATAATGTTTTAGGCAAATACTATACTGGTCGTTATGTTCCAGTTTCTCAAATTTACCATTTGATGCTTTAGGAAACGGAGTCTCTGACTGTTGGTCAGCACTTTCTTTTTTAGTCTCTACCATCACCATCAACAGTAATGACACTTTAATGGTTCCCGAATAGGCCCAGTTACTTACATACAATTACTAATTTTAATTGTTTTAGTTTAGTTATTAAAGTGTACTTAGTCAAATTAAATGTTTTAATTTAAAAAAAAAGGAAATAACAATAAAGAGTTGAATCTGAGGACAACATCCACTGAGTGAGAGTGACCCATCTGTGACATTAAATCCATTACAGGCCTGTGAGAGTAACACATCCATAAGCCCCAAATCTCTTTAATACAACACCCATTAGGAAAGTGCTGAGCTCTTCACCAACAGCTAAGATGGGCCACCACTCAGCATCACCACTACCTCTGCTCTACATTCAAACACTGTGTTACAAAAAATTGACAAGACAATTTCAAGGCTTGTTATTTGACCAGGAAACTTTACTAATGCACAATCAGACACTGCTACTATACTTTGCTTAAGTGAAAATACCAGTAGTACTGTGTAAGACTGCTCCATTACAAGCCCTTTATTTAAAGTAGTATAATGAACAAAATATACTACAAGTATCATAAGTAAAAGTACTTGTTTTGTAGTAAAATGTGTCCTATCTGATTCTTGAATTTTTTATACTTATGCATTGACCACAAGCAGGATTTTTTATCGTTGTAGCTGCTCTAGATGGAGCTACTTTAAACTGCTTTTTATGCTGTTAACTACTTCCCAGCCTAGAAGCTGAGCCCTTCTATAGAGTCACAAGACAAATCTGTGTGACTATGATGATTAATGGGAGAGAAAGGAAGACAAAATGAAGCTCTGATACACAACTGTGTTGAGATTTTGGACCTCTAATTTGTAAGACGCCATTGCCCACACATTCTTCTACTTTTTTCTAACAATAGGCTATATAGAGTTTGTCTATAAAAAAAAATTTTTTGGAAGTGGTCACGAGCCAAAAAGATGGGAAACCACTTTTAATCTTAATCTTAAGTAATAACAAATATTTACATTTAAATACTTTATGAGCAAATTTGTGCTTACAGTCCTCTTGTTTGACAAGCTGAGAGCACAACAAACATACACAAGCATGACAAGACATTCAAACTATATGCAAAATCAATTACATCAATTTTAAATACAGTGGCACGAAAAGGAAGGAAGTTTTTCACAAGGTACTATGTTCTTGACACGTTTTAAAATAAAAAGCCATCAAAGAGGTCCATAGTCATGAGCAGGTGTAACCTTAATATCTTGATGAGTGGTCAGTTATGTTTGCAGTGGTGGCTGGATTAGATATTAACTGTGGCCTAAATCACTTTGTGCTGACGGATTTGGGAAGTGATAATCCAAGGTGTGCCTTTTAAAAGCCAGATTGTGACCACCTGAGTTCATTTGTAGCAAGGTCCTTCTCCATCACTCTCCTGAACAGCCAGAAGAAACATCAACAAAGGGCTAATTGCCACCGCAAACTGCAACCATGAACGGCACAGAGGGACCATATTTCTATGTCCCTATGGTCAATACCACCGGCATTGTCCGGAGTCCTTATGAATACCCTCAGTACTACCTTGTCAACCCAGCAGCTTATGCTGCCTTGGGTGCCTACATGTTCCTGCTCATCCTTCTTGGCTTCCCCATCAACTTCCTCACTCTCTATGTCACCATGGAACACAAGAAGCTGAGAACCCCCCTAAACTACGTCCTGCTGAACCTTGCGGTGGCTAACCTCTTCATGGTGTTTGGAGGATTCACCACAACAATGTATACCTCTATGCACGGCTATTTTGTCCTAGGACGCCTTGGCTGCAATCTGGAGGGATTCTTTGCTACTCTTGGGGGTGAGATGTCTCTCTGGTCACTGGTTGCTCTGGCTATTGAAAGGTGGTTGGTTGTATGCAAGCCCATTAGCAACTTCCGCTTTGGGGAGAATCACGCAATCATGGGTTTGGTATTCACCTGGGTAATGGCCTCCTCTTGCGCTGTGCCCCCTCTTGTTGGCTGGTCACGTTACATCCCAGAGGGCATGCAGTGCTCATGTGGAGTCGACTACTACACACGTGCAGAAGGTTTCAACAACGAGTCCTTCGTTATCTACATGTTCGTCTGCCACTTCTTAATTCCCCTCATTATTATTTTCTTCTGCTATGGCCGTCTGCTCTGTGCTGTCAAGGAGGCTGCTGCTGCCCAGCAGGAGTCTGAGACCACCCAGAGGGCTGAGAGGGAAGTCACCCGCATGGTCGTACTCATGGTAATCTTCTTCCATATATGTTGGTTGCCCTATGCCGGTGTGGCCTGGTATATTTTCACACATCAGGGCTCTGAGTTTGGACCACTCTTCATGACCCTCCCAGCCTTCTTTGCCAAGAGTTCTGCCATCTACAACCCACTGATCTACATCTGCATGAACAAGCAATTCCGCGTCTGCATGATCACCACCTTGTGCTGCGGAAAGAATCCCTTCGAGGAGGAGGAGGGAGCATCCACTACTGCCTCCAAGACCGAGGCCTCCTCTGTCTCCTCCAGCTCTGTCTCTCCTGCATAAACGGGCCACGAAAAAAGGCTCCATGATCCACTATCCAAGAAGAAGACTTCTGCTCCCCCCGGGAAACGACTGAAGGCTAACGTCTACAGAAATAACTTCCTTTTTGTATTTTTACAAATGAGTTGGTTCAACCTAAAGACAGTTACAGGAAAGTTCAGCCCATTACAGAGTTGTTCCTGTATGTACAGAAAATCCAACTTAACAATCTGAGATTTTTTTCCTGAGAGGAAAGGAGAAAAAGTTAATCTTTTACAGTTGGATCCTATATGATACTGGCTTATTTTTGAATGTAGAGGCATGTAATCAAGGCAACGTAAAATAAAACGCACTTTGCAAATGAATCATCCTGTTTATGTTTTACTTACAATTGGATGGCAAAGTTCATATGACTGTAGTATATTTAATCAAACAAATAAATGTGAATGACCTATTCAGAATGCAATTATGTCTTGAGTCAATTTCTCTTTTAAAGCTATTATTGTAGTGACTGCTGCTCTTTTGCCACAGAACTTGATAGTGCAGAGAATTAGAACAATTCAACATTTTAGAATAGTATTTATATTTCTTTTGTAGTGGTATCTGCATCACTGCTGTAATCTCATTTGAATCACAGGTCACCTTGGATTTAGAACATGGTCCAAAGGGATTATAACATTGTTAACCAGGGATGAATATAGACATGACATAACATCCACTTTATCCGATGATGAATGTTAATCTTATTAATTAAAGTTTAAAGAAAGACTTACTGGATAGTACAAATCAGTATTACCAAGAGACACCTTGATGCAAAGGTTATGGAATGGAAAACAATTAGTCATCACCACCCAAATCATATAGACCTTTAAAAAAAAAAGAAAAAAAAAAAAGGAGTCAATAGCATTTTAAGTTTGCATATTTAAGCACACATGTAATGAAGTCTGTTTATAACATACTACAATGTATTATAAACAGTGTTTATTAATATATTTGTCAACAATTATTACTCCTATTGCTCCCAAAATTGCAATCTGGTGTATATACAGATAATGAATGACAATATTGTAAGTTAAAATAAAATATCTTCACAGGAGGAACCAGGAAGTTACTGACAGATACATACATAAATGCTTAAAGCTGCCTTCATAGCTATGTGCAAATGCATTACAATGTACATTATAGTAATACTATATTGTTATTATTAAACTGCTTTTTCATGTTAAATAGCAGAAACACTAATATTCAGTTCAATTCAGTTTTATTTATATAGCGCCAAATCACACCAAAAGTCATCTCAAGGCAGTGTTAAGTGAAATAGCTTTGTTACAGATAAATTGGTTATTCTTCACTGATTCAGAAAACAAACACTTTAACATTTCTCCCATAACGACCTTTATGTGTAGCTATAGCAACCATCATATCCTTGGATCTTTGGTAGAATACAGATGTGCTCACTGAGCAGTCTGAAATCAAGTTTTAGCTGTGAGCTTAAGGAAAAAAGATCAATTGCTTGCTGAAAAAAAGCTTATGTTGCTGTGGTGGTACTGTCATACTGTACTATACATATTTGTTCACAGAGATAAGATACCATTTAGCTTTTTGTAAATTAATACCAGTGATAAGAAGTTCAGAAGAGCCTAATAGCATGAAAACATCACCCAGAATAGTTAACCAGTTCTATAAGTTGTCCATAAATTTGTCATGGTATTAGTGTTATCGCAGCATATCTATAGCTTTCTAACCATTAAATATCGTGAATTGTGCTTTTGTCATTTCACTGAGAGGGAGTGAGACAGTAGTTCTTGTACTGCAGTACGTCACTATTATGTTGTGCAAATAAGATGAAATGCCATTTTAAATACAGAAGGCAGTATAGTTGACAAGTCATACTAAGTGACTGACTACATCTGTTTATGTAGTTATATTTTTATGTTATTTTGTGGATTTTTTAAAAGTCTGTTATTAAATGTACAAATTCTGTGTGGAAGTGTAAATTTCTCTCCAGTCTTCAATAAAGCATAGGGCTAAAACATAATAAGTCTCTAAAGCTGCATGTGACCCCGACTGACATAACAAAGTGATCAAAAAGAGTGAACAAACTCAGAAGTCTCTCCTGAGACATTACTGAACAATGGTTGTGCAGAAATATGAAATCCTTTTCAATTTGTATGGAAAACTTTATTTGATAATAAAAATAGCATTCACAGACTTCTTTTGATAGCTACATATACATTGTAATCCATCTCAAGGAAAGAAGCTGGATAAGTTCACATCTACTTGTACTTAGACTAATGTTATGTATAGCTTCATGGGTCAAATAAAGCTATGAACAATGTAGTATTTATATATGCATAGTTTTATAAAAAAAAAGATTGGCCCATATACATGTACTGCTTTTATCAACACAGAGACAGCATTATGTCCGGAGCACATTGCAAGAAATAATGCTTGAAGAACACAGACTGCATACAAGTGCTTTATATTACAAAGGCAGGCTAACCATCAAGAGAGATTCAAACCATCAAGCCATTTTCTGATTGACTAAATACAGTCTTTCACTTTAAAATGTCATTACATACCTGATCCAGGGTAAATCAGCATATTCATCAGGTCCATTTCAGATATATAAACACAATATCACATTCCTCACTGCTGAGTTTCTCATAAATTTTTCTTTTGTACAAGAAAAAGGCAACATTTTATTCCTTGGTTCCTAATAGTTACATTGGATAAAATCTTTACAGGTGATGGCCAACAAGTTAATTTCTTAAATGTGTTTTTTTTTTCTTCTTTTTTTTTAAATACAGTACCATGGAGACAACGGTGATCAAACGATGCATTTGTAGTGGCTTATCCAATATATTTTTAGTTCTTTAATGAAACATAAAACAGAATACACACAAAACACGTTATAAAGCAGCAGTCAGACTCCAGTGGCGTGACAGCATGGCTCAGCATGGCAGATTGGTCGTCTCCTGTACCAGGGCTCTCCATATATTACCAACAAAGGACCCAGGAGGTGGTCATTGCGCAAATGTGGGTGTCATCGACATGAGGACAGGGCCGGCAATTACTGTGATATTACAGTGCATGTTTCTTAATGATTATTCGGACTCAGACTTATCAGATAAAGTGGGTAACTACACTTTAATTTACACATGCATCTTGCAGGGATAATTTACATGTTTGTTTAAATTTTTTTTTGCCATATTTGAAAAATATTTTTTTATGGCAGCTTCAAGCTGGAGTTCTCGCATATTCAAGACTGAATTTTTGATGACTAACAAATTTAGATAACTCTGCCACACATTTCAAGGACACAACACAAGTAAGGGTACAGCATGCTTTCGCAGGTACAGTGTGCACTTCTACCTTGGTTGAAGGTTTAATCAAATTGTTCAAGATATGTGCCAAATTAAAAATAAATAGTGACAAAATGCAATAAAGTCATATATTATTTATAGGATTATCACTCTAGTTTTACCATCAGAAATTAAATTCAGATTTTTGTCTTAAGTCAAAAATGATTTTTCCAGTTCCTGTGAACCATCAGTATCTTGTGCTATAGTTTATTCAGTAAAGCAATTCAGAATGGATAAGACATCTAGAAACAAGCTGAAAACAAGCTTAGTAGTTAGAAGTTACCACAACCGGAAGCATGTTTAATACCTCTGAGGGAACAAATATTTAGATTCAGCAATGCCTACAAAAAGCAATATCACTGATTTCATATGCAGGCACATACAATATCTTTACTATAGTACAATAACCTATGTTGTGTTCAAAATAACTATAACAATGACAAAACAACCAGTATGAACTGATAGAAGGATTGTACTCCTGCTGTTTTATGAATCTCTGGATGGGATCACAAGTAGTAAAGTCAATCAAAGTAATCAATAAAACAGTCAACCAAATAAAGCACAAGAGTTAATATCCTCAGAAGTCCAATTCCAGTGTACATAGTTTGCACAGATAGAGGAGAGAGTGGCGAGGGGGATCTCTGCTCTGCTCTAGATGCTGAGGTCTTTGGGGCTTTCTTTGTACAGCCTTCTCTTGGGCTCAGGGAGCTGGTTCGGGCTGTGGCCTACTGCATTATTTTTATGGCCTGTGTTGTTGTTGGCAGCACTGTTGTGTGCAGCATTGTTCTTCATTATGCTGTAGTAGTCCTTCAGTCTGGGTGCTGCTGCATAGTTCAGCTCTTCCCGGCTGTAGTTGCTGTCAGGGGAAGAGTCCCGCTCCACTTGGTACCGTCTCTCTGGTGTCCCATTCATCTGATGTCTCTCCTCCCTCATCTCTGGGGAAAAGTCTCTCAGGAGGTTGCCATTCTTCATGGTTCTATCATATGTACGGCCCCTGGAAAGAGACAAGGAATCCCCGTTGTTGTTGCTGCGCTCAGGGGTTGTGACTCGCCCAGCTATCTGTGAGTCCTTGAGAAACCTCCGCTCATAAAGCTTGCGTTCAGGAGTGACTGCGAGGAAACCTCCATCATCGTACTCCCTCTCAGGTGTACGATCCCGATGTGCTCTCTCTGCTCTGCGGTCCATTGACTTGGCCCGCCGACGATCAGGAGATGAGGTGCGCTTTCGGGTTGGGGAGTGGTCAAGGGAGCCACGCCGCTGAAGACGAAATCTCCCATCCAGAGTAGAACTGCTGCTTGAGAGCTCTCGCCCCCTCATTTTCTCAGCAGCTGCAGCCTTCTTCCCTGAGCTGTCTTTCCTCAGAGTCTTTAGGAGTTTAGAGATGCCGCTCTCCGACTCAGACTTCTTGACTTTGCGGCCTCTGCTCTTCTTGTTGCCACTGCTACTGCTGTTACTGTTGTCTGGAGACTGCTGTCTGGGGGTATTTTGACTGTGATTGTTATTCCAGGTGTGATGATGGTGGGGGTTAAATTGCTGGCCTTGGCGGTCCATCTGATCTGACCCAGCCCTGTCCCTGTTCCTGTTCCTGTTCCTGTCCTGGCCACGCGCAGCCTCCTCCTGGCGTGATGGTTTGTGAAGATCTGGTGGATAACTGGACTCCAATGAGGTGTGATATTGACTGTTGGGTGGCCAAGTTCTCACTTCCGGAGTGTTTTGTGCCCCGGGTGTGGAAGGGTGCCCGTCACTGCTGCCGTCTGCAGGAGAGGAGGAGGAAGAAGAAGCTTGATGACTAGAAATACCTTTATAAGAGGAATGAGGTTGAGAGATACTTTACCATCAATAACATGTGACATGTATTGTGTTCAGCAGACATGACTTTCCTTGTTGGTTCATGTGAGCTACTGCATTGACCTCACAGGTCAATGTAGAGATTTATGGAAATCATGCAGACATATGCTCTTTGATGTGCTAAAAGTATCCTCACAAACAATCAGGCTAAACTGAACTGATATGTAACAGTCTGATTTGCATCTATGCATATACACTGCACTGAAATGATGAATCACTTCAGGGGCTGTGGATTGAAACACAAGGAGACGTTGGCAACAAGAGCAGGTGAAACACATCAGCAAGTGTAGGGCAGGGGTTACCAATGACACAGCAGGCTCCTAGGAAATCATTCAAAACAAAATGGTGAACAAAGTGCATCATTGAAGAACAAACCAAAGAAAAAAATTTTTTTGGCTGTAGGTCTGCCAAATTAGAGACGGGTTGCCATGGCAGCAGTATGTGATGAGCAGTGGCATTAAATTAGTCCCAAAAAACAAATATTAGGTCTGACACTGGTGGACGCAGAGGTTTGTGCATGTATGGATTCACAGAAGTTAAGTAAGTTAAATTTAAGTCAGGCATGATGAATCATAAAGCGAGTACACAAAGTAAACACACCAACACGCAAACACACACAAAGTGGGATGCAGGTAGGGATGAGCTGGAAGGAAGGGTGGATAAAATTGAAAGGAAAAGATGGTGGGGTGAGTGGATTGGGACAGATTTTTGGCTACAAACCGTGGTCTGATTTTGGCCCATTAGGTAGAAACAGGGCTCTCCCATCTTGTCATTCCTCATTGTACCAACAGCGAGATGAGGAGCCATCATCGCTGGAGAGAGGAGGAAGAGCCCAGCAACAAGAGACAATCAGAAAGAAGGAGGGATAGAGAGGAAAAGACAAATAAAACAGACAAGATGCTGTTTTACAGTGTGTCGTAATAGAGAGAAGAAAGGGTTTGTTGTGAAGGACAAGAAAATATTACACATTATACAGTATGAAAAAAAACATCTAAGAAGGGAAAAGTGTCTGAGAATTAAACCATAGGTTAACCAGAAAATAATGCAGAGAAATACATCAATATCAGTCAAACTGAGAAGTATAATATTTTAGCAGAACACACAGCTCTAGAAAAGTAATATTACTTGTACAGTTGTAAAACACAAGTAACTATGCAAAAGTCTTAGGCCACTGTTGGATTTGTTTTTAGCAACGCTATGATGGCTATATATTTATATTTATTTCTCTGTCTCTGAACAACTAGAAACACAAGAGTGGTTTTTCACAAAAACCATTCCTGATCAAGCTTCGTCGGACTATAAAAGGATCAACAATGCATCCACGTGAAGCTGCCAGATGCTGACTCAGGTCCTTGCTGGACTTCTGTTGTTCTCTCAAAGAAGAAACTTTGAGAAACGTCTCATCAGATTTTGACAACTCCTATTTTTGTCCCTGATCTCTCCATATTTCTCTACAGAGGTCACACTCAATATTTGACATTATTTACATTTACAATATATTTTTTGTAATATTCTTTTGTTTTTCAGTACTGGCCTGAGACTTTGCACAGTACTGTATATGCTGCAGAGAGCGAGCAAGGTTTTGTGGCAACCATACCTTAAATGATCAATAATATTTGACAGCCCAATCTTGTCTTAAAACTATGACAGGTTTCTTTATATAAATAGATAAGAAAACGTCTACCTGTTAAATGTTTACCATTTACAGTAGCAAATGTAAGTTCCTGTGGCTCACTAAGCAGGTAAGAAGCTTTATTCTAATCTGCAGTGCGTACAGCTGGAAGATGAATAATACGATTTCAGTGTTGACATTTGCAGTGTTATTTACAGGAAGAGGAAAAAACATTGCAGCATGGTTACCTACCATATTCAGGTACAGATCCATCTCCCCGTTTCAGGACCAGCCGCGCCCTCCGCCCACCATTCTTGATCAGTTCAATGGCACGTGAATGCTTCATGTTCTTTGTGCTCTCACCATTAATCTCCAGGATCTCATCTCCCACCTAAAAGAAAAAGGCCATTTTATTATGCCAGGCTGTTAATAATGTTTTTTCATTAACAGTGTGTAAAGAGGAAACCTATGGACTTTAAGCCTGCCAAGATTGACAGATGAGATTAACTAGAAAAAAGATATGGCCTGAAGTCACACATAAAGCTTTTAATAGTTTCATACCCTCATCTTGCCATTTCTGACAGCAGCTCCATCCTCCGCTAGTCTCAACACATACAGGTCCATGTTATACTCTCGTCCACCTCTGAGGCTGAAACCAAAACCTTTACTGTCTCGCTCCAGATCCACAGAGTAGAACTCAGCATCCTAAGATAGAAAAGGAGAGGTCACAAGGGGAGAAGTGACTTATCCATAGTGAATTCTGTGATAAAGACTAATAAAAGGTGAGCCCAAACTTCAGAACTAATCAAGCCATGTCCAAAAAAAATTCACAAAATGTCAATAGAAGTACAGTACTGTGGATGAAGCATGAATAAATTGATACCACATGTGGCACTAATGCACCTAAATGCTGTTTGCCAACCACCAACAAGTATAACTGAAAAACATGAAGAAGCATAATGGAGAAGTGTGTTGCCTGGTCATCTAAATAAAACTGTAGAAACTAGACTTTTAGTTTTAATTTATACTCAATAATTAATCTGAGCACATAAGTCTGCCTTACTTGACATTGGAGCTTCTGACTGTATGTCACAGGTCTTCATTCAGCAAAGACATCCACATGAGACTATAGTGCTCCAATGTCAAGCAAGTCAGACTTCTGTGCTTAGATTAGTTGTTGAATATAATTATTCCCAGAAGTCAAAAATGAACATCCATGGTCAAGTTTTAGTTTAGTTTCAAAATGGAGATCTATCGGAGTGGAGTGGGACAGAAAGTCTGTTGTTCTGCGTCCTGTCCGGCGGGACATAATGGCTCTGTGGTTGAAATGCGTGGGATTCACTTCAGGGTGTAGGTACCCAAACATAAGCAGAACAGGTTCTTTGTCTCTCCAACATAGAGATATAGATATGCTTTCACACTTTCCCAACCACAAGTGTAGATATTCCTGCATATTAATATACAGTTTGTATGCAAACAATGAACATTGCATGTTTAATCTGCCAGTATGCTTCCTCAGAAACTACTTGTGGAATGATTCAATAGCTACAATCCCCAACACCTTTTTAACATAAGAATTAAAGGGAGCTGTGTTTGACAATTTTCTTTCAAAAACCAACATTAACAAATGAATTGATCTTCTCTCTGTAGCTTTGTCATTCTTTATACTATTTGAATACTTCTGTCACTATTCACTTGAACACTCAAGTGTAACACTGTTAATGTTGTCGGGATGAGACTATCTGAAACTGTGTGTTATTATTTATATAGCTTTATATAGACATCTGTGTTAGGAAAATTCTCTATACTTGAATAAATTCACTGGAGATCATCATCTGAATTCCAAAGGTATTCTTTTATTCTT
>JAUMHL010000028.1:17196296-17219947 GCA_032362345.1 Sandelia bainsii | reverse complement strand
AAGGTTAAGTGTTCCTTGTACAGGGATCATAACTCCACAGTTGAGGGGAGGACATCAGAAACAAAGATATGACTCTACATGGTAAATGGTTAACATATGGCTCTAAGGTAATATAGATCAATATTATTAAAAGGTTAACATAAATTCACTACATTTTTCTAACAATCTGACATCTGATCTTAACTGAGAAGTTAAAACTTTGCTTCCTACCTGTGTTGTCTGAGATTGTGTGGGTGGAGGAGGAGGTGCTCCTTTGGACTTTGGGTTATTCCTTAAAAAGAGAACACTCTTATGAATACACATTGTGCTGTACATGTATACACATACACATACACACATGTACATACATTTATGTATAAAAATGCTTCATGACCTACCGGGACTCTGTGGACTGTTGAGGTGTGTGTGTGGTGGTGATGGTAGCTATCTTCTCAGCATTGGTCAGCAGAGAAGCATTGGAAGATTCTGGAAAGAAAACAGAAAAATTGAATAAAGAAAAACAACAAATAAACAACTAAACTAAAATAAAGTGACGGCTTTTGTTAAATATATTTGTCTGTGTCTGTGTTTTCAAAAGATAAATGCCACTGTCCAGAGGAATCTCCTAAACCACCCACAGGCTGCTCTATTCAACCTGATTCTAACTGCCTGTGATGTTGTCATTTGCCATTTGTTCATGGACAACACTGGCCCCATTTCATGATAGAAAAACATTAGTAAAGAAAATTCATGACATTGCTTCGTTCATTATTCCAGGAGGGTAAAAAACAAGGACAACAGTCTTGTCTTAACTTTCTTTAAGTCTGTCTTATTACCAGCAAAAAGATGGCAGCAAACATTAGTTTCTTGTGATACTGGCAGGAGAACAGCTCTGTCTGTGTTTAGCAAAAACATCACATTGACACGGACGTCTCCTTACTCACTCTCCCCTGATTACTTGAAGAATAGGACTTCACAGCCACCTCTCTCTTTCTGAGGTGAACACTTTGCTCTAACCACACACATGCAATTTCAAATAGGGATACAATGGACCAGTAAAAGCTGTCATTCATCAATCATATTATAAGAGCATGCTATTTATTTTATTAGTAATCCTTGCATTGTGCATGTACACACATTCAAGCCTGAGAATTAGTGAACATGTGTGTGTGGGAGTGTGTTCCCACCTCTCTCATCTCCAGTCTTAATTAAGTTTCATTTTCCATTTCTAAGGATGGTAATGCAACAGAAGTATGCCCAGTGTTTTATCAGTTATATAAAAAGGAAATGTGTATTCAAAATGTGCATTGTATTTCACTTTTTTATTTAGGAATGAAAAATAATTAGAAAACTGCTTGTGGTGATATTTGCGGTTCTATTGCACTTCCTAGACTAAGCTGAAAGATAAATCCAACAGAAAGAATTTGATTAAATGTGAGCAGTGTTTTTAATCCTTTTAAACCGACAAAATATTGCATATGGCAAGGTATCTGGCAAAGAAAATAAACAAAAAACAGAGAGATAGCAATTGTGGCTATAGTAGTTTCTGGGATCAACTTCACCCAGTGACTCACTCTGAGATACCAGGGTTCACACCCTGATGAAAAGTGTTATTTTTCCTGTGAAGAGCAGTGGTGCCCTTTTCTTACCACATCAATGAATAAGTCACATCATGCTGCATTATTAAACAGACATGAGACTGGAAGCCAAAAGCCTTACCATCACCCGGGATGATCCTGAGCGAGACTGTGTTCCCGGCTTCCTTGATCAGGTTGACGATGTCCGAGTGTGACTTATTGGTGATGGAACAGCCGTTAACAGCCAATATTCGGTCCCCCACCTTCAGCTTCCCGCAGCGGTCCGCCGGGCTGCCCTCAATGATGCGTCCTATTTTGTGGGGCATGGCCACACAAGCATTTCCAGCTTTTTTGTTAACATGCATGTTTGTTTGTATGCATGTGTATTTTGTATGTTAGAAGTGTGTGGTGATGATTATTTGTTTGATTGTGATTTTGATTGTGATTGATTTAGGTTTATTAAAAGGAAAAGACAGAAAGAGAGAGAGAGGAGAGAAGAAAGGTTAATTATCCAAATCATCACATTCCTATTCACTTACAGAAAACCATTACACTGCACATTCTAGGTTAACATGCACAGAAGTGCATGCCGTAGAAAGGAGGGGAATGCCAGAAGCTAAACACATGGGCTCCTTCAGATTATCCAGAAGAGATGTTCAGCCTATAGCCAATACATGCAGAGATGTAGTCAAATTAAGCACTGCAAGAAATATAGTCTGCAACTGATTGACAGTTTTCAATACTGCACGTTGTTTACACAGAAGCTTCAAAAAGACCCGGGGGACCTCCAGTTTTCTTCACCCTCCTTCCATCTCACTCCCTTTATCTCTGCTCCTCCCTTCGCTTCCCTTTCAAACTAGTATTTTTTGCAGCATCCATATTTATTACATCACCTTAGTTCACATATACCCTCCCTCTGTCTTCATTGTAAAATGCATAAGCTAAGCACAATATCAACCTCAGGTCACAGTGGGAGGGGATGAGAGGGGGATGGGGACTGGAGCTAAATGTTTTATGCATGCATGGTGTGTGGGATATTGAATCAGCTGAAAACACTTTGTTTTTCCCAGGACTGAAAAACACCTAGCACTTGTGGAAAAATCCTCAGAGTTGTGTTTTTCAATACACATTCCTCTGTCAGGTTTCAGCTCATGTCCCACATGGTTGGAATCCATTATGTGAGTGAGCACGGGATGCTACACTGATCCCAGATCAGCACATGAAAGCTCAAATCTCATTCATCTCATCCCCCAAGAGGAATAATGATAGTGCAGAACAGGGAAGTGTAGTGAGGCAGCAGCAAAAACAAGAACCTAAAACTAGAAGACACTTGGGTAAGGTTGTTGACTAGCACTGTCACTGGTGTCACTACAAATAATACATTAATTGTTGCATAGCATTTTGCAGAGAAACACCATTAGCCCATGGGATCAATTAAATTTTCCCTGGGCGGTCACTGGTGGTCATGTCTCATCCATTCTTATGTTTTTGCCTGTGACCCATCACAGTACATCATCATAATGACTCACTATACAAGGGACCTTGGCGTGACTTTGGTGTTGGATATTCATCAGCTGGAGGTTAATACCACATTTGTTCAAAGAAGACATCTACAATTCTTCACCAGTGCCTGAGCAATTATAATGTATGCAGTTTTTCTGTTTTGCCATGATACATGAATTTTATAGACAGACATGGACCATGCTGAGCTTCCAATTACATGCTGAATGAATAGTTTCAGGCATGAATCTGTCATGATAGTGTTTGTGATCAAGCTGTAACCAGACTGATCCTGAGGGAGTGTGACCTGTATATGGAGATATTTCTTCTCCCCTAAGCTCTTTATAGTAGGTTTGTGACCTCGGTCTATGGCATTAAGTGAACTCCCGTCAAACAACCCCCCCTGATAGTCGTAGAAGTAGAGAAAACTCAATGAGGTGTAACTGAAAAATATATTGTACTGCAATTCTGCCAGGAGATGGCATCAGTAATTTCACTCTGTGGAGCATTTGTACTCTCTGTGGATGTGTCTCTTCGCTGGAGGTAAATTAAGAGATGAAGTAAATTAATCAGAGATCAACAGTGATCTTCTCAAAGTCTTTTCATGAAACATGCACCCATATATATTACAAATGCCAAAACAATCAAATTGTTCAGTCAGATTAGAGAGAACTATGTTAATCATTTAAAGTCAAACATAGTCAGAACATAGTAAACAAACTAAATTCTGATGTCACAATGAATAGAAGTCCCTGTCAATCATTGTCAGCCAGCTCCAGCTCAATCTGTGTCACTTACCGAAGGTGGTGCCAGCATCAGGCCTGGAAACGGATGACACTATGACGAAACCAAAGCCCTCATTCTCTCCACGCTGGATCTCTACGTCGTACGGCTGCAGGGAGGCAGGCACAACTGCACTACCACTGCCACCTCCACCACCGCTGCCTATACCACTAGTAGACCCGCTGCCAGAGCTCACAGTGTTGAGCGAGTTCTGGCTCCCCTGGGGTGTCCGCTTGCCCTCCGTCAGACTGGGTGCCTGGGTGCTGCTGTGGTGGGAGGAGGCCGGCGATGGAGGAACATCACCTTCTCCTTTTGGCACTAGGGATGAGAAGGATATGGACAAATTTGCTAGACAAAAAGTATATATATTTTTTTAAATTTTTCATTCAGTGAAGCTGAACAAAACCTGCACAGTGCACAGAAGAGCAAGTAGTGTGGATTATGCTTATATAATGTGTATGTGACAGTGCATGACACATGCATGAACACACATGCACAAGTTTTATTTAAAATTCTCGTCACCTCCGTATCCGGGGGTCTTGCGTCTGACAGTGAGGTTGACATGGCCCTGTTTGGCGGCTTGCTGCATCAGCTGCACCACCAGCTGGTGAGACTTGCCGACCACTGCTGTGCCATCCACACAAATGAGCTCATCACCCGACCGCAGGCGCCCGTCCTCATCTGCCGCCCCATACTTCACTATGTGCCCTATATAGATCTGGAAAAGACAAGCACACATAATGCATGATGTAAGACATTTTTGTTTACTTTATGATTATGATCCTATGGTTAATTAAGAGTGATTAATCTGCTGTAAATTAATCCACCAGCCAAGAGAGAGTGCAGTTACTCTGTATGACCTTTCTTCTTCTGATTTTAAATTAATCTTTTAAACACAACAATGTTTCAGAGTCTACTGTTGCATTACTTCAAGGTATTTGTGGTTGACGTTTGGAGAAACCAAGAAGGCCAGTGCAGTCTACTGGGGCTGTGGAGAAGCTTGTGTTCTTTAGGCATTGTGTGGGAGTGTACACACAGCTCCGACAGAAACAAGCAACACAACACAACTACTGGATTTGGCACAAACAACAAGCACTAACTCCTGTGGGGTAGACCTGAAGCCTGCTGCCATTTTATTTCCCTCTATTCCTCAATATCTGCCTTCCACTCTCCTTCCTTTTAAGACAAATATATGGCGCACAACCAGAAAGACTGGTGAGTAAGGCCTTTGCGTTTCTTAACAAGCTGTCTATATGAGTCTCCAGAGAGCAACAACTCCAGTTGGAGAGTGTGATGTGTTAGGACTTTCTGCTACTCTAGCTTTAAAGGCAGAATAAACAGAAAAGCAGGAGGAAAAGGAAAGGTAGAGTAAACTAACAAAAGACAGAAACTATTAAAGAAATGGAAAGCACACTAAGAAGAGGACAGAGCATTCAGAGATATAGTAGTATGGGTGGTGTGTAGCATTCATGTAGATTTCAGTATTTTACTCATTCAGCTTATTAAAAAAAAAAACAATTGATGAGATTGAAAGGGACACTTACAGGCTCCCCAGGCTCATTTCCACCCAGGATACGGAAGCCGAAGCCTGTATCCTTCCGCCAAAGGAAAATGTCCTGTTCCTGGCAATCTGGCACTGAAAATGCATGAGAGAAACAGTGAGAGGAGATCAACCACCAACTCTGCCAAAGAGCTGCAGACTCTACTCAGAGTAAGCTCATTAGCATATATTCTGCAGGTCTCTGAATGCTTGTTGCTATAATCAACAGGTTATATGCCTGTTTTATCGGGTTATCACAAATTCACATCCAGTTGTGTAATTGCTGATAAAGAGGTGTTTTTCTATAAGCATCACAATGAGAGTGGGCAGGTTCAGCAGCTGCTCCTTCCATCGCTTCTGCCCTGCCTCATTGAGCAGATTGGCTCCTTGCTCTTACATGCAGACCAAAAACTAGGCTGCAAAGTCTCATGCTGTGCCCTTGTCATGCTCACAGACCTGCAATCTAAAAAGTTACACAGTGCTGATCTCTATTATTAACCCTCATTTATAACTGAACTTTCCTTACATCCATGAATTTATTGCATCCTTCCCCTGTGTAACTCTCCTGCTTGCCATCACACACAACTCCCCACACATTTACATCTCACCATGACAGAGCAGACTGTGGAGGAGGACACAGGCAATTTGGTGTTAGTCTGTTCAACCCACAGGGCCATTCTGTGCTGCCTGCTGTCTACATGGATGCCACGCAAGCCCAGTAGTGAACCCATTAGCTTCAGCTCTCCAGTTCCCCTGTAACTTGCTTGGTGTGAATTAAACTGCTACAGCCAGACTTGCAATTAACCCTCCACTGACCCATGTTTATAGGGTAGTGATCAAAGTAAACTAACAGTAAGAGGAACAGCTGTGTATCACACCTCCATGACAGGAAGCATGGAGGGAAGCTAAATTCCCAAAAGCTCACCTTTCAGTCACTCTGTCCTGCCATTGAAATATTGCTCTTTGAGTGCAATCAGTGGATGTACCTGCACACAAATTTAAAAGTGTGTGTCAAGTGTGCTTGTATGTGGTGGAGCGCGCATGAATACATTTCAAAATACAGACAAAGAATCTAGGCCTCCTTGTCATTCTTAGGATCCTTCTCTCTTTGTTTCATCACTGTGTCTCCTCCTCCTCCCCACGCAGACTCAAAAAGGGGCTGCAGCTCCTTCAGGGGTTATCAAACAGATATACCAATCAGCCACAGTTTAAAGCAGCCCTCTCTGGGCCCAGTTAATTTTTAATCAGCAGCAGTCCTAGATTCTTCATGATTATTAACCAACACTGCGTGTGCACGACCCACAAGTCTAGCTGACAACAATCACAAGTGTACCACAAGCTAAAACTGCAAACCATAGACATCACCCATCTACAATCACAGTGCAATCTTTTACAGTACAGAGATCTCCTTTTAAGTATCACTATCAGCATGAGTGCAGGAGGTCTGAAACATGTAATTGAGCTAGAACAGGCTAGTGAACCTGTTATTTTAGATGATCCATCCTTTTTTCACAGTCTTACCATGGTTCCCAGTGAATAATGCAAGACTCGGCCATGACTTTAAATGATATTGAGGAGTTTTACAGAGGGGCTGCCTACTTTCTGGTGTTCCAGTTTTGGATTTTGGATAGTGCTTTTTCTTGGGCATGAGACAAGCTGTCTGGCTGCTGATAATGTAATTCTAGTGAGTTTTAAAAGGAGACATGTGGCTAAATTTTTAAAAAGACAAAACACACTGGTGAGCTCAGGGACACCAAAAGGTTATGATGATCACAGAAAACAACTCTGGTGGATGACATAAGAATGCTTTCCCCGGTGAAGAACCCTTCACAGTTGTCTTGATCAAGAACAGTCTCCACGTGGTAGAAGTATCTGTGTGAATGTCAATAATCAAGAAAAGACGTCAACAGAGAGGTTTTACCGCAAGATGTATGCCACTGGTATGCCTCAAAAGATTTGAGAATGTCAAAAACACATTAAACGCCTGTGCAGTTCAGGTTCAACATCCTATGGACAGATGGCACAAATCATCTGAAGCATACCACCTCATCTGTGAAGCATGATGGATGTAGTGTAGTAAGTGTAGTGGTGTCCAAAGGAATGAGTTCCCTTCTATTTATTGATTATATGTTTGCTGTCAAAAGTGGCATGATGAGTTCTAAAGTTTTTAGGGCAATATTATTTGTTCAGAGACTGCCACGAGCTGGGACGATTCAAAGTGCAGATGGACAATGAAATTGCAAAAGCAACCCAACTTTTTAAGGGACTAGAGTGGACTTTTCTGCAATGTCCAAGATAATCACCTGACCTCAATCCCACTGAGCATTTATTGCACTTGCTGAAGGCAAAGCTGAAGGGAAAATGCCCAACTAGCAAGCATGAACTAAAGAGTAATGCAGTAAAGTCGGGCAGAGCATTGCTAAGGAAAAAACACAGCATTTGATGAAATGTATGAGTTCCAGTCTTCAGGCAGTCACTGACTGCAAAACATTTGCAAGCAGGTACTAAAACAAGTTACTTTATGATTATGTTTGTTTGTCTGAAAATTTTTGAGCCTCTGAAATTCAAAGGAATTGAATAAAAATGGTTGTACTCCCAAAATAGTTGATACAGTATATTTGACCAAAGCCTTAAATTAATACTGACAGTCTACACTTAAATCACATCTTCATTTCTGATCCTTCATGGTGGTCTATAGAACCAAAATAATGAAAATTGCATTTCTGCAATTGCATCATACTTATGCACCATAGCACTAAACTTTTGTTTAGCACTAAAGTGATGAGAACTAAGGTTATAAACTCTGTAATAAGAGCGCAGACTATTCAAACTCTAAAATAAGATATAAATAATATACTGTTTCATTTATAAGATTTAAATGAATGCTACTCACGTCGGCTCTCATACATGCTCCTGGACTGTGCCCAGATCTTGAAAGGGTCAGGCTTCTTCTGGAGGGTGTAGGTGCCATCTGCAGGGTCCTGAGGGGGCAGGCCTGGCAGAGGCTGGGTGGGGGCAGCAGGAGTGGGAGCCACAGCCTCACTGGGCATGGCAGAGGGTGGGTGGCTGGGAGAATCAGTGTGGGTGCTGCGATGACTGCACACACTGTGCTGGGAGCTGCTCTGGCTGTCTTTCCTCTCTAACTGGTGCTGGGTGGACAGAATACAGAGAGAGGTATGTGTGTCAGGGATGTGGGTGGATATAAGCAGAGAATGGAGGTAGAGGGCAGAGAAAGGAGTCAGTGATAAGGGTGAGATAGAGGGGAAACGTATTGATGGAGGACAAGGAGAAAGAAAAAACACTCAAGGTCATCTTTTTTAGACATTGCAGTAGAGCATCGCTTACTGAAAACCTCTACTGGAGTGTGAGGAAAAATGACTTGGTTTCCATGGTTGCCAGACAAGGACCGTTTGAAATGTGAGGGAATTTTAATGAACAAAGATATTGCCTTTACGAATCCCATGGATCTTTGTTTATTGCAAGAAGGTCCTATGCGTGGAAACAAAGTTGGTCTCAACAGAATCTGGGATGTGTAAAATGTGGCTTTAAAATTAGTTGCAAAATTTCAGCAGAGAAAAATCCTGATGGGTACGAGAGGAGTAAAATATTGTTTTGCTGTTCGCTTAACTGAAATTGCGTAAAATAATTGGCCAGTTTGAAAATGAAATAAAAAAACTATGAAAATATGATAAGTCTTAATCACGTTCAGATCAGATAATTTGAGTGAAAGCTTATTATTCGAATTATCTGAAAGCAATAAATTTGAACCTGTCTAAACTTTTTTCATCTGGTATAACACTGTGGTTATTTAAATATGTGAAAAGACATACGTGGTAGATTACTGTACTTTGTACTTTTATGTTCACCTTGTCAGGTGTGTGTTAATTCACCAATAGTTTCTGACACCTTAAGGGCTCTGGAAGCCCACAGTCTTATAGTAATAAGTAGGGGGGCAATGGTTCTCAAACTGAAACTGAGATACAGACATCCATGGTCTCTTTGTGGTTCTGTAAGGTGGAACCCTGACACCATCCTCCTCCAACTAGCTGTTACCTAGTTGCAAACATCCCATCTCCTCTGGAGAGTTCAGGAGTCTCCCTTATGTTAATAGTGGCTCCAAGTGTCGCAAAAATCTGATAATTTCTTTGTTATTGTAGTAAGAGGACCTATCACTTGATTCAGTGACACAAACATCCCTAAAGGAATAAACATCTTCTGTGCCAAAGGAATATACTTATTTTATTATAAGAACTTTCTGTAATTTTTATATTTTGTTTCTGCTACCAGAAAACATAGCTGCATATAATCACATTGTTATTTGCAGATGCACATTACAAAACACTTTATGAAAAATGAGCCTCACTGAGAAAATCTAATTAATGACAGTGAAAACTCGCCAATATGACAAGTGAATCATTTCTTATCTGATATGAATAACAAACCAGTGCGTGAAATGGTAGGGAAGTCATAGTACGGTCTCTCTCTCACCACACTGTACGAGATGAAGGGTCAAAAATTACAGTAATGCCTCATAATGAGGACAACAGCCATGCAAAATTGACTTCACACTTGATTACCAGAGACTTGCTTAATGGATTGGGACAGCACTGTCTTTTTTTTTGCATATGGGAGTTTATTGTGAGCAGCTATTTAGAATCTAAAATGGAGGCAAAATGGTTGTTCTGGGTTGACATGAAGTTGCATGCAGCGTGACATTTCACTGACATAACACAGAATGAGAAAACTGGCTTTTCCACAGTGGAAAGTTAATCCAAAGTGACAGTCAGGCAGGGTCACTATTAGTCCCACTCGACCCCCTTACAAACCCACCCCTCCTCCATCCGCCATGCCATGTGACCTGAATAGGTAACACCCGCAGCTCTGACTGATACCATTTCCAACTAATCCTAATCCTAATATTCAGCCATCTGAAGTGAGAGCTTTTAAAGTCAGTCGAGAGACACAGGTTTGATTCCCCTCAAGTGGCTGCAATTGAACCCATCGTTGGTTTTGGATCAGTCTGTCCGGAGAAAACGTCCTTCTACTGCAACTCTCCGGCTGTCTGGGGTTGAATTAGGGTGTCAGTTATTTAAAGCTGCACTGGCATCTCTTATAAGCCTATATCGATTGTTTTTTTTTTTAACAAATTGTGATGAGTCGCCAAAACAAAATGAGTCGTTCATTCTTGTAAACTCCTGAATAACTGCAGTGCCTTGAGAGATCCTCACACTGCTCAGAAAACTGGTTTTTCTGCTTATTTTCCCCTCTTTCCCCATCCTGTCTTATGCATCACAGCTACAAGTCACATTGCAATCTGTTGCAATCTCTCCTCCAGCTTCCCCAATCTCCTCTGCTTTTCAACCTCACTCTGTCGTCATCACCCCCTTCGTCTGTTAGCCTTTGTTATCTGTGGGCTATTACAGTGATTCACTGCTGTGGGTCAAACCATCTCCACACTGGTCTTCCCTCCCTCATCCTCATCCTTTTTTCCTTTCTTTGCTCCATGCTTCTTTCCCACCATCCCTCAGCTGTGGCTGTCTGCCCTCCCCAACAGCTGGTCACTGTTACACTGTTCTGCCTAGGCTATGCTTAATCAGTCATAGGATGGCAGCATGGCAGAAGTGGGGGATGTAGAGAGAAAGAAAGATTATATAAAACAAAGAGAGATGACAACAAAGAGACAAATAAAGAAAATGAAGACAATGAAAGAAGCCAGCAGCGAAAGTCAAAGTGACAGACTATGAAAGAAGTGAAGAAGAATAGCAGCAGCAAGATTTCTGAAGCTCTGGATGCAGAGCAGTAGAGAAAGAGTTAGATATCACATTACTGTCTTTTGTTCTTAAAATAGCATCCCTTTCACTCAGAACAAGCATGCACACACAAAAGAGCTGAAGATCATAGTACTCACCACCAGCTTTGGACTCCTCTTGGCTGGCACCACTCCTGCAAAGCATCGGCAGAGAGACAGAGAGAGCATTAATGACCTGTGGTGCTCTTCGCTTGTCCTGTCTGATCAAAAAGTCTCCAGGACAAACTGATGGACCCCTGGTTCCTGCTCTAGAGCAGAATGCAACTGGCCCTCGCTCTCTCTCCTCCTCCCCTCTGTTGCTTTCTCTCTGAGCACCACACTGCGCTAGGCTGCGCGTTAATGTAAGTGATCTCCTCCCTGTGCGTTTTATCCCACTCCACTCGGCATTCTCACCCGTGCTATTAGAAGAGGTGCAACTGATTTATCTGCAATAGAGAAGCTGACTGATGCTGCTGCAGCCTCGGACCACTGGTCCAAGCTACAGTTCTCCCCCAGTGATGTTCAGCAGCAGAATCTCAACAATTAACCACCGAGAAGGAGCTCAGCAGCTTAAGCTTCATATCAAAAGAAAGCCCAAGCTTCTACCTTACTATGCACATCTTCTGAGTAACTATAGAGCTGTTTTCCCTCCTCTCCACTCCTCTGCTTGCTTAAGGCTTACATTGAGATCTTCTCTCTCTCTGCCTTTTTTGTTCCCTCCCCCTCTCTCCATCTCTCTCTCTCTCTCTCTCTCTCATACACAAGTTAACATATTGTAGAGAGTCACCAAGAAGATCAATCTCATTTGTGCTAATGAAATATTCATACTGGGAGCCAGTTATCATGGGAGAGGTTTCTCATCATACCAGTGTAGGGAAAAATTCACAGTCCCCCTAAACTGTTTTTTTTCCCACATCCTTCACAACCCCCAAAAACTCTACCTCAAACATATTAACATATATTCATTCAGACTCCTGATTGTTCATACCACACACAGAGAAGATGCACCACTTTCTAAGGAAACTAATTTCCCTTCCTAAACGTTATTTTCCCACCACTTACAACAGCACAATATGTTGAGACAAAAATAGAAAAGTGAATGCATGAAATACTCTATAAAAGGCATGATTGGGATAAAGAGTTGCTGTTGCCAAGGCAATCAAGTAGTTCTGTATACAGCAACAGTAGTCTAGTTTGTTAAATGTGAGGAGTGAGCAGCAGCAGTGCAACACTTCTACATTCATTCTCGACCTTTGATCCATTACAACCTCACTTTGCTTCATTTCTGCTATAGACACCAATGAAATCATACTCTTTCCTACAACATCTGATACCCAGCATGCACAGAGGGAAACCTACTGGCCTACTGGGAGAATTGATGGAAGGTCCCAGTGACATTAACACATGCAACAACATTCAAGCATCCATCTTAGGCTCTTTCTGCTGCATTGGCAAAAAATCATTAAATGTTAAAATTCTCTGTTGCTGCAAAGCCCCTCTCTCTACACGATTCATAATTTATCCTCTCTGTTTTCCCTTCCCCCCTCTCTCTCTCCCTCAGATTATGGGGTGCCATTTACTGGAGCAAGTGCAACATCTCAGCTGCCAGTGAATGTTTTTATGTAAGTGAGTGTGTCTGACCCAGGAAGGACCCATATCAGAGGGTCAGATGTCAATAATCAGTTGCAATTGCAACAGCAGGTTATGTGAACCTGGAGCCCTAAATTACACAGTGTGGAAGAAACCTTTCACTTTGAAGACTTTCAAAGGTTCTTTCAAACTATTAAAGATGTGAACATAATTAGCATTAAATGTATAGAAATTGAATTTAACTGTGGCCATATGGTTAATAAATTTTGGCATGGTACTGAAGGGGAATAAAGATTCAAGGAATTGAGAGGTTTGACCCCTGCTCTTCATTTATCCATGATAGCTTGTGTCGGCTAGAAGAACTGATTTACACGCTGTCCAGTGAACACATCTTCATGCATGATGATGAAGTCTCACCGTAGCAATGTGATGTGATGTATATGTGTCATACAGAATTGATCTAATCTGGATAGATGTAACATTTATGAGAAGCTGGAAGAAACACTGAAATTGCATGTTCCTGCACACACGCAGCTCTGCAGAAAGACTGCTAAACGCATGCGTGCAGTATATATTCAATATCAGCACATATGCAAAAAGGTGAGCTTTTATATATGCGCACAGGATGAGTTTTCAAGCACACACAGATACACACATTTACATTGGCAGTGGTGCCATAATCCTTTTTTAGTCTGCTCAAGCTGCTGAATGACAACAGAGCTCTGCTCAGTACCCCACAACAGAATGCTGCTCCATTAAAAGACTCTGAATTGATCACTGAGGATGCAACACTGGCTTAAAAGACCTGATTTTATTATTACTGAGGCAACCTTCTAATAGAATGACTAAGATTGTGTCCATTATCATTCAAGTGAAAGAGGAAGTAAACAAATTGGAAGTGAACGTGATTGTTGGCTCTAAGCATCAATGTAGGAGAAGCGGTTTCCTCTACTTCTTTTACAGTAGATAGTGAAGTACAGTATGCCCATAATAACTAGCACAGTAACAAATAAGTACGCTAATAGTAATATTATAGAACAACACTAAAGGCAGAATGTGTATATACATGTACGCAGCCTTTAAGACAACATGTTCTTATTATCAGTTGGCAATATGAGCACATGCCAATCAGCAGTTTTTTCCTCAGTAGCTTGTATAATTTGTGTGTAACAGTACTGGCGATAAAGGAGGGGGTGAGGTCTATGTTCCGATTGTGTGTGTGTGTGAAAACTTGAGCTTCTCAAATCTGCAGCACAGTGAATGGGGCTAGTGTTTCAATATGCTGTTGAAACTATGGTCTTGGTGGGTATAATCAAAGCCCACACTTGAGCAAAAGGTCCTTCCTCCAGGTTTCCTATATAAATTGTTAGAGGGTGGCCAACATGAGCAATGCTCTCTTTCGTTGAATCCTGCAAACATTTGCCCTTGCTCTACTTGTTCTATTATCTGGTACTGCTTCTCTTAGTTACTCTAAATTATATTGCTTACTCTTCCCTGTTATTCCACTGCTTTAATTTCCTCTACATTCCTCTACTCTATTTCCCTTCCCTCAGTTTTTTTCATTTTCTCTTTCTTTCTCTGTCTCTCAGGGGACAGGAGCGCTGTGCATGATTGTCATAGCAACAACAGTGGGAAGACAAGATGGAGGAGTCATAGCTGGCCTGGCCTCCTTTACAGGGGTTATCTTTAAATTTTTTATTGGAAAAGAACATTTCATAGAATAGAAAACATAAACTAATAATAAATAATTTTAACAGGTAGATATTCACTCACAGTTATGTGAGTGAATATCTACCCGTCTTAACTATCTAGAGACAATTTAATAAATGATAAAAACGCATTCTGCACATCACACTTACTTATAAGATTTCGGTTCACTGCACATTTGTCAGATGGGTTAAGAAAGGCTCAGTGTTCTAATAAATGCATATTTCCAAAGATGAAGTTTTTCACAATGTGTGCAGGTATTAGATGATGTACTGCTTCTAGCTTTGAAAATCTGGCCAATCTGGCTTGTACTAACTTTTTCTTTTTAACATCATCACTACACTGTCCTTTAGCAGCTACTTTCCTCTCTTGTTACCACAACAACCAATTCTATCTCTTATCTGGCTCTTGTTTCCACTGCAAAAATTACATGCCACTTCTCCAGGCCTTCGACAACCACAGAACTGAAACAAGAGAGACTATTTATTGGTCAATCTAAAAGGCAAAATGTGACTCTGTTCATTCCAGACACCCTATTCTGCAATTGCAGAGAACATTAGAGTAATAGGAAAATGCAGTACAGGCTTCTGCAAATGCTTTATGACAAAACACATTTGATTTTTTTTGTGAGGCTTCCGAATTCATTGTGCATCTATCTCAGATTAG
Source organism: Sandelia bainsii (assembly GCA_032362345.1). NCBI lineage: Eukaryota > Metazoa > Chordata > Actinopteri > Anabantiformes > Anabantidae > Sandelia > Sandelia bainsii. The sequence continues at coordinate 17,204,817 of JAUMHL010000028.1, read as the reverse complement.
CCGCAAGCAAACTACTCTGACACTGTTCAGTCACTGTTCAGTTCAGAGTGATGCTTCCTTCTGGGCAAAAACAAAACTATTGTACTGGTGTAGTTTTACAAAAGATGTTTTTCTCACTTTGTCTTGCGCATCATAAAATACAGACAGCTCAATCTGAAAGCAACAACTCTTAAACTATGTTTGGTGCAGTCTTTTAAACATTTTGTCTACGCTATATGGATGTGCTTTCATTTTAGTAGAGGATATTCTGTATAAATGTAACTTAGTGACACTGATCAATCTGCCGCAAATAATCATATACAAAACTGAAACATAGCCATTGTAATGGGAAACAAACTGTCATATTTGAGAGAAAACAATCTCCACAGAAAAATCATTATATGATGTTGGGTTTGTTTGACCTTGTGCTTTGTGCCCTCTCTTAAAAAAGACTCTGCTGACACTGAGTCAGACAGCACAGCTTGATGAGTCACAGATAAACAGATTAAGGCTTCTTCTCCTCTAGCTGAAGTCCACCTTGTTCCTCCTCCTCCTCCTCTCTGCCTATATGTCTCTAAGCCAGCCTCCTCATATACGCTCCCCTTGCTGAATTTCCAATGCTGTTCAGCAAATATCACACTCTCCCCTCTAATCCTCCACCTCCACTTTCTCAAAACATGATCCCTGCTCCTCCTATTTCTCATCCTCTACTTGTTCCTCTTATCTGCTTTAAGTCACTCCTCTTAGTTCCCGTAATTGTTGTTTGTGAATGATTATGCGCTAGCTGCTAGCGATGACTTGAAAGGTCACCACATCATTTTCAGACAGAAAGCCAAACACAAATCTCAGCCCCAAGAACTGTTATCGACTGCAGCTGCAACTAATGACTATTTCTTAACTGATTAATCTGTCATGTGTATTTTGGATTAATCTATAAACTGTTTAGGCAGTAAAATGGTGAAAAATTATCATCATTATTCCTCTGAGCCCAAGGTGATGTTTTCTAATTGCCTGTTCTGTCTAAAACTTTAAAAGATTCAGTTTACAGTAATATAAAGAAGGGAAAAGAAGCAGACCTTCATATTTGAGAAACTGGTACGAGTGAGGGTGGAGCATTTTTTCCCCAATAAATCCCTCAGAATTAATGTATATTCATTTTACTCAAAAGAAAGGCACTTCTACACAGTGCAACAAAGGTTAAGTTCATTGCACCACATTATGTGCGAGGTTAGTCTAATAGAAACTTACTGTAGCTGCAATCTGTGTCAGACTGTACGATTGTCAGTTTGAGGTGTGTCACATTGTGTGATGAATGTGTAGCACTATGAAGTAAATAGCAGAGATACACAAGTGGCACAAAGCCACATCATCAGTTTTTGTCATCCATCTGTGCTGTTTTTTTCTTCTTTATCAGAGTCCTATAAACTTGTTTGGGTGTGTGTGTGTGCGCACATTATTCCTCCCTAAACTTTAAATGCAAATTATAAAATGTTGCAGTTGTCCACAGAATTTGGCCACACGCTGTCTTTGGCTGTTAAAGCTACACAATGTCTGTCTGTGGACGTGTCTCACACAGCAATCTAGGGCCAGCTTTTTGGATTGATGACCGAAGACTTTACCACGATTTTCTCAAGAAGATCAACCTTCATCTCTGACAGCCTTGGGCCTTGAGGGATTCTTCAAGCTAACAATACAGCAAAAGTATCCAGCACCTTAATTCAGATATTCAGACTATTTCTAATTTTCAACTACTATACTGTACGCCATAATTCTTGTATGGCTGCTAAATGTGCATTTAGACACCATTTACAATGAGGTGATTTATTTTGTTAAATGACAGAAGTGTTTTGTAGAAAAACCTATATATTCTTTAAATAAAAATACAAAAAGTATAGTATCGTATGACATCAGGCCTGACACTCATGCATCATATTTAAGTAGTATTGAAATATAATAGATATACTCAGCCTACAGCTAATCATTCTCATAGCACCTTAATTCATTTAAATACTGATTGCCTGGCTGCGTGTATTTTCTGTCCCCTGTCACCTGCCCACTCACAGGGGTCTACAGTAATGACAGACTGGTGTAATAGTTGACAGAGATGACCTGCACTGCTGTCAGCCACTAGTGGCTGCTGGTGGCTTCCTTCCCACTTATCCTCTCTTTTAGGTCCTCTCCTCCTTGCTCTCTTTGTACCGCTCCCCCTATACTATGGCAGCAGGAATAGCAGCCTCTGTATCCAGTCTGTGACACACACACTGGTAGACACACACAGGCCCATAATGATGATGACATTTAACACAATACAACAGTGTTATTCCAGCAGTAGTATACAAGGTCAACTCATTAGAGGACATAATTGTTGTGGGGTGCATATCCCAACCTGCCACTAATACAGATCTGGGTGTACCAGCATGGACGCAATTTAACGACAAAAGGGACTGGACACAAATGAGGGACCTCAAACTTCATTCAGCGTCTGCATAGATACTCACGCTCAGGGAAGCAATTTGATTTGTTTTGTCATTTCAGTGAGAAAAACATTTTTCTCTGGGTCAATCCAGGCCAAAAGTGTATGTGTAGGACATGAATGGAAGAGTATAGTATTGAACAGGTTAAAGCAAAGTAGTGCCCACCATTAAATGTACATTAATAATGTGTGACTACAATATCAAGCACAGAAAAAACATAGTATAGTATATTCAAAATTTTCCCTCTAGAGTAATTTTCTCTAGAAACACAGGTCTCAAATCTGCCTTCAGGTATTCAGGTACAAAAGAAGAACAGTCACACCCTTCACTACATCAAATTATATACAAGTCCCTGACCTAATGTGCTCCTCCTCCCCTCCCCTCTCATTCATCCATCTCATTTCTTTACACAGCATCCCACTCCTTCCCACACTCATCTGCTCATCCTCTGTCGTGCTAACACAGCCCATCAGCTCTTTACCTCTCCTTGTTTCATCCCATCCAGTCTGAGCATTTTCACCCTGCCACCCACTCTCTTCCTCACTTTTCTCTCCTGCTTTGCTTTGTCATATCTGACTCTATACTTGCCAACTATTCAAGGTGTTTTCTGCTCAGCAGACAACAGTACATTAGTTTGTGAGCTTAATCACACTTCCTCTCACATCAAAACTCATATGTCTATTTATGTGCCCCTGCCGGCAAATATCAGACATCAAGATGTAATACATACCTCTTTGCACCAGCATGGTGACCTCACTGCCTCTGGGACATTTGCTTAGCAGGTCCACCACCTGGTTGTGGCTCATATTCTGGACATTTCTCTTGTTGACTTCCATCAGAATGTCCCCCTCCTTTAGGCCCCGGCAGCGTGGGTAGTCCACTATCTGCTTTACCCTCTGCCCTCCTCCTGTCAGGCTGTCAGCAATGGTGAAACCAAATCCTTTGTCTCCCTTTTCCATGTGGATGGTGATCAGCTCAGGCTGGGTGGCTATGGATGAGGCCAGGGTGACCACATCGCTCGAGTAGCAGTGTGAGCTGTTAGACCCCACCTCAGCCGAGGGGCTATGTGGCCGTGGCTCCCTTATGCCATTAATGGGTCCAGCCTGGTTGGAGGGTGAGTCAAATGTCTCCTGTCCATTGACAATGATTGGCTCCTTGTCCAAGATTGCCACTGAGGTCACCAGACTGGTGTTGGGGTCATCAGGGTCAAAGGGCAGTGGGTAACCACGGCATAAGGCCAGGTCCACCATGGAACCGATGGGTATGGATTGGAAGATTTTCACCACCTGAGCGTGGGTGTATCCCAGCACAATGGTGTCATTCACACTGACTATTACATCACCTGCACCAAGGAAAATGATACTGTTAGTAATACAGTTATTTACACAATTATCAATTATTTATAGCTGTCAACAGTTTTCCTATCAAGTAAAATCAGTGTGACACTGTATTTCGAGTCATTTGTGTGATTCACTTAGTATTAAAATTTAACTTTTCAGTTAAATGAAGCAAGAACATCAAAGTGCCTGTGACTCGCAACATGACAGGGGTGTATCCAGCTTCTCACACAGTGCATGCTGACAAATGCTTCAGCCTCCTGCCACTTAGAACGGCATAAGTAGAACAGAAAATGGATGGCTGTACTGCAAGAACACCACAATGTGTGTTGTTGAATGAAAACAGTGCCCCCTGTGGATGGTGGTTATGTAATGCACCTGTCTCCATCTTGCCATCCACCGCCGCAGGCCCATCAAGAACCAGACTTTTGATCTGTAGAAACTCATCTGGCTCGTCACCTCCAACCACAGTGAAGCCAAAGCCACGACGACTCTTCTTCAGCTTTGTGTTGATGAAGGTTCCTTTCAACTCTGCTGGGTTTCTTGTGAAGAAAGGCTTCCCTCCTGCAAAGCACCAGAGAAACAACACTTAACCTCAACATTCAAAATTCCTAAATAATCTCTTTAGGTACGATGGTAATGTTATCTGTCAAACCAGGATCATAGTTTGTAGACTGAATGTTTATGGATCCATTTGCAAACTGAGAGAGGGAGGAGGGTTATAACTTAACAACTGATCCCTCAAATGTTGGAAGTCTCAGCACCATTTACACAGGCTGTGATACAGTGTTTTCTGTAGCATGGAAAACATGGACAGTATTAGATGTGTCTAACATCATTTGGCTTGCATGTGTGTGCTTGTCACTGCATCCAGCAACGTCAAAAATCACTGATGTCCTACAACATCATGTTCAAGCAAAATGAAATAAACGACTATTAAACCAAAGTGAAAATTTCCAGTGTAGATATAAACCTACTGTAAGCAAATATTATTATCTGAACTACAATGTATGTTGTATCTTAGGGTTAATGTCAAGAGCATATGCTAGAAAAATCAACCAGTATACAGTAAATGAAGTATATACAGGGTCTATAAACATAGTTACGTTTAACTCCTGCAGGTCCGGGAGATAGAGTTGGTGGGACCTGTGGGTCCCTGTAGGTCTCCAGGTGGTTTGGAGCATAGTTTGCCAATGGAGCCGCTGCTGAGGAGTGCTCCTCTATCCACTCTGTACAGATACAGTTGAACACTTGTTAAGCTGCACACACTCAACTCAAAAGTGTATTTTAATTGCCACACATACAAATACTTAACAGCAACACACACAAACACAAAGCTCAAAGCGTGAACTGTATATACTGCCATTTCATTCATTTGTAATTAGCCCTTCATTTACATCAGATTTTACTACAGTTCAATATAAGATACTTTTCTAAATCTTATTATCTAAAATGTTATATTGTAAAATTTAAATATATATTTGATCTAAAGAGCTATAAAATAGCAAGCTATTTGGAAAGGTTTTAAGGGGAAGGTTTTTATAGTGCCATTGTTGCAGGAAAATAAGAACCATGTTAATGGGCCACTCTGACTTTTAGTAGAAATGCAACAAAAAAGTTAATATTCATTGTTTCGTATCTATGACATAACTACAGAAACTATATTATTATTTTCCTAATGTAGGGGCTTTGGGTACAACTGCTTTGACAAATGAGGCTCCATTTTTTATCCTATATTTGTTGGCAAATTGGTGCTATTGAACCTATGCTCAATTATTATAGCAGTTCACAACTGCAGTGTACCCATGAATAGACATCTGACTATCATTGGAATACTGACACTGACTTTAAACTTTAAAATGATCTATAGATCATGTCTGTTCAGAATTTACTACATAAGGAATTGTTTATGAATGATGAAAATTGCAGCAATCAGCGGCTGCAAATCATTGTGTAAAATAACAATAAGGTTATTCCTGTTGTTTTTAGAAAATGTCATGCACCTACGCCTTTCACCTCACTTTTCTCACTTCATGCTTCACTTCTCATGTCATTGTTTGAAAAACTCTCGAGGCTGAAGGAAAAATAATGTTCCTATCTTTTCATGGCTTTCAAATTAAATGGTCAAATACAAAATGATACACACCATTTATGACTTTAAATCACATAAATTAAATCCTAAACACCAAAGACAACACCAGGGATTAGGCCAGATCTATTTTAGTAAAACATACAGTAATTCAGATGATAATCACTAAATAATAAGACGTAATCAAGACAGCAGAGAAAAAAGTAATCTGGCCCAAACCCAGGTGAGCAGTGGACAAACTAGAAGGACATGACACTCACAGACATGAAGAAAGAAAGAAATGGTGCCGTGCCAGGGCAGGAAACGAACCTCGAATATACCGCTCACCTTCTGGAGGCTGCGGCTGCTGCTGCTGCTGCTGCTGCTGCTGCTGCTGCTCCAGGATTTTCCGGCGCCGCGCCTCCACCACTGGGTTCTCATATTGGGTCTTTCTATTTATATGACTGAGAAACACAGAGGGAGACAACACAAGGTAATGAGGGTAAAGACTGAACAGAAATAAAGATAAAATGACAGTGTAAAAGCTCACAAAAAGTCTTTTGTCTTTTGTAAAACAGCTACATACTATATGCTCTAAAGGGAAAAGCCGGACATAAGATATCTTTTTAAGAGGGTCTTTCATTTGTTTTTCTGTGTATTTATCTGAATCAATAACGTGATTAACTTACTCTACATAGTAGACCCCATACACTGGATCATCTATTCTCTCCCATCCTGGAGGCAGCTCTGAAATATAGAAGGCACACAACAACAAAAACACATTTTAGCTTTGACCTTGTACATTAGCAGAGCTTAGTGGGTTAGTGTGGTTGAGGACCATCAATACAGAAAAATAGGAACTAGACATCAGTTACAGTATATACAGTATAGTATCTACTGTTGTACTGCATCACGTTTGTCTTATTTAACATGCAATTATAGCAAGAGGTTCCACAATACTTATTTTCACTGTTTTTGTTGTGTTGTGTAATATTTGTACGGAGTTTGGTTTGTCAGGGCTTGGAATCTTTGCACTGCATTTTACTGGCCTGAATTCTCTCATAAATGCCAGATGGGATCAAATTCTGAGAAGAACTAAATTAAACCTGACAGCTCCTTTACTACTACTCAATTATATAATTTAAAGCCACTTTGGTCAAAGTTAAAAAACAACTGTTTTCCATTATTTGTCTGAAAATTGCTTGTCAAGGACTGGCAATACTGTTAATTTTCTGTTTTATTGCATTAGTAAAAGTAACATTTTGGCTCTTTGTCAGGTTCAGACGATGTTAGCTGTGCGATTTGCACATATTCATCTAGTGAACATGTCAGATGTATCTATCAGTAAGTGTTATCATAAACCAAACCATAAACTGTATCACTCTACTACTGCCTATAATTACATTTATTCTTCTCATTAAGACTAAAACATCCTGTGAGAACCTCAAAGCTTCAAACAGGGCACGCCAACACATAAGTGTGGTCTGGAAATCACATCCCTACACTTTTGCGTGCAATATGTTGCACATTGCCTCATTTCAGGCACACATGCATACACATTGAACACATACCTAACCACACTTCATAGGAACAGGTGGATAGATGAAAGCCTAATAAACTGACACACTCCCATTAAGATGTTGGCATCTCAGTTCTACTCCTCACTGTATTCGATGTCAGCCAAAGGCATTACGTTCTTGTGTTACTGTGGGTTTCTCCTGAGTCCCGTAAACACTTTTATAAGATATTGGGTTTCAATCAATAATTGCAGACTGTGCATCTGAGCAGCCAGCAGTAATAAAGGTGTACAGCCAGACATTCAAGGCCGTGTTCAAAACTGAGCTCTCTTATGCTACAAGCAAATGGGAAGGGAATCGGCAGTTCAGCCATTTGCAAGTACAAGTACATATATCAACAGCATAAGATATTCCTAATGTGTTTTTGTACATTTGAGATATGTAATTCCTATTATTGAAACTATTAATTGTAGAATATTGTTTTTACTAAGCCAAAAGAAAGTAAATAATCCAAAAATATTATATATAATAATAATATATTAGAATTAAAGGCAGAGCTTTGATCAGCAACTTAGAAATAAAATACATACAGTAGATCTCACAGTAACACAAGCTGGAATTCTAGAGAGCAGCGTTTGGAGTAAGAAATGTAATTAAAGTAAATTCTGGCATGGACATAGGCAACTTATGATGGCCAGGTTTACATTACATGCTTTGATTTACCATTTCTAAACATAAATGTTTTGTTTTGGATAAATCTAGTGAAAATGCATTAAAATCCTTAATGATTTAAACGAAGGATTGGAGATTTAGGGAACCAGATTTGTTTACATTTATAGTTCTCAGTAAAAGATACTGTGTGTGTCCTTACGGCCTAAGAAACATATTCGGTGGTTTGCTGAATGTTTCTTTTATTTTTACTACCACCAAAGGAGCACCACTGCTTTCTGCAGCTGATACAAACATCTATCACACCAGAGGGGTGAGCATGAGAAATACAGGTAAGCGTTTCATTTAAAATATTATCTATTTTAAATCATGTACGCATGATATTTAGGTTAAATATGGGGGCATGATAGCTCAGTGGGTAGAGCAGTCGTCTCCCAACCCAAGGGTTAGCGGTTCGATTCTCAGTCCCAGCAAGCT